>QLNU02015270.1:76093540-76109452 GCA_006491805.2 Dysdera silvatica
TAACTATACCGGTTATAGCAATGAAATCGCTACAAGAAGTTTGGTTCCATATTCTTTTATATGCCAAAGATATTGCTTGCAACTACGTCAGCATACCGTATACCACGTTAGAGACTTTTGGAATGGTGATTTTTTTCATGCAGAAAAGAGTCTATGGTTAGTCATGGCGATTTGAGAAACAATCAGAACCAAGTGGATGTTTACCTTCTAGATCAGTGTCCACTTTAATCAGTGTCCACTAAGCTTTTGTCGCTCACGGACCACCGGGGAGCATTTCTCCCCCATTAAAAAATATATGGCCTGAAATTATGGTTTCCAACCATGGTAAATAATATTAAGCCTTTCTTATCCACCGTCATAATGATCTCCCATCTCTCCCAAGAAAAGACATAACCAAAGTAACCCTCGATTTATGTGATTTATTAGCACGCTTATATACGTATATAGAAGCTCTGACAGGAGAGATCCCTTGAAATAAATTATCTCTGACACATTCTGATGAAGGACTGAAGCAATATGTCCAAAGCTTGAGTGACCTTTTTTCATTGAGAAACACTGTTTCAGACAGTACTCAAATCTCATTGTTCCTGCTTAAAAAGTCCTTCATTTTCATATTTCACATAAAATATAAATAAATTTAGAATAAATGAGTGAAAAACGCAGTAATATACTATAATTAAATATATAGAAATAAAATACAGGGTACCAGGGAGGAAATTACATAAAAAGGTTAAACACTGGTAAAATAGCAATGAAAAAGATCACTCAAGCTTTCGGACGCATCAGCAGCAGTCCTTCATCAGGAGTAATGACGATGTTATGTTTCTGTCTCTTTTTTATACTTGAAATTTCTGGAAAACCCTTCATCAGAGTAGTCCCGCAGAATGGGAAAACCCAATGAGAACCAATGGGAGGCCTCCAATAGAATCATGGAAGAACCCCAATAGGGACCAATGAGAAACCCATACTGCGGGCTACCTAATTTGGAGGTGTCTCATACATTTCAGAGTAAGAGTTGTTTATAAGTTTCTGGAAGTGGTTGTGATGTATTAATGGCTTTCCCGTGTAGTTTGTAAGTTTCCCAAGATTCTAAGAAGAGTCTACTATTCTTGTTTGTGATGTGACGGTGTAGTATTTTTGTTGAGTCCCAGTCGGGTTCGTGTCCGTGTTGTAAAGCGTGTTCTGCCAGACGTGAGGCTATGTCTCCTTTCGCGAGTGCTTGTTTGTGTTCTTTTTTTCTTGTTTTGATCATTCTTTTTGTTTGTCCTATGTAATGTTTGTTGCAGTCTTTGCATGGTATTTGGTATATGGCGCCTGTGAGATCTTCTGGTGGAACTGGGTCTTTAACTTTTGTAAGTTGTTTGCGAAGTGTTGTGACAGGGGAATAGAATGTTTGGATATTTGCCTCTTTAAGGATGCGAGAGATTGTTTCGGAAATGCCGTGAATATATGGAATAGATATGCGGGTGTGAGATGTATTGTTTAAAGATGTACTATTGGGTCTACAGTTTCTGAGAATGAATCGTTTAGGGTATCCATTATTTTTAAGTGCCGTGTGTATGTGTTTTGTTTCTGTGTTTGAAAGTGTTTCATTACTGCAGTGAGAATTCGCTCTAAGACTTAATGTTTTAACAACGGAAGCTTTGTGGCATGTTGGATGATGCGATTTAAAATCGAGATATCTGTCTGTATGTGTGGGTTTACGGTAAACTGAGGTGAAGATTGAGTTATCGTGAGATCTGTGTACAAGAACGTCTAGGAAAGGGAGTTTATTGTTCTGTTCTGTTTCGTATGTGAATTTTATATGTGAGTTTAAGTTATTAAGGTAATGGAAGAAGCTTTGGAGTGTATTAGTTTTAAGTACAACAAACGTGTCGTCGACGTATCTTTTCCAGAATTTAATGTTAAAATTCGGTGAAGACAAGGCAGTTTCCTCAAATGCAGTTTTCTCTCCATTGGTTCTCATTGGGTTTTTCCATTCTGCGGGACTACTCTGGTGAAGGGTTTTCCAGAAATTTCAAGTATAAAAAAGCAGAAACATAACATCGTCATTACTCCTGATGAAGGACTGCTGCTGATGCGTCCGAAAGCTTGAGTGATCTTTTTCATTGCTATTTTACCAGTGTTTAACCTTTTATGTAATTTCCTCCCTGGTACCCTGTATTTTATTTCTATGTATTATATTTGTGAGAACTCGTTGAATTATGGAGTAATGTAACGAGATTTAAGTTAAAGTATTTTAACTTAAATCTCGTTACATTACTTGTAAAGAAATTCAATTTTTATATGATACCATAGAAATACCATCCTGAAATTTTGACTGTGCCTTCAGTAAATGTGTACCAACATCTGTGAATTTTTTCAAAATTTTAAAAAACTTCTTCGATTTTTAAAAATTGCAAAATAAATATTTTAAAAAACTGTAAAAAAATTTTTTTTTTACTCAAACGCCATGCATGTTATATGCCAGATGAAAGCTCTCTTCGTAAGCTTTAAAAGGATACCATATCCAACATTGTAGTTAAAACGAGTAGCTTGTAAATTGCATTTGAATTTTTGCGGAGAACAGTTTTTGAGACATTTTGAAAACTCAAAAATTCTGAAATTGATGGCAAAATATTTTTTTTGTTATTTCAGATGATAAGGAACAAATATCCCAAAGTTAGCCAAATCCATGGCATCAAATTCCAAAACTTACTTTTTTGTTTGTTGATTTGACATGTATTGACCCATGCTTCAAACTGAAGGTATATTATTATGAAATATATGATGCAGTATCTTGACCTTCGAACTTTTTTATGAATTCATATCTTTTGTTTAGAAAATTTGAAAACTGCATATTAGCAATAAAGTTATAAATTTTAACGTACATCAAATATGTAAAAAGAAAAAAAATGAAACCAAACCCTTTTCAATGTTATTGAATATTAGAACGTTGAAAATGTATTCAATAACATTGAAGACTTTTTCTTTCAGGGTTTTTTTTTCTTTTTTATAAAGATTTCTTCATTGGTGAATGAAGAATAACATTTGAATTTAAGCGGAATAGTCCTGTCTGGGATTAGAGGCCCACCTCTGGTGGCCACCCTTCTCAATTTCCCCCCTGCCAAGTCAAGTAAGCGGAATAGAAAAACTACGTGCGTACCCGTCAAAACTTGAATGAATACTAATAAAACAGAAAAAGCGTCCTCTATCAATTCGTGCCTTTCGGGTTACCATGATAACCAAAATTAAAAAGTAAAGAATTAATCACAACTAACATTTCTTTGTTTAGCTATTATTGATTCCACCAGAATATAATGACAACAAACATTTTTCATTGGTTTTAACACAAACAAGCAAGTGAAAGAAAATTGCCTAAGGTCGATATTTAAATTTAATTTCAATAATACATTAATTCACAGCCTTCCAATTGATGGCCCTTTAATCAATGACTCTCTAATCGACGGTCTTCTAATTGGCAGCTCATTATTTCGCGGCTCTATAATCGTAGACCCTCTAATTGGTGACCTTTTAATTCTCAAGTAACTCGTTAGGTTTTCGATGTTAACAATAACCATCATTATTGCATTTACAGAAGATACCCTTTTTATTTACCACAGACAGAAAAACCAAAAACAATAGCGGGTTCAATATCTATTGAAACCCGCTAATAATTATATTATTGATACAACTACAATAAAGTGGCAATAACAGCCTCCTACCTTTATTAAAAAATAACGAAAAATATAAAGAAAAAAATGTGACGCTTTTTTTCTAATTGACCTCCGTAAAAACATTTTTGACATTTAAAAAAAAAATCAGCATTTGTTCAAATTGCCAAAAATTTTTAAAACACTTCTACGTGGGCTCTACGGCTCTCTTATTTATATGCTTCACAATACGCCTTTTTTAAAAAATCTTGAATTAAAATTTAAAAGGCCAAAATCTTTTTATAACTTTTAAAAATATTTCGGTAGCTACATGTTACCAAAAGTTGTTAGATTAGAACAGACTCTGTTTAAACATAATGTGTTTAAACAGGATGTTGACACTTGTTGCCATCTTGCATGGGTTTCTATATAGGGACAGGGGGCTTGAGCCCCCCCCCCCTAGCCGTTCAAAAATTTTATTTGCCTAATTCTGCTATGCATTTAGTTTCAAAAGTTTTACAAGTAGGTTTTAAAATAAGGTACTTTTTAGCTCATTACTAATTGTCAAACGGTATCAATTATTTTTGTAGCATTTTAGTATCTTATACATTCACTAAAACGTTGGACATCCTTTAGAAAGTGGTAATAATTTTTCTCTGCCTCACCCCTCCCCGGAATATTCATATGGACACCCATGCCATATTGCCAATCACAAGTTCATTGGTCTTAGAAATTTGTGAACACAACTCTTATTGGAGAGTTAATTACCAAACAGGTAAAATAGGTTTGATTGGTAACTGGTTATTGGCTATGATATCGATATTGGAAAGGATGTGAAAGGCTGGCTTATTAAAAAAAAAAAAAAAATAGATCACGTGTTTTTTTCTTTTTTATAAATTGCACCTTGGAAAATGAGAATTTATGGCCAGCTTCCCATGAATGTTTAGTCAAAGCAGATTTAGGGAATTCTTGTTTCTGGACATACGCTTCATTGTCTTGTAATCTTACATGATGAGCTCTGTACTTTTGGTCAATGCGTACTCTGTTATATTGGTATAGGATGGAGTATATTCACCCTGCTGTCAAATTTTAGAAATTCTATTAAAATTAAATGGTTAATCTTAGTCATGTAAACTGGTGAATGTAAGAACGGCAAATTGCTGTTTTGGTTTTAAACTTACACTGACCTAAGGGTCTAGGGACTAATCATTATTTTTCATGAAGTTGATGGAATTGCTTCGTTAATATATAAATTTGAGAATTTTTTTTTAAAACTATTTTCAATTATTTTATTTTACTTTTATTTCTTGTAATCTTTGGAGTATTAGATGTTGTTCAGTGTTGAGATGAATAACGTTTTTCACATTTGTGAAACTACTTTTCTTTTAGTAGCACCACCTTTGCAGCTTGGTCTCGCTCACTTGCCTATGACTAACGAAGCTAAAAATTTAGGTAAGGGTTAAATTTCAATGTATGTGTAAAAATTTAACAAAGGAATGCTCCTGTATTTAACGAACTAAAAGGACGTTTACCGAACTGTTCGTTTTTGCCATTAAGGAATACAGTATTTAATGAGAAGGCATTCGTCCTTGTAAAGAAACAGATTGATTCGTTTTAACCTATTCATTCTTGCCTATTTTATTCTCTGTGGATACAACGTTAACGATTACTTAAATGTATGCTTTGAGTTGAAGGTGGGAGGTATTACATGTCAATGCATATGATGATTTTCAACCTTCAAGGATACTGTGAACACAACAAAGTAGCCCTAGGGCCCTATGATGGTGCAGTGGTGACGCGTTCTTCTACCATACCATTATCCCGGGTTCAACTCCTCATGACAGCAAAAAAAATGCTCACTAACAGCTCACTGTAGTCTGGGGTTTGGTTGGCAACAAAGCTTTTGATAACTGTTATAGTGTCCTTACCTGTTCCTGTGTTGCAAAGCAAAAGCTAAACAAAGTGCTGAAATTATTGCAGAACTTCATCAATCTTTTTATAGGAAAATTTTATCGTTTAAAGTAATAGTAGTAAGGTTGTGGAAGTTGTAGATTTGTATATGAAAAATTAGTAGAAATAGGTAGATTGTATCAAAAGTGAGTTTTTCTAAAGAGATACAGAAGTCTCATTTATTACTTTAAAACATGTATATGTGTGCATATATGCAGGGTATCTGTCAGGTCATGAAAGTCACGGAAGTCAAGAAAAGATCACCAAGTCGATGTTGTAAGTCACGGTTACTCCTTTCTTTTTCAATTTTACACGTGCATTGAATTGTAATTTTTGTACGATACTTTAAAGATTCTTTGCTAATTTAGTTATTTTCAGCTATTTTTTATATAACCATTTTATTAATCGTAAAAAAGGTTAAGAAACTTTAAGGTTAAGGAATATGCAAAAATAGTCAAGAAAAGGTCAAGGAACTGGGTTTCTTATTTTTAGTAGACACCCTGGTATATATTAATTCTGAAATAATCATGGATTTTGAAACATTTGCACTAGGACCCATCTGTTAAGAGCCCAGATTTATCAAAGAAAATATAAGTTGTGTTTGATATAGTGAGATAAATGCAGTACAATTTAGTCGTTTTTATCAAACACATTTGTGGACCACAAATTCACCAAATAAAAATGGCGAAATTTTTGAAATGTGGAAAGAAAAATTTAAAAAACTAGAAAATTTAAACAGCAAAATTAAATGTTTAAATATAACGAGTAGAAATTAGTGATTTAATCATGAGTTTTATGGAATATATGGAGTATTTTTTATAACAATTTACCTTTATTGTATTAATTTTGGGTTAAAACCTTGGTTCCCTTTTAGTTACGTTACTTCGATTTTTTTTTTTTTTCTTTCATAAGCCCTCCTTCCCCATTAACACTGCTGCATGGTTCCGACGGTCCTTTAATTTTTTTTTTTTGTTGCCAAGTCAGGACTCTTATGTTGTTGGTCCTTGGAAAGTCCTTGAATGTTTCCCAAAACCTTTTTTCAAGTTTTGGCAAAAAAAAAGAGGGTATTTCCCTTATTTCCAATGTAGTAACAATGTAAGGTCCTTGGAAAAAATTATTTGGTCACTGAAAAGTCCTTGAATTTCATCCAGGCAAAAGAGTGGGAACTATGTATGCACTGTGTCTCTTGGAAATTGCTGAAAATGTCATGTGAACACCTTTGTAGTGTAGAAATGTTACGTTAGTCTGGAAAAAGACGACAGTTGTGAAATTGCATGTTTAGTATATGTGGAATAGTTGATATTTTTTCTGCAGAAATAAGATTTAAAGCTTTCGGATGCCATATCGTGCCATATTGTAGTTAAATGAAGAATGACTGTTGAAATGCATTTTTTTCTTTATGTTTAGATGACAATGTTCCTGAGACTGGAAATGGCGTATGGGCCGACCCATCTCATAAGCGAAATTTTAGCAATTGGTCACCAATTACTGGAGGCAACAAGAAGTCAGGTCCACCATCTGGATGGGAGGAGGCTGCAGTGGCACCTCCACCACCGGTGACCTGCCAGTCAGGACCAAACTACGACGATGGCACCGCTGTCTGGGGAAACCCTGTTCATCAAGGCAAAGTTTCTCACTGGAAAGAAATGCCTCCAACCAAACAGATGCCTAATTGTATTATGCCGCCGTCAAACCTGTGCAACAGTGGCAATCCATGCACCGGTCCGGGAATGATACGCCTGCCTCCGTCAGCTACAAACATGAACAAAAATGACGCTACGTGGCTAAAGAGTTCATCCTTGAATCGTGGAATCAGCTGGACTGACATGCCAAACCACCGTGATACTTCAGGCCGTCGTATCTGGGACGACTTACATAATCCGCTTCAGGAGAAAAATGTGCCTGGGACTCCTATTACACCAAATAGTGCCTTTGGGAATTGGAATGACCACAGTACTGGGACGTACTGGGCCGCCAAAGTCAAGAATTCCAGTGGTGGATGGGCCGATGGACAGGTGGATACCAGTTCGTGGGGTGGACCCATGAAACAGGTCAGTGCCCATACAGCTAAAATACATATGTGCACACCTAGGGCACAATATTTTTTTTAACCCCATAGTTACACACAGCTATTGATTTTTTTTTTTCTCTCCAATTACTCGAATTTTTTATTGGATTAGAATTACGTCAAGAAGGCCCAGCCCCCTCTTCTCCTTCCCTAAAAAATATAGTTTTAATAAGTAGCGTATGCGAGTTTGGCTAAAGTTGGTTTGCATGATATTCTTGACTACATTTGCATTCTTTTTTTTCAGGGTGGTAAACCACTGAGCAAAGATTTGATCTGGGCAAGCAAACAATTCCGATTGCTCTCCGAAATGAATTTTAAGGTGAATTGCATTTTTTTTTCTTTTATAATTTTATTAGTTGCCTAAAAAATGTATTGGCCCCCATCTGTGCTTTGAGACATTGTTAAAACATCACTGATGATCTGATTCTCCACTAGACAGACTCATTATGTCACTGTTCGTGTTGGTTTTTTTTTTTAAATATTGGATATATGCCCCCCTCTCCCCCCCCCACCTTGTTATGAATGTATCCTTAATGCTTCCCAAATGAATATACACTTGAATGAAGAATATCTGCTTGAATCATTGCTTCTCAAATGAATGTATGCTTAAATCATCACTTCCCGAATGAACATATGCTTGAATCATTGTACCAATTATTGCTGCTTAAATTTGTATGTTTCAATTACTACTTCATGAGTTTATATGTTTCAGATGCTATTTTTTGAATTTATCTCCTTCAGTTACTACTTTCTGACTATGTAAGCTTCGATTGTTGCTTCCCCAGTTTATTTCAAACTGTTGTTTTCTGAGTTTATATGCTTTGATAATACTATTTTCTAAGTTCATGTGCTCTAATGACTTCATAAGTGTATGTGCTTGGATTATATTCTCACCAGAAATAGTAATATAATATAATTGTGTGTTTGGAATATTTTATGTTCGAATGGGATTTAAAAATTTTGTACAGTCCTATATACATATTCACACACACATAACTTAGTGTTATCACACCTGGTTATTTTGCTTCTTGTTAAATGAAAAGTGTAGTAGAATTTCAACCATCTGGATGATTTGAGGTAATTGGGCAGACCCTACAGCAGTAACCGTTTACCTAGTTCTCCTGGGTCTAATGGTGCTGAAAAATGATTGCTTGCTTACTGTTTGCTCACTGTTTCATAGGGATTATTTCCCCAGGTCTTAAGAGGTTTAGATTCCTCGGGGGAGACAGTAGGACAGTTCTGTGTCAAATAGGTCAATTTCTCACAAACATGAAGCCTTTTTCTCCTCAATTAAAATTCAGTTGAATGTGCAGAGAGAAATTAACTGCAGAATTCTTTTTGTCAGTATGAAACATTTGTCATCATTATTTTGTCAGTGTGTGAAAAACTTCCACGGAAACGCAGAAGTCCGCTTTTTTCGATTCCGTTTTTGGAGTAGCCGATATTCCGAAAATCCAATAAAATTTTTATGAGGGTGGATGGGTTATGCCTATTGAGCTTGCAGTGTTAGTAGAGACTGGATGACGTCACTGACATCGTAGAGACAAAAAGACATTGATTTTTTCAGAAAGTAGACCAAGAACCTACAGTAAAAAAAATTGTGTGAGAAAATCATTAAGCCAGGTCATCACTGAAAGTAGCCCAAAAGTCTCCAACCCGCAACTCTTCCCAAAATCGTAATGGCTTTGGATGTTGACAACGGCGCGAAAATGACGTCACATCTTCTCCGGCTGTGCTTCAGTAGCAGTTAGTGCAAAGCTAACATAAACAAATGCAGTATCTTATCTTTCTTGGGTGTTTGCCAGCTTACACATAGTTTGTGCTTTTTCGTCTGCTCATGCTGTTTTTGTTCCACATTTTTTATTTTCATTTGTTTAGCATTCATTGTTTAAGTTTATTTTAATTGTGTATTTTAACGCTGTTTTGCTTATTAATCAGTGCCTGTCATGAAGGATGATTGTTACTTCATTGTGTGATGTTCTTGTGTCGACCCAGTGCATTTATATTCATTTAAAAATATTCCTTGTTTAATTTCTCAAAATTTCATATTTAATGTTTTTTCTCAATTACCTTTTTAATGATTTGTTATGATGTAAGTAAATTCAAAAGACGAGCAATGAAGTGCATGCCATCGATGCTCAAGAAAAAAAATAAGGTTAAGTTTGAATGGCTGAATAAAACTGTGGTAGTTAAAGCATCGAAAAATGTTGGTGACAATATGTTGGAACATGTAGAAGTGAAAGTAGGGGACAACATTAAAAAAAATTGTATTGTAAGTGGCAAAGTCACCTGCAAACTTTGCTCTGACAATATTTATTATGGAAAAAGAGGATTTGCTGCTATTACCGACCACATAAAGAGCAAAAAACACATTTCTAAAGAACAAAGAAAGAGATCAAACTATACTCTCCCTGCCAATTTTTATTGTACCCCAAAGCCATCAACACCAACTGAAGTTTCATCAGCATCTTGCACAAACAGTTCAACTACAGTTCAAATGCCAGTTAATGTGCCACTAGTTAATGTGCCACCAGTTAATGTGCCACTTCCATAGAATCACCAATGCACAATGTTTAATATTGGGAGTGTTGGCAGAACACAATTTGCCTTTCACTATTTCACCAGTACTCATTGAGTTAGGTAAAGTACTCGCAAATGACAAAAAAAAAGCGTTAAATCTTGTGAGTTTGTCACGTACGGCTGCTTCATATAAAATGCGTCTTGGTTTGGCCAAAACGTTTATGAAAGAAACAACAGAGAATTTGCAAATTACAAATTTTCTCTCAACATCGATGAAGCGACAAGTAGTAATTTGAAGAGAGTCATCACTATTTTAGTAAGTTACTTTTCACCTGTTCATAACAGAGTAGTGGTTGAGCACTTAACTAGTATTGACATTATAAGAGTTTGTTCTCAAACACTTTTTAGTGAAATTTTAAAAGTCTTCCAAAATCTGAACATTCCATGGAATAATTTAATGTCCATTTTAATGGATTCCTGCAATGTGATGAGGGGATTGAAATCTGGCTTAGAAGTAAGAGTGTGTGAAATAGTTCCACATTTATTAGATGTGGATAGCGATTCCTGTCACCATATTAATAATGCTGCCAAGAAGTTTTGCAAGCCTTTTGAAGGGCATGTGGAAAACTATTTTTCCGATGTTTATAATGATTTTAAATGGTCAGCTGATCAGAGAGAAGGTTTGGCTGAGATTTGTCTTATATTAGGCACTAAATTCACTACTGTTGACAATATGGTTCCCCATAGATGGCTTTCCTGCTATGACGTTTCGTTAAATAACCTGCGGATTTTTGATGCTCTTACTATTTTATACCATACTTTCCTTTCAAATAATGGTAAGACCTTGTATTTTTCCTTACTGTGTTCCATTTATCAAGAAAAGGGTGTAACCTGTGAAGGGAGAGCCAAGATCAAAGGAATACACAAATATTTGAGGAAGAAAAGTCTCACACCAGAAGGAAAAGCTAGGAAGAGTAGAATAGCTCAAAAGTTATTTTATGAGAGAAAGAAAACCAAACTCATATTACATTTTTATACTGCTGTACTCCCACTCTTAAAGAAGTGTGTGTGCCTATTTCAAACAAAAGAACCCTTCATTCATGAACTTCATGATGAACAGGAGCAGTTGTTTTTAAATTTTTTATCCTGTTTTTTGAAACAAGAACTTATAAAGGATAAATCAGTGAGACAGTTGATTGCTTTGGATGTTTCTTCAGAGAAAAATAGACTGAAGAAAAGTAAGATGTTTTTGGGGTAATCTACTGAGTGTATCGTAACAAAAAGTTCGAAGGATGCTACAGTAGTGGCCTTTTTAGAGCAAGCTAGTCAGGTTTATATCCAATGTGCTCAGTACTTGGAGAAAAAATTGCCTTTGGATAACCCCCTTCTTAAATGCTTTTCAGCAATTGATCCAGTAGCTCGAGGACATTCTGTTACGTTAGATAGGCTAAAAAAATTGCCCAGGTTAGTAAAAAATGTATTATTAGAGGAAGATGGAGCACAATATTCTCTTGATGTTCATTTATATCAGGTTGACAAATCTTTACCATCGCATCAAGATGGATCTGGAAATGTCTTGCGTATTGATGTTTGGTGGACTGCACTTTTTAAGTTGAACAAATTCAGTGCCCTCTCAAAAATGGTGAAGGCATTATTGAGTTGTTTTCATGGCCTTCAAGTTGAAAGTTCTTTTAGTGTGATGGGGGGGCATACTTGATAAAGAATCCAACACCATGAAAATTGAAACATTTTCATCTGTTCAGACTGTAAAATATAAGCTACTGAGTCAAAATAAGTCAGCCTTAGAATTTTTCAAGAAAAATGATTATTTGCATGAACCTGTAAATAGAAATTTATGCCAAAATATGAAATCAGCATATTCAGAATATAAGAAAGAATTGGAAGAAAAAGAAAAAGAAATGGAATGAAAACGAAAGGAGTTAAACATCAAAAAAGTTATGCAGCAAATTAAAATCAAATGCTTTGGTTCGAGAGAAAGGAAACTCTAACAAGCTAATTCATAAAAGGTTAGAAGAAATGGTTAGACAGAAACAGCTTAAGGAAATTACATTAGTTTAAACTTTATTATTTATCAACAAACATGTGAAGTTTTTTAAAATGTTTATATTTACTTATTAATAATTTTTTGTTGGATCTAGAATGAACGTTATATTCACCATCAAACTTATTATTTATCAACGAAAATGACTGAAGAACGTAACTGACTTTTAAATTTTCTAAAATTCACACCACATTGCATGAAATCATTCATTTTGCATTTATTAATTAAAGAAATCATTATCTCTACTAAGGTGAGTTATTTTTTATGTATATATTTTATATGTTATATATATTAAAACTATTTAGGTGGGGTGACATATACATTCATGGAATGAAAATTAAGTTATTTACCTATCCCTCCTCTTGTATGCCAGTTTTTCCGCAAAGTTCAGCTTTTTCGTTTGCTGTCCATTTTCACCCCCGCAGTATGATTGGGAACCTTGTTAAGGTTTGGATTATTCATGGTTCCCATGGTCCTTGAAAGTCCTTGAATGTTTTGCAAAACCATTTTTCAAGTGTTGGCAAAGGAAGGAAAGGGATATTTCCCTTATTTCCAATGTACTATGTAAGATCCTTGAAAAAAATATTTGGTCCTTGAAAAGTCCTTGAATTTCATCAGGACAAAGGAGTGGGAACCATGTAATTGAATGGTCCGAACAATCAGTTTGGGTACTTAGACTTCTATTGTAATTTAAGAATAAGTAGTTATCACCCATTTACAGTTATGTATTACATGTGAGAATCACTATAGGTTGAATCTATTTTTTTTTTTTTTTTTAAATTTTTTAGAAAGACGATGTCGAAAATGCTTTACGACGAAGCAACATGAATTTAGAGGATGCATTATGTGAGTGTTTGATCGTGGAATGTTTTATTCTTAAATTGCATAAAAGATGTGTTTTTGGAAACTTCTCAGAGATTATACTATGAGTTCTCTATTCTTTAATGATTTTGTGTACAAATCTAAATAAGTATGGATGTTTGTCATTGCATATTATTTTGGAGGTTATGATATCGGTACCAGATTAAAACTTTTTACGGGCCCTGGGTTAGAAATATAAAATGGGCCCCTAAAGAATGTATCCCTCCTGATATTTTGTCAATAAATCATCATATAATAAAAGCAATAAAGACAACTTTGAGCGGTTTGTTAGATTATTGGTACATGAGCCGGCTTTCGGCTGCGCTAAAGGGCAGCCTTCATCAGATGTATATGGAGCGAAACGAACATACAGCAGATAATATAATTAAGGAATACAAATGGAAAAAACAAATTATTATATTTATGTCAAGCGGTAGTACCTACCAAACAATAAATCATCAGTTATTTTTCGAAATTCGTTGTTGTCACTATTTAGGTTTATTGAAATAGAAAACATTTGTCAATAAACAAGATTAAAACAATGCTCAAACTTAAACAACACTAGGTCTCTGTGGGAGCCCCAAAATTGCAGGGACCCTAGGCCCGGGCCTGCTCAGCCCATATATAAATCTGTCACTGCATGATATGGTACTACTCGTTCATTTTAAGAATGTTTTGTTTGCATTAAAATTTCATTTATAGTGGAAACCGCATATATGCAAGTGGACGTGACAATGAAATTCTATGCATATGAGTGGATTTTGCATATAAGCGGGTTTTACATAAAAGCGGTATTCTCTGAACTATAGCGTGGAAATAATTTGCTCATTAAATTTTTAATGAATTTTATTATTAAATTAGATATTCTTATTTCTAATTTTATAAATCATACACATTATTTCAATATTTATAATGCACAGTACTTTTACTTAATTTATAAAAATAACAAGAAATTATGCAGTACTTTCATGAACACATGTACTGTATTTGTAGAAAATAGCGAGTAAATTACAACCGTATTTCTTTGGCATTTCTTTCACCTTACTATTTTATTTCAAAGAATTTAAAATCACCAACTCTTTTAGTCAATATTTAAGTAGATATGTTGATTTCTTTTCATCTGCCATGTTCATGGTGAACAAAAACTGAAAAGTGCAAATGAAGAAGACAGGAAAAAACCCTTGCAAATAGACTAGAAATTTTGCGGACCAATAAAATATGTGTCCCGTGATTCACTGTGTCAGTTACAAAAACAAATTTTGATAGTGATTCCGAACACGGGCATGTTGTGTATGTCAGTACATGCGATTTATTGCACATGTGACTTGTCTAATGTAATATATAAACATGTCTATACAGATTGTATGCATTCTATGTCTGTCTCCTGTGATGAATAAAATCTATTTATTTCTTATTATTAGAAAGTGGGGGGCAGGGGCATAAACAAAGCCATAAATAAGCTGGTAAGGGAAACTTCGACAAGGGTTGACAACTATTTCCGATGGGGAAAGCCAATCCTTAAAAATAGAGTTGCCAGCTATACATGTACTGTGGATGAAAACTTGTTCATAAAGTTTGTCTACATATATCCGGTTTAAATTCTATAATAAAACATTCAGTTGACTTCAAAATATTTGCATGTATGCGGTTTTCTCATGTATAAAATCGCAATTAAGCTGGTTTAGATAACATTAAAAGATTATTAAGAGAATAAAGAATAAAAGATAATAAAAGATTATAAAGAAGTATTTTGAGGGTCGATATTTTTTGCATATATGAAATTTTTGCATATATGTAGTTTCGACTACACTGTATGTACATAGCATGGTAAAATTGCTTTTTATGTACAAAACAATGGAATCTCCGGTGTCTCAACTCTCCCCCTTTATATGTTTGACAGGGGTTTTACACTTTACCACCACTGCTTTTATTTTGGGCTTCTGTGACCACAGCTTTTGAGGTTTACTGAGCTTGGTTATATGCCCGTATCCAAAGAGGGATCTTGGAGACCGGTCCCCCCAAAACTAAATTTTTAATGGGACTTGGCTACGGCATTTGCATGCTGTGATTGTATCAACACTGCGGCTGCAAAATTTTTGCCCCTTCCACAAATTAAATGATCCACAACTATGGCCTTTGCTTGAATTTGCTCTTTAAATGTCATCTGCCCATGTTCAGTTTATACAGACCTGTGAGATTTCAAATAATGGAAAAAATAATTAAATCCCCTCCCCTTTTTTTCTTTATGACAAATGCAGGCTGCACTGAATAAGGCCTTTTCTCATTTCTAGGCAATATCGCACTATTGTAGCCAGAAACGCTTTTTTTTTCCCTTTACTTTTTTTTAAATGAAAATATGAAATCCGGAAATGCATTCACCCAGCATGCTGTTTTCCCAGATTTGACTCTCAGCAGTGCCCAGAAAAGGTGTTTACTAACTGCTCATTGTAGTCTAGGGGTTGGTTCCCTAGATCTTAAGAGATTGGATTCCTTGGAAAACTGTAGCTCCTGGCAAAGCATGAACCTTGCTGTCCATTTGTCGTAGAACTCAAATCTTGAAATCCCAGTATGACTTATAAAGGAAGTATTTGACATCACTCTTGCAAATTTGCTTGACATTTACGAAATAAGTTCAGATTAAAACAAAACTGCTAAGTTTTTGTTCACGAATGATTAATTAATGAACGCTGTCTTCTGCTTTGGAGAAAAGGGATGCCAATTTATCTTTAAGAAATTGCCATGTGTGTATGTATTTGTAGATGGAAAAATAGTTGTAGAGCTTAAAGTTGAATTTAAACCAAATTTGAATCCAGGGCAGG
>QLNU02015270.1:76122385-76144182 GCA_006491805.2 Dysdera silvatica
ATACTTAGAAGAGTTGAAGAATTCTACAAAAATCTATACGAAAGTAACAGTGAATTAAACGAAGACATTGAAATAGTCGAAGGAACAGCTCCTAAAATCTTAAAAGAAGAAGTTTCATTTGCAATAAAAAGCATGAAGAAAGGAAGAGCCCCTGGTGATGATGGTATTACATTAGATATCCTAAAAGAAGCTGGAGAATATGTAGAAGACATACTTGCAAAATTCTTTACCAAATGTCTTAACAGCGGTAACATACCAAACCAATGGGATTCTGCAACAGTAATTCTTTTGCATAAAAAAGGTGATAAAGAGGATTTAAAAAATTACCGACCAATTAGCTTGTTACCTGCTATTTATAAAATCTTCACAAAAGTGCTAACACATCGCCTGCAGAAAAAATTAGATGCAGCTCAACCAAGAGAACAAGCTGGATTTCGAAGTGGATTCAGTACAGTGGACCATATTCAAGTATTAAGAGAATTAATTGAAAGAACACATGAATATGAACTTCCATTGTGTGTTGCATTTATTGACTATGAGAAGGCCTTTGACTCTATTAAAACATCAGCAGTCATCAACTCTTTAAGATCAACAGACATTGAGGATGTGTACATTGACATGGTGAAACGTGTGTATAAAAATGCAAGTGCAAAATTTCGGTTACATAAAGATACCGAAGCTATCAAAATTGGTAAAGGTGTGAGGCAGGGAGATACCATTTCTCCAAAACTTTTTACTTCAGCTTTACAGATGATTTTTCAGCAGATAAATTGGAATGACAAGGGAATAAAAATAAATGGTGAATATTTAAATCATTTGCGGTTTGCTGATGACATTGTTATTTTTTCAACGAACCCATCAGAACTCCAAGACATGGTACAGGAGCTTTCAACTAGAAGTAAAGAAGTTGGACTGAAGATGAACCTACAAAAAACTAAGATCATGTTCAATAATTTCGTAGAGGAAACAAAAATACAAGTTGACAACATTGAGCTAGAAATTGCTGATTCATATATTTACCTTGGCCAGCTGATTTCAATGGATGGCAACATTATGAAAGAACTCAACAGACGTATTAAACTTGGCTGGAGTGCATTTGGAAGAAACAGTTTTATCCTGAAGGGGAAATTGCCTTTGTGTCTAAAAAGAAAGGTCTTCAACCAGTGTGTATTGCCAGTCCTCTCTTATGGATCAGAGACATGGAGTCTAACAGTTGGAGCAATACGAAAGTTACAGACAACGCAAAGGAGCATGGAGAGGTGCATGCTTGGAATAACTAGGAGAGATCGGAAAAGGAACACTTGGGTGAGAGAGCAAACTAGAGTAGAGGACATCATTGTTAAAGTAAAAGGGCTGAAATGGCGATGGGCTGGGCATATTGCAAGAAGAACTGATCAACGATGGACAACAGAAATTCTGAACTGGATTCCAAGAGACCACCGAAGACCTAGAAAACGTCCTCAAACTAGATGGGTGGATGAAATAAGAAAACAGGTTGGGGTGACGTGGAAGCGAATTGCTCAGGATAGACTTGTGTGGAAAGCATTTGGAGAGACCTTCATCCAGCAGTGGATAGATAATGGTTGAATATGATGATGATGATGATGATATATTTCACGAACTTAATGTAAACACTTTTATCATAAATCATTCTTCTTTATCTTCTTTCGATAATGATAAATAATTATCAAAATGTATTATGCAAAGAGTAAGTAAGAGATGTAAGAAAGCTTTTTTTTGGCACAAATGTAAGTACATACGAATGATACATAAATGTATTTTCTAACGTATTCAACAACCTTTTGTTGTTAGTTCTTGTTTTCAATTATCTGTACGAATGACTATGACTTATAAAATATGATTTATATTCACTTATTTATGTGGAAATATGCGTTGATTAGGAAATGTGATTTTAAATATTATTTACTTTACGATAATTAGGTATAAAAATATAATTGTATAAAATTGTATTCCATAAAAAATATAATAAAATAAATATATACAATAAAAATGTATTGTATGAAAAATATTTTACATTTAGTAGGACAACTTGCGTACGAAGGGGACGTAGATATTATATATATATATATAAATGTATGAAGTTACAGCTCTGTAATTCCCCCTTCCACAACTTACGAATTTCCTGCGTATGCCAATGAGTAGGACGCTATATGTAATGAGAAGTTTATGACCAATGAAAGTGTTCTGTTCGTTATAATAGTTCGCTCGCTAAATCCGTTTTGGAATTTAAAATTCCAATTTTTGAAAATGAAGCTTATAGATAACACACGTGTATACGATATGCATATATACAACAATATTCAATTGAAAATTGGTTTAAAATTTAATGAGCAAGGCATTATATTATCCCTTGAATTTCACCACCATAAATAAATAAACAAATAAACTAATTGATCAATTAATTAACATTAGTAATTATTCTCTAAATAAGCTTTACTTGGAGATGCTCAAAAAAACGTATATAGTTGTTTGCTCTGTTGTACAGCATCTCTGTCCATTCATTTTTTTTTTTTTTTTTTGGTTAAAATATTTAGCAAGTTAAATATTTAGCCAGTATGGCCTATCCATTATCTCCAAAAAAGTGTTTATTGTGAATTTCTTATTATGCATTTTGAAAGCGCTGGAAGTTTTAGGAATGTTCTAATTTTAAGTTCAGGAAACTTAGTTTCATCACGTTCACCTCATTAAAAAAAAATCCTCTATCACATTTTTTTTAAAGAATTTTCTGCATTTTATTTAAAAAAAAACTCACCATTTTTTGTTTGTTACATCTGATATCTGTTAAAGTCTAGTTCGTTAAAAGCGATTAAAGTGTATTTAAACAATAATCGTTATACTAAACAATGTCTATATTTATTTACATCGCTAAATCTGAAAACTCGTTAAATGTAGCTCGTTAGAAGTGGGTCCTGCTGTGAGTGGCATAGTAATTAAAAAATTATGGGGGTCTCAAGGAGCTTAAATATGGCGTTAGAGAAAATAATATATTTTAATATCAAATAGGGGGAAAGGGGACTCGACCCCCCCCTAGCCGTTTAAAAATTTTATTTGCCCGAATCTGCTATGCATTTACTTTCAAAAGTTTTACAGTCACATTTTAAAATAAGGTACTTTTTAGCTCATTACTAATTGTCAAGCAGTATCAATTATTTTTGTAGCGTTTTGGTATCTTGTACATTCACTAAAATTCTTGACAGCTATGAGAAGGAGGTAATATTTCTTCTCAGGCCCCATTTAGAAGTACTCTCTGAGCTCCCATGGGGGAGGGCTTGAGCCCCCCTCCCCCTTTCCTGAACTACAACCTACTATATATAAAATTTAAATATACCGATTTTTTTTTTATGTAATCATTGACTTTAACAGTTGGTGATCCAACTGTGCTTGCGTATATCAGCTACACGCGGAAAAAATTGTAGAATTTAAAAAAGACAAACACGCCAATTTTTTTTTTTTTTTTTTTTTCAAATCTCTAATTTCTTCACTACGCGTTCTGCCCAGGACCGTAGCCAAGTCAACCAGTCTGGAAATATCTCCGGAGATATTTTTTTCTCAAAATCAAATATTGTAGAATTTTATTTTAAATTTTTTATTTTGTACGAAATTGTACATAACAATGGGAATTGTTCTTTGACGTTAAAAATGTATTCGAAACAGCTTCTTTATACTATAGATCTTGAAATATAATGTTTCTTACAGAAAGGTTTCCGAGTCTTATATACACTTTATAATAAAAATAAGAAAAATTTTAGAGAGGTATACTAAAATGAATTTTCAATGCAAAATTGACGTTAAGAAACTTATTTATTACCGTTAATTTGTTAGTCTGTTTATTTATTTAGTATTATTAAATATATTAATAAAATACATCAAAACATTTACGAATTTTAAGCCCCCTGTAGCCTTCTGAAACTCCTTTGTAACGATCGTCTAGCTACAGGCCTGATTCTCCCTTCTTTCCGTTTAATCTTTCTTTAAAGTTTAGTTCTGTAAAAAATGGTAAAAGAAGAGAGAAAGACAACGAAACAGAATTGTTTCCAACGCTGCAAATAAATTTTGTGCATATTAAGAAACATGTTGTTATGCCCACATGTGCAACAGAATTTCTTATCGTCAGACTGGCAACAACGATTGAAATGGCAAACAGCCATTTAAAACTGCTCAATCTGGTTATTAAGCAACAGAACTGAAACCGAATAAAAAAGAAATGGGCCACTTATGGTTAGGCGGCTTTCGCAATCAACGCCTCAGCGCCATGACGTCATCGGTCAGCTCACGAGATCCAATCCCATAAGTTTACTGATGACCTCAACCCTACCGAAAAAAAAGAGAACAGTATTGCCAAACACCCCATTATATAAACCTAGCTATTACTTCTAGCTTTTTTTGTAAGTTTAGATACAAGTGGTAATGGAACTGGCTATTTTCCATAGCGCGTGATGGAAACACTGTTTCTCAAACTTCATCCAACTTGGTGTTCCTGACAGCAGACGAAACATGGACCAGAAAACTGTTCTTTAATACACCCGCGTACCGAAACATTTATTGAACTTGCTTGTATCGTTATGTATCATCAGAATGATGGTAGTGTGATTTCAGAGTTAGTTGAAATTGGTATCAAGACGTTGCACCATGGATAATGGCAGCACTCCCTTCCAGCCACTAGCAAATCGAAAACCGAGTATACCGTACATCGATGACATGGAGAATAACGTAAGTTTATGTTCATGGATCTTAAAATTTCGTAAAAAAAAAAAAGATCGCTGAAAATTTTCAATAAATCTACGGATCTAGAATCCAGAATTTTCTTGAACAGGAATGTTGTGAATCCTAATTTATTTACTTTCTTGTAGGGGCATCGAATTTGACAAGCTCGCTTTTTTTTTTTTTTTTAGGTGTTTTATGGCGCAAGAGCATCTGGGCTATACTGCGCCATTTTTTTTTTAAATGTTAAATCACGCAATGAGGTATTATTTAACTTTGCAGTGCAGGTAACTGTTCGTTTATTGTACTTTAATTTTATGGGAAGTGCCGGATTAAGGAACCCATGGGTCCTAGACAACGAATATTAACGGTTTAACAAATATTACTCAATGAAGAGGGCACTGTCGGATTCAAGGGGAGGGGTGATGGGACGATTGCCCCCCACCTTCAGCCGGTATTATATTATGGAAAATTAAATGTAAGTACCGGACACATGGCTGAAAATAGGAATCAGAAACAAATCGCCCCCTTCCCTGAAAATTTTTTGGATCCGCCATTGGAAGCAGAGTATTAGGTTATACGGGAAGCAAAAGTACGTAGCTATATATGTAGAGACGACCCCACTTAATTGGGTCATAGATTATCGAATACCCTGCTTTTAGAACAAAATCTACTGGAATCAAAATTATTCCCATAGGATCAATATTAAATGTCCCCGCATTAACGAATTATATTTGCGCCAATCGTCGGATAATCGAATAAAGTAGTGGTTCTCAATTAATTTTCATCGCAGGCCAGTTTGGATCCTTTTTTTCAGTCGACGGGCCGGAAGATATGAAAACGAAATTATCTTTCACCCTATATAAACGTTGGGCAAATAGCATTGATGTAAGAGCTTTTACCCTCCTCTAGAAAAAAATAGCTCCCACTAGAAAAAAATTATTCCCCCTCCCCTCCTGGAAAAAAAATTTCAGTTTCTTATCTTTTGTAGCCAGGCAAGACTTTTCTGTTCGCGGGCCGGATTTGCCAGTGGGCTGCCTATTGAAAATCACTCGAATAAAGATTGAAAAACCATGAAAATTGGTGATCAAACAAAAAGTATATATATATAGGGCAGCAACGTAAAATTTTCAAAAGTATTGGAAGCAGGGGGGGGGGGGGCAAGCACACATTATATACGTTTATACATTACAATATATATGTGAAATTTTAATTTACTTAAATTATTGGGGGGAGGGTGAAGGTGATAGGGTTCCACGAGTTCTCCCTACGCTTTGAGTATAGGGGAAAATTTGTCTTTGCGAAGAAATCATCCCCCCCACGCCTTTCACTCTATATGTTACGTTCAGCGTCCAGTGCAGGATTGAGAAACGTATGGGTTTTAACTGGAAGATAAGAATGGACCCCTAAAGCATGTGGCCATCGCGATATGTAGTCCGTAAAGCATGATTTTTTTCTTTAAAGTCCATTATCTATAATATTCAGGTTTGTGTATAATGAAACTCTGACACTTTTGTAATAAATAATATCAAACCCCATTAAGGTCCCTGAAGAGGGTTCCCAAATCGTATAACCCATGCCCGGGCCTACTTGGCTTATACGTAGCTCCAGCACTTCATTCACAGTTCCCTTTTTTTTTTTTTTTCCCCTTGGAACTGGGATGGGGGTGGGGGGTCTTTTCACTTTTGACCAATTAGTCCGACCCCAATTTTTTGTCATCCGTCATTGTATGATAGCATTATGGAAGATTCTTTTCAAGTTCACATCAAGTACGAGAGTACAATAGCGTAAAATGTAACGACCTGAGTTCATGTATCTAATAGTTATAGTATTTAATAAGTTATATAGTATAGTTTTATATAGTATATAATAAGTTCAAATCTTACTCACAAGGAAATCCCCTTTTAATTAATTTATTAAATTTAAAATTTTATTAAATTGGCAGCTATCTCCTCATATTAACGCTAAAAATAATTAATAAAAAATGATTTTGGTTTGACAGAAGAGAGACTTTATCGCCATTTGGCGCCTTTTAATTTCTTTTATAAATTCCTCAAAAAGTATCCAAACAACATTAAATATATTTATAGTCTGTTCCATGTTATCCTCACACGGATAAATAGAATACAGTGTGTTTGATATTTTAGTGGACACTTGATAACAGTGCACTATCGTGAGAAATGATGCCAAATTTGAAAATAAAAATACTACAATAAAACAGTATTTTGCAAAGTGGAAGATTAATAATCTTTATTAAATCATTCATAAATGTGACGAAATCAAGGTAAGGCTTTCAATCTTGTTTGAAAATTTAATGGACACTTACTGAAATCGAAGTGTTTTATGTAGATTAATACGCGAGATATCCTCCGTTTTTGCGTATAACTTTAAAGACACGTGAATCCATTGATTCTATCAATGTTTGTAAATACTTAGGATCGATTTGATACCAAGTTTCCACAATAGCATCCTTTAAGGCATTAACCGACGTGAATTGCTTTCCATCTGCATATATTTGACGAATGATATACTCCCATACGTTTTCGATAGGATTTAAATCAGGACTACGTGTCGACCAAATCATACTTTTAACCGTTTTTGAATTTATCCATCTTTTGGTGGAGATATATGCATGGCACGGTGCGTTGTTCTGTTGCAAAATCTGGTTTTCCCCACATATTTCTGAGGCATATGGGAGGGCATATTCTTTTAAAAATTCTTGATAGCAGGCGGAATTCATACGACTGCCGATGAAAGCTCCAGGCGTAGTACCGTTGTAGCCAAAGACACTACAAATGGTCATCAACCCTCCTCCTTGAACTCTACGAGAAAAGTATTGCGGCGCTTTCCGCAAATCGTGCCAATAATGTTGAAAAGCATCCGGACCATCTAAGTTGAATTTCTTTTCGTCCGTGAAAAGTACCTGCAACCATTTATCGTTCCACTCCATGTGTCGTCGAGCCTAGTTTAAGTGTTCCTGTTTGTGAACTTGGGTGAGAGATGGTTGCCTTTTTTTTTTCGAAAAGATAAATTTTTGAAATTAAAGAGCACGTTCCATACTGTCCAACGTTTAACTGGGAGCTAACTAAGGACGTTTTGGATTTTTGCAGCCAAGTTTCCTGTATTACTGGCCTCTCTAATAATGTTCCGCTTATCTCTTTCACTCAGTTGAGGCAGGGAGATACCATTTCTCCAAAACTTTTTACTTCTGCTTTACAGATGATTTTTCAGCTGATAAATTGGAATAACAAGGGAATAAAAATAAATGGTGAATATTTAAATCATCTGCGGTTTGCTGATGACATTGTTATTTTTTCAACGGACCCATTAGAACTCCAAGACATGGTACAAGAGCTCTCAACTAGAAGTGAAGAAGTTGGACTCAAGATGAACCTACAAAAAACTAAGATCATGTTCAATAATTTTGTAGAGGAAACAAAAATACAAGTTGACAACACTGAGCTAGAAATTGCTGATTCATATATTTACCTTGGCCAGCTGATTTCAATGGATGGCAACATTATGAAAGAACTCAACAGACGTATTAAACTTGGCTGGAGTGCATTTGGAAGAAACAGTTTTATCCTGAAGGGGAAATTGCCTTTGTGTCTAAAAAGAAAAGTCTTCAACCAGTGTGTATTGCCAGTCCTCTCTTATGGATCAGAGACATGGAGTCTAACAGTTGGAGCAATACGAAAGTTACAGACAACGCAAAGGAGCATGGAGAGGTGCATGCTTGGAATAACTAGGAGAGATCGAAAAAGAAACACTTGGGTGAGAGAGCAAACTAGAGTAGAGGACATCATTGTTAAAGTAAAAGGACTGAAATGGCGATGGGCTGGGCATATTGCAAGAAGAACTGATCAACGATGGACAACAGAAATTCTGAACTGGATTCCAAGAGACCACCGAAGACCTAGAAAACGTCCTCAAACTAGATGGGTGGATGAAATAAGAAAACAGGTTGGGGTGACGTGGAAACGAATGGCCCAGGATAGACTTGTGTGGAAAGCATTTGGAGAGACCTTCATCCAGCAGTGGATAGATAATGGTTGAATATGATGATGATGATGATGATGATGATATTTATATAAAAATTATTTTTCTACAAGACATTATGGTGTCTCGGCATTCTTCAAAAGCCAATTCGCAGTTTTTGTATTTTTTTTAGCATTTACGTAAAAATATCAGGTGTCCACTAAAATACCAAACGCACTGTGCAAGCGATACTTTGTGACAGAATTTTCTAAATAAAAATAGATGCTTCTCTTATGCACAAACCGAATTGCAACTTGCAATGTGATTATAAAAATTAAAGTAATTTGTTTCCTGCTATAACTTTCAGAAATAAAATAAAAATAATATAGAACTTCAATTTAACAAATAGAGAAAAAAATAACTTTACAGCTACTTCAAAATCTAATACGTTTAAATTTAAAAAGTTAACGCTAGCTCTGTATTACTGGACGTATTCTAAACTTTTAGCATACGTTCTCGCGTTCGCTTTTCACCACTTTCGACCAACTAGCTATCGCCACGTATTGCCAAAAGGGTTACAATTGGCGCTATTTTAATCCGTGGCGTAGCTAGATATTTTGCCACCAGGGGTGAGTGACTATCATTGCCGCCGCCCCCCAATGGGATAACAAATAAATTTTGTGTTTTAAAAGATAATTGCCGTCCCCGAATTGTGGCGCCCGGACCAACCGCCCCCTTGCCCCCCTCCTAGCTATGCTACTGATTTTAACTACTTTTTAATACTTTTTTAATAACTACTTTTGAATTTCTCGATTTCTAGGGGCATAGCTGCTAATTTTCACATATTAAGGTTTTTATGGTGGGTACATTAAGATGGATTAAATTCATTAGGTTCTCGACGTGGGATTTACTGGGGGAAGGAGGTTCCTTGTTAAAAGTAGTAAAAAATAAATTATAAGGCGCAAATCGAAATTGCGAAACAGTTTAAAACTTCCTCACAAATAAATCGTGAGTATGTAATATGCTAGTGTACAATTTTTATTTCATTAAACAATACCATAAGTACGTATAATTTTTTTATTATTTTTTATTTTTTTGCATAGTCAAATTTTACTAGTCATTATCGCATACACTCGACGTCTATCCAAAAAAAAAAATCTTTCGTAACGCGATAATGCCATGATTGGAGACCAATGATTGGGATCAGACTAATTGGTTAGAAGTAGAAAGACCCCAAACCAATCAAAACAAAAAAGAGGTAGAACTACGAACGCATATGTATTGCTAGTATAAGTCTTACGTTAAAAAGAAGCACCTAAAAAATTTTCACACAATTTGTGGTGGGGGACATTTAAAGAAAATCCTTTTTCTTTACATACTTCTTTACATAATTTCTTTTACATACTCTTTTGCTATTACCTTTCTTTACATACTTTTACATACTTTCTTTACATAATTTCCTTTTACATACTTTCTTTACATACTCTTTACATACTTTCTTTTACATACTCTTTTACATACTTTCTTTGTCACTTTTACATACTTTCTTTTACATACATTATTATTCAACAACTGATTTCAATACTAAGATTGTCGTCTTTGTTTGTTTATTCGAGGATAGCCCTTAAAGATTATTCATTAAAGCGAGGGCATTTAACATCGATCCTACGGGGAAAAGTTTGATTCTAACAGATTTTAGTCCTATAAGCGGAGTATTCGATTATGGGTGACCCGATTGAGTGGGACCGACTGTATTAGTTTTTAATATACTTTCCTGCTCTCTCATTATTATTATTTGTGCGTGTGTGTGTGTTTTCGCATTTGGCGGATTAGGCTTGAGACGGGTGCTCAAGTCTACCTTCAGTGTGAAAATATTTTTGTATGTTTCATTCTGGTGCCAGGTTTAAAAATTTTCTGACTGTTCGGCAGGTACTTAGTATTTTTGCCTTTTGCATTTCCATTAGTGGCGTACCAACGTAGGGGGCCGCGGGGACCCCATCCCTTGGACTAACAAAGCGAAAAATAATTACTCAAATAGACACTGGTCATTTCTTCTTTTAAAGTAAGATTGAAAATAGTGATAATCCCAATAACATTTCCCTGCACTCTGGTAACGTTGATGAGACTGCTCTTGAGAAAAGCAACAGCAGTGGCCCGCGACTGTCTTCAAACAACTTTGTAAGAGGTAAAGGTAGAGCAAAACATAATATCAAACACAGTTGAAGTGGAAATTCTGACTGCAGATATTTTTACTTATGTGAAGAAATCTAACCTCACTGAAGAAGGTAGGATAACAATGCTGAAAATCTTTGGGAACCATACGCAAATTGAAATTTTCCCACGACTATCACTTGTGCTGCATTAAGTCAAGGAAAACCTCACCACAGGCGAAATTTCTGCTTACCTTGGATGAGTAAGCATAAGTATATAGCTTACTCAAAGGTAGAAGACAGTGCTTATTGAAAATTTTGTGTTCTCTTTTCACCACATAAAGTCGATTTAAGATCGACACAAATCCAGGGGTCAATTTGTTTCAAAGGGATTTAATAATTGAAAGACTTAGAAGAAGTTCAACCAACATGAAATTTTTCTCTATCGTAAGGATTCGGTTTTCATAGGCGATGATTTTTTAAGGGTCGTGGAAGAGAAAAATGCTTCTGTGGATGAAGTAATAGACAGAGGGCAAGCAAAAGCAAGTTTTGCAGAATAGGGTTATTCTTAAACCTATTATCAAAACGGTAATTTTTTTGTGGAGAACAACGGCTGGCCATTGTAAAATTTTACGAACATAATCTGGTACTACTTCTAATGATTTAAGTATCTTGCATTGTAGAATTATTAGTAATTTAATAATGATAAATGCACACAAAAGGACAACAAGGACGGATTCCGAAATCTTTCAAGTGGGCTGCGATTTGTTCCCGATTCCCGTTTTTAGCCAAACGTCCGATGCTTTTCACCTCATTTTCCATGATATGATCCCAGCTTGGGAGGGGTGCATGGGGCAAATTCGCGCTTAAAAGACAACCGTAACTGATATGGCCTCTCACCATTTTTTCCATCGCCCTCACCCCTTGGGAATATTCTGGGTGAGTTATTGATTTCCATATATGTGTCAATTTCAAGTGTCTCCAAGTTCTTTTGGAGTGTGGTTGGTATTATACCTGTTGCTGATAAGACAAGAGGGATAACGTTTACCTTGTTTATATGCCACATGTCTTTAATTTCCTACCTTAAGTCTTGGTATTTAGTCATTTTTGTGGTGTATGTGTTCTGAATGTTATTTGTGTTGGGTATTGCTATGTCTGTGATGTGTGTGGTTTTGCTGGTTTTATCAATTGGGGTTATGTCTGGTATGTTGCGTGGTGTCGTCTTGTCCGTTATGGTGATTATTGCTGTTATTATTATTATTATTATTTGTTTCTCTTCTTATAGGATGCAGCCGATACAGGTGTTATTGGCAGTTCTAATAACAACGGGAATGTTGACAGCGACCAGTGCCCGTCTAGCGGCTTGTCCATTTTGGGTAAATGCGCCTTTCCATGGTTGGTATCTGTGTCCTTATTACAGTTGGGTATATACTTAAACAAACTCTATCAAGATGGCGCTGCAGTCGCTGTTTATTACGATGCTCGTGACTTAAACTACTGCATCGTATCCGCAGCGTGCCTTTTCATACCAGCTATCATTTACATTGTGTACCAAGTATCGTTTCACGTGAAGCAAGCTGAAAAGACAGACAATAAAGAAGTCGGGACCAGGATCGTACACGGATTGCTTCTTGTACCGTGGCAGATCAAAGGGTATAATAGTTATGGATATATATAGACTATTTAATATATAATTTATATGTACTTTTTATATTTAAGCTCTAAAGTGGATAAAATAGAACAGTGTTCCTCACCGGGCGCATATTTTTTACATTTTAATACGGATATATAATTTTCAAATCAATCTTTAAAAGGTATTCCCATGTTAGGAATTGTACTTACGTCCCTGCGTAGTGACCCGGTGACGTCACTCGCCTGTTAGTCAAAACGTTCTGAATTCAAGCTGCCTTCACACTAAACCATTGTTACCATTTTTTTTTTTAATTTTATCCGTTCGGTAAATTGTAAAGTGCATAAAATAGAACAAATTTGTCTGCCCTTAACATGTATTTTTGCACTTTTATTTTTAAGACGGATATGTCATTTTTTTAAGTCGAATTTTAAGTGTCACTTAAAATCGCATTTTTAAAAATCGTTTTCCCCTATTTTTTTTTCCACCTACGCTACTGCAAATAGAATATTATCAGCAGATGCCTGTTCTTAAATTTTTTTTCCTTTCAATCGGTGTGTCATTTCATTTCATAGGAGCAGAATTAATTTTTTAAGCGCAAAATTGAAAAAAAAAAAAGGCATTCCCGTGCGGAAGAACATAATTACGGCCCTCTGTAGTGGCACAATAACTCCAGTTGTCCCTCAGCCAAGAGGTCCGCAGTTCGAGTCCCTTGCAGGCAGAAACGTTTTTTCAAATTCCATCCGTTTGACAGGCTATAAATTCCACACCATAGACATGGCCGGATTTGGGTTCCATGTGGCCATAGACAGATTTTGTCCAGGCCCTTTGTGGTATAAATTAAGCCTATGTAATTACAGTATGACCCGCACATAACGAGAAAGTTAGGATCAACGAAATGCTCGCTAAATCCGTTCTGTAATTTAAATTTTAACTTTGAAAAGTAAGTCGCTACGGGTAACATGGTTGATCGGACTTTAATGACGAAAGACAGCATAGGTCAGGTTTCGCCAAACTAAGGGTAATATAGTTACATGTAACGTACATACAACAAAATCTAATATTTGCGGAAAACCTCGTTGAAATTCACGCCGCTGTAAAATTTCTGCCCTATTAACAAGGTCTGATTGGTTACAATTTTAAAGTGGGTTCGTATCTTCATCGTGCCAAGCCCTAAAAAAATGGACCCTAGATATTTGGCATATTTTTCTATGCGATAATCTAACCCCGGACGTTGCGTGATTACAGTGGTAAACAAGAAGTAAAGAAGAAAGAGGGGGAGAAAACGTTTGAAGGACGTTGGAAGTGTTTGGCTGAAACACTCTGAAGGTTAGAAAGTCCATTGGTAATGAATAAATGCAATGAGTGGGTTAAAACCTTTTCAAGAGAAAAGAAGAGTTGCAAAACACAAACGAAAAAAACCCGTTACGCGCGTATAGGAAGTCTAAAATAGCCTTATTAGAGAATACATAATAATTCATTTTGACGTCATGTCCGGGGTTCGTCTAAATTTTATGACGTTATACCGGAGAAAATAATTAACAGCTCATGGGAATTAATTATTTCTATGAGGCTTGCCAGTGGGCTTCAGAATTTTGATGTAATAACCGAGTTGTCTTTATGTCCGAGTTAGACTGTGCATTTACTATTTCCAGTTTTCATTAATTGCGCGGGAAAGATATTTGAAAAATACAAATGGCTTTTATGCAAAATTTGTATTAATAAATATATAGAGGAAAAATTCTTTTCATGTTTTTTTTCATTCATTCATTTTATCTGCTGGAATTCAGTAAGAAAAAGCAAATTCACACACATTAAGAAATTGATGATATTTCTTTAAACTCTCCCCTGCATCTTAATAATAATAATAACAAGCAAGTGAAAGAAAGTCGCCCTAGCTCGATATTTAAATTTAGCGGGTTTTAATAAGCATTAATCCGTAACTCTCTAATCCGCAACTCTCTAATTCACAACTTTCTAATTCGCATTTCTCTAATCCGCAGCTCTCTAATTCTCAAGTAACTCGGTAGGTTTTCAACGTTAACAATAGCCATCATTATTGCATTTACGGAAGACCTTTACCTTGTCCTTTTTATTACGTGCGTACAGACAGACAGACAGACAGACAGACAGACAGACAGACAGGAAAAGTGGGTTCAATATATATTAAAGCCCGCTAATGATAATAATACTGTATTCTTTATTAGGTTATACATGAGGCGATTTTAAAAGCTTTCGATAGGAAAATATAAAGAGAGTAGTAGCGATGTTAGTAACTAGGCTTTCTTTTCAGTAGGAAGAATAAGGAATTACTCGTATCTGTTCTGTCATTATCCTTTAAATTGTTATGTTTAAGTGAAATTCTTTTTCATTTTTGCCTGTGCATTTCGTATGAACTTAACCTTGAAGTTTTGTGCATTGAACTTACTTTGATTTCCCTCGTCGCCTCTCCTCAATGATCATCCATTTCTATTTGATCATGATTTTTCAGGTCAGTTCCTCTTGCAGTGGGTCCGACCCATTTCTGGGAAGTAGTGATTAGTTGTGTGACGAATCTTTCGATTGCGAAATCACTGTTTATTTTGCATTTCAATCACTGTTTCAATTGAGGCCTGTTTATGAGAGGTGGGCAAAATGATTCATTCATTCGCTCAATAAACGATTTAGCACACTTGTAGTAGCGATCCATGGACGTATAGTAATCTGTAAGTAGCAAATTATATCATACGGTGGATATAATGGTCCATAATAGGCATCATAATATTCTACAGTAGTAAATACCATAATAATATAATATATGGATAAATATTGCAATGGTTTAGAGCAGCAGTTCTCAACCTATGATCCGCAGAACCTTTTCAACTGCTCTGCGTCCTCCAGTCCTCAAAAATTACAATAAATTCCTGGATAAAGTTAATAAAAAGCTGGATAAATAATTTTCCGCTAGAAAAAGTTGAAAAAAAATCTATATTTATAAAATATTCCCGCTTATCTCTGTAGTTAAATAAATTCCCCATTTCTCCGAAATTTGTAAGAAATATATATATATATCGTTTTGAATAAAATGACGTTCTACATTCTTCCCAAATGATTAAAAATACATTCCATCGTTAATACTGCTATCATTAGCTTTAATAGCTATGTTGGTGAAAATATCGTCGCCCTTATAAGAAAAGAAAAACATATAAAAACATAGAAGTATATAAGAAAGTATATGCATGATTGATGTTTTCAGAAAACGACACTTTTAAAATTCCAGTTTTTAATAACTTCACTCGGGGGAAAATTAAGCTTAGATTCGAATTTAAGCAATTTAAAATTCGAAAACAAATCTATGCTTTTACTATTAAACAATAAAATGTCGATTAACATCTTGAAAAATAAATCTAAGTAAAAACAGTCAAAAATGCATAAATGTGCCTTTGGCCCAAGGGCGACGATAATGTTCCGCGAATGATTTTTCTCTTGAAAAGTTGCAAAAGCAAAAAAGTGAGAACCGCTGGTTTAAAGTACAGAATATTACATGTAATCAGTATGTTCGTAATACTTTTTAACGTAATGGAAATAATTGTTAAAGAAATAATAACAGAGACTATTGAATATGCTCATTGTAACATTGTTTTGCACAGGCGAGTGGAGCTACTTCATTTCTCAGTTCAAAGGGTGTGCCAGAGGAGGAAGTTAACTTCAGATGAAGTAATCGAGAAATTAACATTGGAAAGGCAAGCAGCCGTCTTGGAATTCTTTGAAGAATTTTATGCTGGTTTTCTGCAACTTCTTCTTCAACTATACATCATCATTTTGTCCTTAGATAAAAATGTCCACTCCAAAGCGCGTAAGTTTAATTTTGTAAGAATAACTCGTAACAAATGGTCAACATATCTTAAGGTTCATTTTGTTTCCGATTTAGAAGATTAGCTTGCTCTGTATGAACTACCATGAATCAAACTGTGGATTCCCGCGCGATAGAGAAACTCGTTGTCTGTATGCCATCTTTGTGGCATGTTCTTGGTGGTTTGTTACCAACCGGAGTGTCTTTTAAAACTGTAGTAAACTCAACTTATAGCGATCCTCGATATAGCCATTCACCATGATTTAACAATCAATTGAGAAGACTACGGCATCATAGGCATACGCAAGAAGTTCATACGGGAGGTTATAGGCTCAAAGAGGGGTTACAGAGCTACAACTCATATATTCCTATGTTAAATATACAAAATTTCATTGCAGTGGGGGCGTTACGACCACCATCAATAACCTCTTGTGCACGCCAGTATATAGCAGTATAAGCTCTTGTGTTGTAAAATCAGAAGGGGGATGTTCTATAGGGTATATAAACATTATTTGATATAATGTCCCTGCAGTGAGGGTTTCTTCTCGAGATAGCTATAGGGTGAATCTAATATATAATAATTTTTTCGTAGAAGATTCCAATCATGATCAAAGAATACAATTACGGACATAATCAGTGATATAATGTTCTAATGATTAGTATTCTATATAAATCACATAGGTTTATAAATTATTTTAGATATTTAATTCTGAATATACACTGAAAAGACAAATTATTATACACACCTGCGATGCGACGATGTAAATGAGCCGGACGGGAACGAATTGCCTGAGAGAAGCTTGCTGCTTGCTGGTATCAGTGTTATGTTGTATAAATATCAGACTATCTACGGGCATACTAACGAATGTTATCATGGGTAAAAACAAAGATGTAGTTTGATCACGAACAAATTATCGGATCTTGTAAGGCCGGATGTTCGATATCAGCAACCGCCAAACGGCTGAATATGTCGCTCAGTATTATGGCACGGGTGTACTAACATTATCTCGAAAGCGAAAAAACAGACGTGAATCGTCCAAAATTTGACTGTGCGCCAAAAATTGATGCGCGGGGTGTTCGAAGACTTAGTCGTGTTGTATCGACAGGAAGAAACACAACATTACGACAGATTCTAATGCAGGTGCTTCATCCAGTGTTTGCACAAGAACTGTTCGTAGGTGACTGGTGCAACTCGGCTATTACAGCCGATGGCCATCTCGGGTTCCACCCGCTAACAACAAGAAACCAATTGCTGCGGATGCAATTTACCAAAACGCACAGCTACTGGACGATAGAAGACTGGAAACGTGTCATCTGGTTCGATGAATCATGATTCCAACTACAACAGGCGGATGGCAGAAACCGTGTGTGTCGTGAATCGCACGAAGCACAGCATCCCCCATGTCAGATAAGCGCTGTACAGGCCGATGGCGGCGGTATAACTGCCTGGGGCATCTTTACATGGTCCTCACTAGATCCTTTCATCACATTAAATAGAACTCTGATCGGGTGACATTAACCTACTGGCGGATCATCTTCACCCCCTTTCTCTGCATGTTGTTCTCACAGAATGGTGCGCTCTTTAAAACAGATAATGTGCCATCTACCATCCCATCGGTCAAAAGGTATAAGAATGGTTCTACGAACATGGCAGTGAGGTTGAAATACGTACCTGGCTTCCAAAGTCACTTGATATAAATTCTCTCGAGCACCTATGGGATGAGCTGCAATGATCTCTTCACGCTTTGGACTCGCCATCGTACTCTCTGTGACGGATTTAAGACGGAAAATGCGGGCGACAATACCACCACCTCACTTTCAGCACCTCATCGAGTCCCTTTACATGCATATTGCTACTGTTATTCACGTAAAGAGTGGTGGAGAAATGCGGTATTGAACTGACGTGTATAATAATTTGCCTTTTCAGTGTATTTTACCCATATAAAACTGAAGTTGCAAATTTGTTGCCTATGGCGGATCACATATCCCTAATTCGATATCGCAGACTGTATAATCACTAAAAAAATGGAATTTCTCACATGTTAATAATATTTTTTTTCCTCCTTTCAGTTCCTGCGGAAATTGTGGCTTCTTCCTTAACTTTAGTTGCTATGATGGCAGCAGTAAAAAGGAAAGATGATGGAATTTTAACCAGTATCCTATCAATTACTGGTTGGCTTTCCATGATAGTGTCACGTAGTATTGCCATCGCTCTGGCTACAACAATTATCCATGGTGCTATGCTACCTTTGTGTCTTCTACATGGCTTGTTTGTATCTTGGTGGATATCGTCGATTGCTATCCAAAGTTGTCAACAAAGTGAACTGACTTTCAAACGAAAAACAGGATTGTTTTTCTTCGTCCTCACAGTTTTCGGGCTTCCGTCTCTTACTTATTGGCCCATTATGTTCCAGCTCAAAGATCGAAAACGACCATATTTGTTTCTATTTTTGATGTTCGCGGAAAATTGCTTATTTGTGGGACTCTGGTATTTCTTGAGAACGAACAAAGTGATGGCTAAACACGATATGGTACTAATAGGTATTGTTATAGGTGGCTTCGTTGTAGGAACACTGTTTCTTTGTTTCTACATGTGCTGCAAACCCAAATATACGGACCAGGTAGTATACCACGATATGAAAGTTCAGAATGCTGAATCATTCGGCATGTACTTTGAATTCTGCGATCTGGCATTTCAACTTCCAAGAACACAGTCACTGGAACAAAAGTTAAATAAAGTGCGGATAGGTGAGCCATCTCCTTTGTGAAAAATTTCTGAACCTTTACCATTCAGTAAAGTTGAAGAACATTAAAAATAGTTTTGTTTACACTTCAGGAAGAAAGTTATGAAGTTCCACATTGGCTTTCATGAAAATTAGAACGTCAAGGAAAAATAAATTTTAGGCTTCAAACTGGAACTAAGGATGGCTTAACCCCTTCTTAAAATATCGAAAATCCCAAATTGTTGCTGTATAAATAGCATTGCAGTAAAAATTATAGACTCCCTAGACCTTGAACTCGGATTCTGATCTTTACCCTCAAACGTGAAGTGTTAATCTGAATCCTGGTGATTAATTATACAACCTCTTTATTTGACTAACCTCCTCCCCACTTAGTTGCCTAACGAATTCCCTTTTAGAGGAGGCTAAAGTCCATGACTTTCCTATAAAATATCTTTAAAATCTGCTATTGAGAGTCAAAACCTAAATAAGGTATTCCCAAGCCCGGTAAAAATATTATTTTGGCACTTTTTTTTTATCTATTCTTAAATCTTAGGCTTAAGTTTTATAAGCAGTTCTTTCGTGTATTCTTGATTTTTTTGTTTTGTCCTTTTTTGCGCCCCAGTAAAAACCTCGATTCTTGACCTGTTAGCCCATGCCAGTACTCAGCACTGATGAAAATCCTAGGTGCCAAGATTGATACAATTCTGTTAGCCATTTCTCACTTACTTTCTGCAGAATCATAAGGAGATTCTGTAAAGGATATTACCAGATCTTCACACTTTCATAGACATTTGGAGAAAAATATCTCCTCTTCTTTTTCTTTTTACCTTGCGATGACGTAACAGTACCACATTTAGCTAGCCCTGCAAACGATCTGGGTTTGGTTACAACCAATATCCAACGCTTGCGAGCTATTTCCTAAAAATCTAGAACCCGAGTTTCATTTTCTAGATAAAAGAAGTTCGGATTCCTCGGGAAACTAAGTCCTGATGTAACCTAATCTCAAATATCCTTACCAGACCTGTAGCCAAGCCGGGGCCAGCGTTGCCCCATCGAGCTATTTATATTATATAGAACAATCACCGTGTCCCCTGTGTCCCCATATGCATCTTCCTTTGCTCCAGTTTCTCCTTCATCCTGGTGATAGGACTGGTCCTTGCGCCATAAAATACAAACAACGATTTCTTCTTTAAAATTCTTATGGTTGTAGAAATATCCCTATTTTGTTCGTTTGTTTCTCCAAACACATTGACTTTACTTCCAAAATCTCATGAGCCCGATCAGAAACTTATCGTGGGGAGGGATTTACAGTTTTTCGAACCTCTGCGACTTCAATTCCAGGAATTAAACCCCGAACCTAGGGAACAAGAAAAAATTGTCTTGCGTTCTGTGACCTATAGAATTTCCGCATCGTTGTCTTTATGTTACCTTTTGTGGACTTTCCTGTTGGCGTGGTACCAACCGAACTGTCTTTTAAAACTACAGTAAACTCTCTTTATAGTGATCTTCGATATAGTAACTCATCTCGATATGACAATCGAGAAGAGCCTGACAATTCTCCTATAGTTGCAAAATTGGAAAAGAAACGTTCGATATAATGATAATTCGATATAATGTACCTGCAGTGAGGCTTCAAGGAGTTAGCTATAACAGGAGTCTACTGTACAACAATAATTTCATAGTATATTCTAATCATGATCTAAGCATATACAGTATGTATATGTAGGCATATGCAGTAATTTGATTATCTCATGGTTGTTACTCTTTGTAAATTACATAGTTTTATGGATTATTTTTGGTGTTCAGTTCTGAATACCACTTTTCCACAAAACTGAAGTTGGAAACTCGTTGCTTTTGGCAGATTGCATACCTTCAACTTGATATCGCAGACCGTACAGTCATAAAAACATAGAACTTTTTATGTGCGAATAAATTTTTCTGTTACATGTTTATGTTAATAATATATATCATTTTATTAAATCAAAGTTAAGAAATTAAGGTGATATATTTTCTAAATGTTCATTTTAACTGCCGAATGAATACAAATGTAGGCTCTGAGAAAAGTATGTGTCCAAAGTAAAGCCGTAGCCAAGTTTTAATTTTGGGGGTGAGGAATCCAAAAAATTTTACAAATAACGTTAAATAGAGATATGTCACTTTTATTAAAAAAATATATAAATACATCATGTAAAAATAAATGAGGAAACAACAATTTTGCATTCAGACATCATTATAAATTTTTAGTTTTGCCATCAAAATTCTTTTGTTATAATGTCCTCATTTTAAAGAAAATTATTTTTATAGTTAGTTTTCTTTTCTTTAAAGCATTCTTAAATTAGTGGTCTGTAAAACGACATCTTGTAGTCAGATTTTGATAATTAAGCAAGGCTTAAGAGGTTTTTCTCCCCGTTTTAAAATTTGAAAGTAAAAATATACACATATTTTTGCGGTCCTAATACAGATTTAGTTTCAGGGGGTAATGGTCTCTAAGATCCTCTCTAAAAACGGGCAGGATCCAAAGATTTCTCAAATAAATCGAAAACCATTTTTAAAAACAGTTTAAAAATAATATATAAACTATAATACTGAATGGAAATTTTTTGGGGAATAAAGTAAGGATTTTACCTGTAGGTACTATTTATTTATTAATGAACATTGTATATCGCACAAAATGTATAAAAGTAGAATTAAAAATAAATATATGGAAGTAATGGAAATTAGAGGGAAAATTGAAAACAGAGATTGAGAGGAAAAGGTTATAT
>QLNU02015270.1:76149152-76162734 GCA_006491805.2 Dysdera silvatica
ACTTTCTGAACATGCTATTTGTAAATTGACAAATATTAGGGTAAGAAAAAAAAGATCATTTGCATTTCGTTATAATTTTTATATATAATCATATAATTTACGTGATCATACATATTCTGTCCAAAACAGGGACGTATTTGCAGGAAAGGCGGAAAAGGAGTTATTGGAGTTTGAAAAGCGTAATAGGCATTTAGTTTCAGATGCTGATTTTCCATTCAAATCCGTAAATTTTATCGTGCATATTTTTGTAACTCATGCTTGCTATTCAAACTTGTTTGTTTTAAAAGAATTGACGAGGACCGTAGTATTGCATAAAAATCTTGGCATCTTAAACCAAGATTAATTTTTGTGACCAATATTGGTTTAAAACGCATATGTTACAGTGCATATTCTACGATTTGCCAATGTGCTGATGGTGGTGCCGGATTAAGGCTTTTATGAGCCCTGGGCCAAGAGGATATAAGGGACCCCTAAAAAATCTGACCCTTGCCATATTTAGTCAATAGATCGTGCGATGTCCTTTTGATTTCATTGTCTTCGATATCCACATTTGTCAATAATGAAAATTATTTGGATACATGTAACTAAACAAGACCGAAATAACACTTAAATGTAAAAAACATCAGGCGCCGTCAAGATCTTTGTGGGGCCCAAAACCGAAGGGTCCTATACCTGGGCCTACACGTAAATCCGGCGCCGGATGGTTTATGGAATTTTCTCGAAAATTTTTAAAAATTTAGACATAGCGTTTTCAATCAATAAACTAGACAAACGAACTATCCTCCAAAGCGGGACAACCGTTTTTGCCACGAGGGATCTGGTGGACCTCACTGACAAGGTCAGGGGTGTCAATTCTAAGAAATTCAGGTTTCTTCACCTACTTCCAAGACATGTTTGGTATCCCCTCAAAAAATTGATTAATAATAAATAAAGAAAATTAAAATGTAGTTAAAAGGGTGAACTACAGAACGTATAAAATATATTATTGTTGTTATCATCTATGTTTTTTCCCCGACTCTTGATTGACGCGCTTGACTGTACATGCGGATTCTTTTCGTTCAGACCCGCCCCCCATTAATATTTTTTTCGTTGCTGCTCAAATCAGATTATGAATGGAACATGAGCTAGAAATATTGTAAATGCAGGAAATAGTTCCCTTTGTAAAATGTTCATCTACTTTTTTATATATTTATTTTCTCTTGCGGACATTCATCTACATCCGGTATATCATCACACCGGATGAAGTCATCGTGCAACTTCCTAACACCAATTTACTATCCGGAAATTCAATATGTTGGAGTGGCCTAGATCAGACCTAGCAGTCTTTTCTTCTTCCAAAGCTGTTGCCACAACGATAAGAACAAATAATAACATTTAATTAGGACAATGGGGTTAAATGTCAGGGGCTAGCGGAACAACTTTCATCAGAGGCGGCCTTAGGACAAGGCGAGTAAGACGGTAACATAGGGCATCGCGAAGTATCTTTATTAGTTACATTAACTTTTCAAACGCTAAAAAGCTACCAGGAAATTAAAAAAATCACCATATTAAAAAAAAAAAAAAAAAGGAAAACTTTGCCTGCAACAATTTCAAACCGTGAAAATTTTTTTCTGTTGAAAATGATACAGGGAATTACAACAAAACTTTACGTTCCTGCAACAACAAATATTTAGACAGAAGCTTTTTGTCATTGGAGTAGTTTTTATTATTAAAACAAATAATAACAACGTTTCGGGAGCTACCTGCTCCCTTTATCGAGTGAAGAAGGCTGAAGAAAGGAACAATGAAAAGTAGAAAAACAAACATAGAATACGAAACAAAAAGACAAAAAATAATAAAACGTTTATTTTTAAGTCGCGAGGGAATAAGGATGTGGAGGAAATGAAAAATAGAGAGATAATTGATGGTGGAAATGAGGAAAATTACTATCTAGAACTTTTGTTTGTAAATATCCTGTAAGGCTCTGGAAGTGATTTAGATTAGTTTATGGTAGAATGTTTGATTCTATGGCTTTCGAATGATTCAAAGAGGATTCTGCTGCATAGATTTGTGACGCCTTGGTGTAAACCCTATAAAGAATTCTAGTCAGGTTGGCGGTTTTCTTGATGCATGTGCTCAGCGAGTTGGTTTGAAAAATGTTCTTTTTTACGTCGTTCCAGAAGTCTGCCGGTTTGACAAATGTACGCTCTGTTGCAATTATTGCAACGGATTTTGTAAACGGTACTGCAAGTTTGAATAAATGCGATAGGATCTTTGGCTTTAGAAAGAAAGTTGCGAAAGGTGTGACGAGGTTTGTAAAATGTTTTTATTTACACGGTGTAGGAACCTGGCAATCTGTTCAGAAATGTCTGCTATAAAAGGGATGACGACAGTGCAAACACTGGAATTATCTTCTTCAGTTCTGTCGCTTGTGGGTGGAAGGAATTCGTTTTTCTCAGAATCAATTTACTTGAATAACTGTTGTCAAAATAGACGCGTTTACAGCGTCGTAGTGCTTTTTCTCTGAGGAGGTGATTGCTGCAATGCAAGAAGGCGCGAAGTTGGAAGGTGCTAATTACAGAGGTTTTGTAGGATGCTGTAAGTATGAGTAGTATTTCGCAACACAGAAGATAATATTTCCGTTCTGGTCTCTGGAAATATTGTATTATTACATTACACATTAGAAGAAGCAACTAACGGCTCTCTACCTTTCCGGAGATCAGAACAGAAACATATCAACTTATGGATTTCGAAAAGCTACAAATACCTCGACTCCCGTTCCCAGCATCCCACAAAGCCTGTATATATAATTGGCATCCTCCGACGCCGCGCGTTCTCGCATTGTAGCAACTACCTCCTCAGAGACAAAGAACTACGACGCTGTAAACGCGTCCATTTAGACAACGGTTATCCATGTAAGTAGTTGACCATAAGGCAATGGCCTTTATCAAGTGTTAACACTGCCGGAAGTCATTTGTATTATGAGCAGTCTGTAGCGATAATTTTTATCCCTTTCATAATCATTATTTTTAATACGTTCTCGTACAATAAAATTACTTATCTTTCTACAAAGGACCATTTATACAATTTAACATGAATATATGATGCATTTTTAATGCAAAAATCACGTTTTTTACTTAAAACTTTTTAAATTGGCGATTTATTAAAAAATAATTAATTTGGTTGAATCATCATCATCATATTCAACCATTATCTATCCACTGCTGGATGAAGGTCTCTCCAAATGCTTTCCACACAAGTCTATCCCGAGCAATTCGCTTCCATGTCACCCCAACCTGTTTTCTTATTTCATCCACCCATCTAGTTTGAGGATGTTTAGTAGGTCTTCGGTGATCTCTTAGAATCCAGTTGAGAATTTCTGTTGTCAATTGTTGATCAGTCGTTCTTGCAATATGCCAAATGCTAAAATTTGATGTATATGTCAATGTTTTGTTTTATATGCACGTGCGTAGAGTGTAGTACAAGTTTTTGTTTCTACCATCTAACCCCACAGTGGGGGGGGGACATTCATGTGAAGTCTACCTTGGTAGACCCTTCCAACGCTTGCCGTTTTGTAACTATCACTTCGGGACATTGGAATATGCAGGGAGGGTGTTGAAACCCCCATTGCAATGAAATTTTGTATATTTAACATAGGAATATATGAGTTGTGCCTGTAACCTTCCCAGGAGACTTAATCCCTTACGAACTTTCTATGTACGCCTATACTTCGGAGCTTTCCTTGCAAGTTTTTAGTACAACATTTATGTATTGTACTAATACAACTAAAGCTATAAGCCCATCTAAAACACCCCTAAAAAACACTGTGTGTATAACATTGAAATTGCACTATCAGTTTTTAATGTTATTATTGCAGACAGTTTATCAAAATAGAGGTTAAATAAATGGCAAGGTTGCTGGTACACCTAACTACAGATTTGTCTTTTACGGATGGAAGATGGGAAGGTTTTGAAGATTAAGCTGCCCCTCCTACAAATGATTTTTTTGAGTATATTTAGCTTTAAGCTTTAAAACACATCTAAAGTTGTAGTATGATAAAGGAATGCGTGGTTGATTGTAGACACGATTTGTCTAATGTACTATATGTTTTACAGATTGTACGTCACCTGTGACAAATAAGATTTATATATTTATATGTTGTAATAAGCAATGATCTCCTCTTTGGAACGTTAATATATTCATGGGAAGTTCAGTTTTAATCTGTGTGTTACTAAAAAAATCAAACCAATTTGTTTCAAAAATTTTAATATACAACGAGACAGACAACTATTATTATAATACAGAAAGTATTCCATGTTTTCTGCTCTTGCAGTCAAAAAATACTTATAGCAAGGTAAAAACAAAGATTATAAATAACTGCATGGCGATTTTATTTAACGCATAAAGACTTACACTCTTAGTCATCAATCTGCATGTTTGTATACACAGTGCATGGTATACTGCCTACACTTCGCAGTATGCAGTGCACTGTAGATTGCACATACAATATATATTTTCATATATTGTATACAGTGAATAACGAGTTACACTGGAATGCATCAAAAACGTTTTGTCATAAAACTGAGTTCTAGGCTGGCTTGGGGGATCATATATTCACAATAGTCATTTTACCTTAGAAAAAATGAAAGAAAGATCACTTTCTAATGATTGAAATAGTTTTTATTTTTTAAAAAACTTATTTATGATATTACTCAGTCACATAAGCAGCCCTGAAAATTTAATGCAAAAACTAATTTTGCGGCCCACTCTTTTTATAAGGTCGTAAAAATATTCTGGATGCATGTTTTCACCGAAAACAATAATTGACCGTAGGTGTAGAAATTATATGAGCTCATGGGGTCTCAAACCGACCCCCCAACAAGTAATTTAAAATAGACTGCAAAATGTGCTTGTGTCTCCCCCCCCACTTTTTCAGAACTTTTTTTTTAAACTTTACATATTGCTGTTATTGACGGTTGTTTCCAGGCATTGTTGATACATAGGAAAATTGACAACAAACTTAAATCATTCAAAGATGATAAAAATCAAAGATGCCACTCACATTGGAGAAAAAAATTCTGACTATTTGCACAAAAGACTGCATAAAATTTTGTGATACTGTCCAATGTGATAAAAACGTCTTGTTAAAATTTATGGTCCTGGTTTAAACGTTTGCAAACTTTTTCATTTTGGAATTATACATTATTCCAATAATCTGAATTAATTTTGGACAACTGTAGATTTGGACACTTGGATGAAATAGTGTATTACAAAAGTATGAGTAGACAGTCGCTTTCAAGTATGCGATCACCATAATTTAACACAATGTCATGTGACCACCTAAAACATGAGAACATCCAAACTTTTTGCCAAGTGCTACAATATCAACTGTACAGCATAATAATGTGCATGCTAGAGTTTATATACACGTCTGTGCAGTATAATGTACGTACATGAGAAGAACTGTTTCGGCAGGTAATACTGTAATGTTTTTAAATTTAATTAGAAAATGAACGAAGGAAGACAACGCTGCACCATTCAAACTTGAGAGAGAATTCAAAAGTAATATGGCTAGGGCAGTTAACATTTATCAAGCTTAAATGTTTTCTGACGGTTTTACAGTTTCCTTTCCTAAAGCACGGACAGAAATTAGATGTGAGCAATAAAACGGGCTTTCGGATCGGCAGTAGAGATTGTCAGTCCAAACCAGATTCCCTGAACATACCAGAAAATTCCCTAAAAAGTTGCGTAATATTTTTGGTAAAAACACTGATTTCCGAAGGAATATAACAAATTATAGGAAACGAAAAGAAATTTTTGCAATTTTTAAAAAGAAATCCTGGAAGAGGCACATTGAAATTCCCGGAATTTATATTCCGGGAATTTCACCCCTGTAGAGGGGTGGATGATTCTGTTTGGTGGAAATGAAGCAATCAGAATTCAAAGAACTAAACCCAAGCCAAAGGAGTTTTCAGGGTAGCAAATGTATTATTGATTGATGAGGAACGTTGCAATTTTTTTTTAGTTCAAAGATGAAAATGGGGGGGGGGACTCATATTTCCTTTCATTCACCTTTGGACTTGGAATTTTTAGAAGTCTCCTTTGTTCGGCAGAACACGGAATTCTTCAATAGTGATATGACTGCTAGCACAAAAATCCATTGGGCTTGGACTCAATTTTTAATTGCTCCATTAATTTACTTCATTTCCATTAGATGGCATCGCCTATCTCTCCACCAGCAATCCAAAAACTTATTTTATAACCTACAGAAACATCATCACCTATGTCCTAAGAAAGGTATGCATAATGCTATCAAAAAACACATTTAAACACAATAAATGATACCTGCACCAGTTGATGCTGTTTCATAATTAGTCAAAAAAGTCTTGATTTAATAAAGTTGCAAGATCTAGCCAAAAAGTTTGGTCGGGTGAAAAGTATGTTAAGTTCCTAAATGATTCAGTGGAGAAAAAAAAAAAAAAAAAAAACGCACATTAAATAGAGATATTTGCAAAATTGACGTTCATTAACTGGAGACTTGACTTTGCAAAAATCAAATATAATAGAAACCCTCTCTATTACTTAAATAAATTGGGACAGAGCCTACGTCGGTAAATTAAAATTGTGAAACCATCACAAATGCATCAATCAAGAGGTCCAGTACCAGTTATATACTAACTAGAAAAATGTATTTTTATAATGAACTTACACTGAACAGGAAACGATTTAGTTTAAAAGTAAAAATACAGTTTCCTGATTTTTACCTTAAAATTATTTAAAACATCTCACAAAGGTTTAACCTGAAGTTTAGTTTGACGTAACATGGATTGCCTTTGCTTAACAACTCTATCATGGAGCTCTTTTAACAACATTAGTTCTGATAAATCACTTTTTTCTGCTGTTACAACCATGCCGAGCCCTTTAAAATAACATCCAAAAGTAACAGAATTGCATACTTGCAACGTCTTGGCGCTTATTTCATAATCAGATGGTGCTCCCACCGGATGTTAGTGAAAACAACATTCACCGCTAAAGTAAATATCAGTAAACAGAAGATTTTGGATAAAAGCTGGTTGGATGATAAAGGTTTTATTGTATTATCGAGTACCAGACTTGTATATGACACTTAATCCAATATTTTGCATAGCAATAAAACAGCTCAAATGTAGCCTGGCAATCAACTAATGCAAGCTTTACATTTTGCTTTTTCATGACCGATTACATTTATTAATTAGTAATGTGATTTTAACACATGTAATTTGTAAATTAGTGATATAATAATTTTAATATAAATTGCTCCATCTTAATTTTTAATAACATTACAAGGAATGAAGGACATGCCACATTTTTCCTTCTCTCTGTGTGGTACAGAAATAAGTATGGCATGACAGAGTTTGGGTAGATGTGTTCTAAATCGGTGGTTCTAAATGTCTCGCTCACGCACCCCTTTCACTATATCTTAGAAGGTGCCATTTACCCCAAACACAGAAATTCTCCTCCCATGTTCTAAATGAAGCATCGAGATTCATTCAATTCAATGAATTGGATAATTGGGATTCTACTGTACATGTATACAATGCATAATCTTCACACACATTTAAAATTACACATTAGCAAAAGTATCCAGAATAAGACAAATTACTTAGGCCATATAAACATGTTTTTCCACACTTAACATTGAAGACAATAAGTTATGAAGCTTTCACAAAGTGTGTGTGAAACATTAATTACTGCATTATCCATTCAATTAATTACTAATTACACATGAATTATTTCCACACTGAATACTACTAATCTACAAAAATCTACGAATAGTGGATAACAAGGAAGACCTGCTTTTTCGTTAAACAGACTTATTGGGCATCTTTTTTCATGGCCTTTTTCTCTTGACACAGAGTATTATTTTTTAGTAAATCACACAGAGAATATGTTTTTGTTTTTTTCATAAACTTATTTTAATATATCACTTGTAGAACTTAAAGTGACTGCCAGTAAGTATTGAACACAAGCACATTGCAAACAATTGTGTTGAAGTTCGGTGTTGAACACAACCACAATACCTTTACATTAATCGTATTCATGACTGCTTTCACGTTTGGTGGGTGTAGTTTGTTCACCCTGTCCGGAAATATCTCTTGAGCGCACCGTTTTTGTAGCTTGTTCCGTAAATCCTGTTTGTGTTATCCTACATGAGAAAAAATTGGAATGCATTTTAATGTATAACAATAACAACAACAAAAAAAACTTTCGCTTTCTTTTTGGTTTTACGGCTCAAAGACTACAGTGGTCATGCTGCGCCGGGACCTACTGTTTTCCGAGGAATCCGAACCTCTTAAGGCCTAGGGAACCAAACCCCGGACTACAGTGAGCAGTGCGATCTTTATGAGATCTCTGAGTAAGCGTTCTTTTTGCACTGCTGGGAGTCGAACCCGGATTAGCCGCGCAATAGGAGAACGCGTTACCACACTGCGCCACCGCAGGGCCAACAACAACAACAAAAAAAAAAAATCAAATTAAAATAACACAAAATTGTACAAGATATGTGCAATAATTTTAAAAATTACTGAAAGAAAATCGATGATGTATGATGATGGCGAGAGACCTTTTGCCTACCATGCAGAAAACTTACGATTTGAATATAATCACGCTAATATTGACCGTTAATATTTTCGCCAATTGGCGAGATTTGATGATTAAAAAGATATTTGATGCCAAATTAGTGTCAAATCTCTAATTTGAATTTTATATTCTGATAACATATTCAACACCGGAAGATTACTCAAGCCCTGATTAGTAATGACATCTCCTTCATTTCTCAATTATGGTAGGCCTATATATATAAAAAATTTATATATAGGAGAGATGTATGTTGCACCATAGACCTTTGGAAGGGGTGGCTCGAGGTTGATTTTGAACTCATGGGCATGGATTGCTTTTGGCGCCCCCATCCTCCGCCGAAAACAGGAGATTTTTACATGCACAATGAGCCATAGTACATATAAAAGTGGCCAAAAGTCTCTGAAAGAATTTCTCTAAAGATGTCTCTAAAAATTTCTTTAAACTTGTCTCTTTTTAGAGAGATTTTTTACTGTTGGGTCCATTAAAAAAATTTTAACTTGACTTCAGTTTGGCACCCTAATCCGATTGGGAACCAGGGCGTCCGCCCAGCCCTTAAGCTGCCACTGACCTTTGGTCACATTGCTTGGCTTGTTCACCTCCCCTTCTAATAATAGTAATTTATTGATCATGGACATTACTATAATTAATCTTTGGAGGGTGGTCGCAGCCCCTCCCCCTAGATCTTAATTTATTCCCAGTAGTCTGAGTTTTCATTGTTAGAATCCTTCTGTAGGCTAAGCTGGCTGAAGTCTGTAGTCCTTCCCACTCACAAATCATGGATTTAACAAGTTTCTTCTCACTCTTAAAATATACTTTCATAATATTCGTGATATATCATTTAAGAATAACTGCTTCTTCAATCGATCATTGGTTGATTACATTCACAGATAGTCAATCACCCTCAATATGGAACAAGAGGTCTCATAGAAACACCATGGTTATTTTTGCCTGCACCATACAATCATATAGGACTAAACTACAACCCTTCTTTGGAGTAGCTTTTTACTTTTGCCGGAGGAGAAAATATGGATCGTGGTGACATTGTACATTTTTGCATCACTCTTGATGAAAGATATTATGTATATAAAGTTTCGAACGGTTGACGCTTCTTTTATTTTATCAGTGGAAACTTTTAAATGTAAACAAAAAAAATCCCATACTCACACAACATCCATGTCTATATCGTCCTCCTGAGAAAGTCTGAAGTACGGGTTGCTTGTAGTGGGGCGAAAATTGTATCCAGTAAGAATAAAAAATACCAAAGTAGCAGTCTCTCGAAACATCTCATCTAACCACTCATATTGAAAAGGCACAGTGATCTGTTAGGGAAAAAAAAAAGTATTTCCGTTGAAAACACACAACATGCATTTTCAATGAAGTTGTTCAATTAAAAATGACAAATTAAGTTGCATCGTGTAAAGTTAAATATTAGTAGTGGAAATTTGTTAGATGGGGTAAAAACATGAATTACCTTCAACAGATAGACAATGATTCGGGTAAAATAAATATAGCACACGATCTGAAAGATATAATGTATATAGAAAAACAATTTTCATTATATTTTATATAAAATCAAGAAAATCGACATATATAAAATCTTTCAATAATGCCATTCTAATCATTAGCTTAAATAGAAAGTTCATAAATGGAAGGGGGAGGGTTGCAGAGCTACAACTCTAGATATTTGTATCATTATCAACCATTTTCACTCCACTGCAGGATGCAGGTCTCTCTCTGTTATCACACATACACATAGTATGGTTAAAAAAAAAAATACAGAGGAACTAGCTTTAAGCTCATCACGTTATCAAGCTGGACGCAGTTTAACTAAGGTTCTGAACTTCGCTCACCACAGTCGCTTAGTGGGACTTGTGTCACATGGACTCCATTTGTGTCCACCTTATGGAGTGACCACTACCTGGAGGGCGGCTTCAAAGCGGCACTCCCGAGACCCAATATTCTTGGCTGTGAGATATTCGCGCACACACACATATATATAAATATACAAAATCGCATCGCTATGACCTCATCGATTCCTTCTTGATATGCCACTGATTTTAATTAACAACTATTTCTGTTTAACGATATTTCGTAGTCTTGGAAAATGCTTAATAAAATGACATGCATTCTGATTAATGATTTTTTTCCGTTTAACACTGTGTCTTTTCTTTATTTCTTGAAAGTCATAAATGGAAGGGATTACTGGATATATTATTAATATGTGTGTATATATATATGCACTGGCTCTTCCAGTCCATGCAGGACCATGGCCAACTTTTCTAGGTTTTCGTAACAGTAAATATTCATTTTTTCCTCTGGTGGAGAAAAGTCGCTAAGCAGAAAAAAAAAGACACTATTGGAATGTGCAATTCTACGAAAGCATTTATTTGGCAGGACCGCAAAATATTATCATCATACAGAAATAGTCGCTAATTTAAACGACGTTACTGAAATTACTGCATTTATATATTTTTAAGTATCCCGCTCTACAACATTAAAGGATGATCTACAAAATGAAATAATTCACTGCATCTGGAAGCTTGTTTTATATATATATATATATGGCCTGCAAAAGGGTTGCTGGTATCTAACTGGAAGGAGACCCACACGCTGAACGTATGTGACGATGTGTGGAACCGGCCAGGCCAGTAACCTAGTGTCCTACCCCGCCTTCAAGTGGTGCAGGCTGAGCTTTCTATTTATGAGGCAAATTAATATTTGCTACACGGATAGAAAGGCGGAAGGGGAGGGCTAATTCACCAACCCGTCTAGCCAGCGTGGTGAAATTATGGCTAATTCCTCCATTATGTTGACACACCAGAAACCATGGCCCCTAGTCTCCAGGTGCTGGAGTGCTCCTGATCAAGGCAGCGGTCAGTGTGGCATGAAAGCAGGGGGTGCTAAGAATCACTGGAATGGCCCAGGCTGCCGTTTGTTATTGACCTTGGCTACGTTTAATGGACGATCCCTTGCTTCTGAAGCAAAACTTCAGGAATTGGAAGAGGAACTAGACAAGATCAAATGGGACATTGTAGGACTCAGTGAAGTTAGAAGAAAAGGTGAAGAGTTGGTGGAACTTAAAAGTGGACATTTGTTTTATTATAGAGGAACGGAAACTGGAAGAACAAGTGGTGTTGGCTTCTTAATCAACAAAAGAATTAAAGACTGTCTTCTGGAAGTTGAAAGTACATCAGATCGAGCAGCGAGGCTTGTTGTTCAACTAACCCAGCGATACCAACTTCAAATAGTACAGGTATATGCACCAACATCAAGCCATACCGACGAAGAGGTTGAAGAATTTTATGAAGAAATCAAAGAGTTACACACCAAAGGGAAACAACATATCAAGCTCATCATGGGGGATTTCAATGCAAGAATTGGACAACAGGAACAAGGAGAGACATCGGTTGGTAAATACGGATATGGGGAAAGGAATGAACGTGGCGATCAACTCATCGAATTTGCAGAAGCTGAAAACCTTAGCATCATGAATTCATTTTTTAAGAAGAAACCGCAAAGAAAATGGACATGGAAACACCCAAATGGGGGAACTAGTGAAATTGACTATATCCTGGCAAACAAGAAATCAATTATTGAAGATTGCAGTGTACTGAACAGATTTAATACTGGAAGTGATCATCGAATGGTGAGATGTAAAATGCACTTAAATACTAAACTAGAAAGGCAGAAGCTCATTAGGAAACAAGTATGTAAGAGGGTGGATTTAAAGAAATTAAAAGAAAATACCGAGGCATTCAAGTTGGAATTAAAAAATCGCTTTTCTGCACTGGAAGGACTTATTGAAGAAATTGATATCTCAGAAGCAAATGAAAACATTGTTAAGACAATAGTTGAAACTGCTGGGGAAATTGGTGGTGTAACCTGTAAAAAGCACAATAGCAAATTATCTGAGAAGACGAAATACCAGTTCCAGGATTGAGTACATAGAACTTTGTAAAACTCTGCGCAAAAGCATGAAAGAAGACATAAGAAAATTCAACTGTGAGCTAGTAAGGAAAGCCATTGAAAATAACAAGAGCCTTAGGGTTGTTAAAGGAAGTTTATCTGTTGGGAAGAAACACATCATTGCATTAAAAGGAGAGGATGGCACCGTAACAAGAAATAGGGAAGAAATACTTAGAAGAGTTGAAGAATTCTACAAAAAACTATATGAAAGTAACAGTGGATTAAACGAAGACGCCGAAATAGTCGAAGGAACAGCTCCTAAAATCTTAAAAGAAGAAGTTTCATTTGCAATAAAAAATATGAAGAAAGGAAGAGCCCCTGGTGATGATGGTATTACATTAGATATCCTAAAAGAAGCTGGAGAATATGTAGAAGACATACTTGCAAAATTCTTTACCAAATGTCTTAACAGCGGTAACATACCAAACCAATGGGATTCTGCAACAGTAATTCTTTTGCATAAAAAAGGTGATAAAGAGGATTTGAAAAATTACCGACCAATTAGCTTGTTACCTGCTATTTATAAAATCTTCACAAAAGTTCTAACACATCGCCTGCAGAAAAAATTAGATGCAGCTCAACCAAGAGAACAAGCTGGATTTCGAAGTGGATTCAGTACAGTGGACCATATTCAAGTATTAAGAGAATTAATTGAAAGAACACATGAATATGAACTTCCATTGTGTGTTGCATTTATTGACTATGAGAAGGCCTTTGACTCTATAAAAACATCAGCAGTCATCAACTCTTTAAGATCAACAGACATTGAGGATGTGTACATTGACATGGTGAAACGTGTGTATAAAAATGCAAGTGCAAAATTTCGGTTACATAAAGATACCAAAACTATCAAACTTGGCAAAGGGGTGAGGCAGGGAGATACCATTTCTCCAAAACTTTTTACTTCTGCTTTACAGATGATTTTTCAGCTGATAAATTGGAATAACAAGGGAATAAAAATAAATGGTGAATATTTAAATCATCTGCGGTTTGCTGATGACATTGTTATTTTTTCAAC
>QLNU02015270.1:76173199-76200437 GCA_006491805.2 Dysdera silvatica
AATTAACTTTTTAAATCAGGTGCACAAGTGCACCCAAGTCTTGTAACTTAGGTGCATTAAATACTAGTTAAGTGTACAAGTAACGAACGGAATAGAAAGTAAACCTCAACATTAAAAACGGGTAAAATGTAAGTGAAATAATTACATTAAAACATGTAAGATAAAAAAGTGCAACTTTTCAAAATAATTGAACATTCATTTGTAATAAAAAAAAATTCAAAGCAAATGCAGATACATTGAGAAAATTATATAAAATTATTCCGTAGTTCACTATTCTTGAAAAATAAGCATAAGTAGCCATAGTTTGGAATAGTTAGGTGCACTGTGTGCACCCAGATTAAAAATTTATGTGCACATATAAAATTTCATGTGCACAGTGCACCCGTTAATTTTGAATCCTGAAATAAACAATATTAAAATAACTTTCAAACTTAAATAATATCAAGCCCCATCAAGGTTCCTAAGGTGGGCTTAGGCATGGGCCTACTTGGCCTATGCATAACTCTGGCACTGTGTTGCATGCACATGTTACCGATACAGATTTTATTTTCAAGGTTTAAAACTAGACATTCCAAGCAAGATTTAGTGAGCATTCTTATTGGTCGCAAATTCATCATATGTAAGTCCTACTTCAATTTTTTTTTTTTTAAAAAATATGCATTTACTATAAAATATTGGTGTGTTTTGCAGTCCTTTTTTTGTCAGATTTTGTCAGTCTTTAAATTATTCTAAAAACATGAAAATTTAAATATTTAGCGGAAGGAATCATCCCAAATAACACATCGCAGAAAACTGAACACTTTAATGAAAAATAACAGTTCATCTCACTCGTTGGTACTGGGATTCAAAAGGAAGGATATCAATTCGATATTTCCATCATTGGTTAAAGCATCATCTACCAACAGGCATTGATTTTGATGACTCTCCTGCAAAGAAGCAAATCAGAATTCAAAATAACTTTATTCCATAATTTCGACAAAGATTATTTTTTAAGATTATTTCTTATTGATATCAGGAAAAAACATATAAAAAACGACATGTAACAGAACGCCATTTCTGTTCAATATTTGCAAACTAGTGTGTTGAGGATATATAAAATTTTCAACCAGTGGTACTTACCATATATGGAGTAATACTGTCGCCAACCGTCTTTGTAAGAGTTAGTCCAAACTGAAAACAAAATATTAAATGGAAAATTACAATATGAATTAGTATACATATATATCAGTGGCATGTCCGCATCCAGAGGTGAGGGGGATCTTAGGAACCGGTCCCCCCAAAACTAAATTTTTAATGGGACTTGGCTACGGCCTTGCATGCTGTAAATTTTTTTAACCCCCCCCCCCAAATGAAATCCTGGATAAATTGATCAGTAGAATTGTATGTCTATTTCGGTTGGGTGCGCTACTGTCGCACAACGAAGTTCACGTTAATTTAACTGCATAATTAAATTTTTACGAATGTCTAAAAGGTTTAAAAGCGTATAGTACTCACCATAATTGGTTTCATATAAGTAATTATACGATAACTTTGAATACTTTAATCTATTGTTAGTATAATTTTAAATATAAAAGCATAAACGTCAAATGAGCCAACAGTTAAGAATTTTGTGTGCTGTTGATTTGAGAAGCATAACGGGTTTGTGCTTTGCATGATTAGATCATCATTGATAAATATTAGACTGAGAGACAAATCATTTGCATTTTGATACAATTTTAAAATCATCTAAAAAAAAGTTCGTAAAAATCTGAAAAATACTCACTTCCTCATTTTTTTTTTTTTAATAGTTTGAACGATGAAGGGGGAAGAAGAGAAATACCTTGTTTTATTTTCACACAAGTTCCACCTCTTGTTTTTCTTCAGAAACCATATTAGAATATCATCAGAAGTGGTTTTTTTTTCTTTTTCTTAATCACATTACCCATCCTTTCAATTGCCAGTAAACTTAGGCTGTATATATAGCCTTTCTTGCATTTGCATTCCGTCGTAAGTTATGTGAATTCCAAGCTGAAAAACAAGCTTCATGTTAGCAGTAGAGCTTGGAGTGATGTAATAGGTCCAATTTCTTTGAATGAACAGTCTAAAGCTAATTTTTCTTCATAAATTTTAATAAGTGATGCATTAGTTTCCAGAAAATTTATCAGAAGGACATTACTTTCATTTCACATTTTAAGTGAATATTATTACAAATTTGAGTGTTACTCCAAAAGACAGTAAATGTGGCAACTTTTCCGAACTTTGTATCATGGCGGCCAAGCATGCGTATTTGTCATGTTGGAAATTACAATTTTTTATGGTTTGCAGTGTTCTGAAATTTCAGAATTTAATTTCTTTCTTTTTTTTTTAAGCTAAGGACCTTTTTCTTTCCCCAGTACTTTTCTTGTATCAGTAGATGCACAGTGGGAAAGAGGGGGGCACACCCCACCCTTCTAGATTCTGGCATTGAACCTAGGCACCGAAACCTCCTGAATCGCTAATTCTTGCAAAAGTACCAGCACCCAAAATTGTCAAAGACACCAAAGTAGAAAACATGTGGCGAGTTACCATCTCCCGGAGTAGTGACAAAATTTGGCCTTAGAGTAGTGTTTTCCAACTGCCAGGCTATAGCCCGGTATCTGGAGTCAATTAAACCAAGTTGCGAAAAATTCTCCTGGAATTTGTTATTTTAGTTTTCTAAGCAGGTTTCATACAAAAAAATGTTTTATCGTGGAAATATTCTAAGGGGAATAATATTTGCAAATGTGTTGAAAAACTCAGATCCTGGAGACCTAAATAGTATCTATTCAGAAAATGCTGCTGACCAAGCTGTGTATTTTTAAATGTGTGAGTATTCACGAATGATCAGCAATTCTCAGATATTCAAGAAAGTGCATAACACTTATTATGACCGGTCATAAAAAGTGCCTGCAAGCCAATTACAATAACGTGTAGTGCATCCTCTGTTCTTGAAAGTGAATGAAGTAATATGTATTGCAAATCAGTAAGAAAGTGTATCAGCAATGGGTACGACGGCACCGGCCATACTGCCTTTAATCTGTTACTGGATGGAGCTCGCCTAGAATGCATACTGCCACAGGCGTAACTTTAGGGTTAAGTATGACAAACTGAGGGGGGAGGGGATGAAAAATTGGGTGGAAAACTCTGTTCATCTGTTCTTAAAAAACTGGGAGGGGCATGTGCCCCCATTGCCCAGCCAGATTATGCCTATGCACACTGTTATGATCAAATATTAATCATAGCATAAAACGTGGTTATAAATTTAGGACATTTCTAGGACGAAGAAAACCATAAAACATAGACCATTCCTCGTAGTTGCTGGACGAGCACTCTGGAACATTCAAGAAGGTCATGGAACAGGGAAAAGAAGGGAGAGTATTAAGAAAGAAGAGTAGAAAGAGAGGTATTGTTTCGATTGTCAAGCTGAAAGCGAGCAGAGTAGGTTCAATAAGTGTCATGAGTAAAGCTGATTTTTGGTTCCATAGGACACCATGAGTGCAACACTGAAAATGAATGAATAGTAGTTTATAGACACATTATAATTGGAACATTGCATACTAAAACCTCCTATGATATTCAACGGCAGGAACAGCAACCTTAAAAAAGTGACGGATTGAAGAGATATCTTCCAACAGAAGCCTGCAAATGGTATGTGTCCTCATTTTCTTAGCAGTCTGGGTCCAATAATGCAATAGTATTGTCCACTACTTGTCATTAGTATCTTTTAGTTTGTTTCATTATGTTTTACCCACTGCAGTAAATCTATTCTAAACCAAATGTTGCATGTTGGTTATAATGATTAGCAATAAATCTTTAAGTTTTTATGTATATGTATATATATAAGAATCACTGTCATTTCGAGACAGTGGATCACCTCTTCAAATAGAAGAAAATATCAGAGTTTACTGTGTTAAATTTTTAATTATGATAATACACACATTCAATAGTTGTCTCAAATGGTAATTAATGGCCCAGAAAACGCACTGAGAGACTATACTCGCAGCAAAGCTAACTTGGTACACTGTTAAGGCTATGGTGACCTTTTCATGCCTATGCAACAAGTATTACTTCGCAAATTAGTGAAAAATTAGATAAACATTATTAGGCTATTTATCGCCTAATTTGGAATGCAGAAAAACGCGGTTGCCAAAATTCCAGGCGCCAAACTTCCTGCCAATCGAACGAAGTCCTCTGAGTGGTCAGTTACTTGAATGACGTCAGCGCTCGCTATAATGAGTCTTTTTCCTAAATTTAATAAATACCAGATTTTAATTGCACCAATATGCCTATGTTTTATGTATTTGAGCATTATTTTAATGTTTTATGTACGAAATGTATCTTCTATTAACTCTGTTAACGTAAGAAAGGATGAACTATATCACACTGGCAGAATCATACTGCTCTGCGCCTTGTCAGTGTACTAAGTCAGCTTTTCCACGAGTATACAAACGCTTTAATGGCAACATTTTTTGATAGTACCTCTAAATAAGTCATCGTAATGTATTCTAATGCAAAACCATCTTGCACACTTCCTGCCGGACTATATTTTCAAAGTTTTAAACTTTAAATCCCAAAACACGGATATAGTGAGCACATTTTTGCTGGTCCCAAAGGTAAAAAAAAAAATAGTCAGGGATATAGTAATTCCGAAGACAATCAGCAAGCTTCATTAGTTTCCATCAGCTTTATTAACTATTGGGGGAGGGGAGCCCAAACACAAATTCTGTACATTTATACATTACGGTGTATGTAAAATTGCATTTCAAATTATGGGGGTGGGGGCTCGCGCCCATATAACTCTACGACTATGACGCCAGCTTACAATAAAGAAATTGATCACCATTACTGGTTATATTTCCAATCTAAACACAACTTCCTCATCCAGCCCAACTGGGCGTTCAAATACCTTAAAGGGTTAAACTAAAACTTACCATGCCATCGAACTTTTTCGAAAACGTCAAAGAGTGAAGGTGGACTTCCAATTGACCATTGCTGAAGAACCCAAACGTTGTGATACTAAAATATTTTCTCATATCATTCTGAAAGTTAACAATGTGTAATATTAAACATAAAACGCGTTTTAAAAATAAAACTATTATGCGAAAGTAAGCACAGGATTTTGGACGAAATAAAACAAAAACAAATGTATTTACTGTCAAATCGAGTCGATGTTTCCTGCAAAAGACTGGAACAAGAATCAAGCTTGTGAACAAAACAACAAAACGGAGGAAATTCATTGTTTTTAAATTTTATTTAACTCATTTGGTTTGTTTACTCAACCCGAAACAGACTTCGATCGTTCGACCAATTTGTTTACTCAGTCATCATTAATGACGACTTCCATCGATGTGTTTCGATTCACGATGATATCGATATTAATTTGAGGAAGCCTTTCTAAGGACATTTTAAATTACAAACAACTTTTGGGTTCAGAACTGTGTTACGATACTAAAACTTTTGCCCAATACTTTTATTTAAAATTTTGGTACTGAGGTGAGGATGTCACTGTGTCACCAAAAATTTCAATGCTTAAAAACTGACGTTTCAGTTCGTCTTTGCAAACTTTCTTCATTGTTTTGTCAGTGAGTAGTGGGCTGAAGAGGTGACTTCTGAGAACGGTTCGCAAGAATGAACCGAAACGAAAAGTTTTTTAAGCCTTAAAACTTTAGGTCACCAAAATTGCACTCTATCAGTGCTAAAGATGTGCATTTTGACGTAGGTGATGCAGTAAAGCTTACGTGAAATCCATTTAGTTATGAAAGGAATTACCGTTAAATTCGCGATATTTTGGCGTTTATGTGAGGTGACAATGTTTTATCCAACATTTAGTACGTAAAGTGGGAACGACGCCAAAGGTTAGCTTCGGTGCTTTTAGATTTTTATATACACTACGTGACAGTGAAAATGCAACACCAAGAAGGAGTGGGCAGAAAAAAATGCAAATTGCAGGGTAGACTCATATCAGCTCATTAAGTTATATAAATGATGCGAAATGTACAGCTGCCCCGCTCACGTTAAGTGCGATATAAGGGAATGTACCTGCCGAATCGGCAACAGTTGTTCCGCTCTGTCTGCCAGGGATGTCATTTTACAATTTCCCGACCTAGAGAAAACGTGTAGTATAAGGTGACCAAATGTTTGAAGCAGGATTTAGGGACAAAGCAGCGCGGTGTCCCCAAATTAATGAGTAATTTGGGGCTAATGATTTCTAACACATACTCTCACCTTCCTTAATACTTTTTGTAAAGACTTGCCTTAATATATGCATTAAAACAAACATCGTCTTTTCAAATTTTCAATTGATGTTTAAAGCAAAAATTATCATGGTATACCTTCAATTAGCAAATTTTTTTATGTTTTGTATGCGATAAGTAATTAAGCTAAAATTTTACAGCTAAACCCTACTGAATATAGATAAACAAGGGAGGATATAATTTAAATTACGGAATGTAAATATATCAATGGTATCTCCTTGCCAAATTTTTAGGCTAGCGCTAATTCGCCAAAGAAATATTTTGACAAAGACTGTTGCATTTCAAATGGAGTTCACAAATTAGTACTCCTCAGAGGTCTGAATAAGCTTAAGCAAATGCTGATCATTTAAAAGTTTTCATGAAAATCGACACATGAATAATTTAAGTTGAGCTTCACAAGGAGCATTGCCTTCAGCGTACGTGTAGATAATGAATTTTTTTCACTTATCCATATATTATTTATGGCAGCGAACACTCTTTCACAAGGGGCATTTGACCCTGGTAAACATAAAACAGCTTCAACTAATTTTATGAAGTTTTCACATGATATAATTCTTTTTTATATGTTCAAATGTTTCACACCACCGTGATCAATTGTAGTGTTCGTTTTATTCCATGCAGAAATCTTCTGTTCATCAATAAACGGTTTCATTCATGTGAACTCCTCATGCAGTACGCTATCGTTTCCAGCAAGTCCTACCCAAAATTTCCTCCCTGCTGTCTGAAATTTCCAACAATGGCAAATTTTACCCTCAGTTCAGCAATTTTTCCTCCCAATTTCTTAAAATTTTGCATTATTTATTTTCGCTTGTGGAAAATGTCTCTTGGTTTAGCAACACAGGTGCTTTCCTGTAACAGATGTTGCCGAGACGCAAAACTTCTTATGACGCAAATAATAATGACTTTTGAGCATGAAAAACCTTTTTTGAAAATTAAATCAAATTCAGGGACATTTGAGGACATTATTTCAAATTTGGTGACATTTTGTGTCCCCAAATAAGTTTGTTGTTTTTGGGGACAAAGTGTGAAATTCGAGGACTGTCCCCAGGATTCGGGGACGTTTGGTCACCTTAGTGCAGTAGCCATAGGATTACTCAGAAAGTTCGTAAGTGTGTGTGGGAGGGGGGTTATTGGCTCAATGGGGGATTGCAGAGTTACAACTCCCATGGGAAAGTTCAAGCATTACGTAAGCATCTGTGGGGGTTGATGTTGTGCTTATTTTCCTATATTAGCCAATGTTAATTTTTGTTTACTGGGGGAGTATAAAATGGCCAAAATATATTACTTATGTATTACTTGAAACTTCCCCATATTCTTATGTTAAATGTACAAAATTTCATTGCAATGAGAGGTTAAACCCCCTTCAACACCTCCCCCACTCTGCGTATGCCAGTGGTAGTAGCAGAGAATTCCAGGCCCCCGGCAACAGAGGCAGTTCCAGCAGACATACGATTTCACGAGAGGATTGGTAATCGGACTCAGGAAGACAGGTTGGTTCATACGTGAAACAGCAGCGTACAGGCACTTATACACGTCCATGGTGCACCAGCTGCATATTAACATTCCTTAGATTGTTGTTTTGTGTGCATTTGAAGAAAATAATTAGTCGGAAAGATTGGCCGCAATGGCATTCCTTTCATTACTACGCACCATTGCTCAAAAAGGAAGTCCGCGATTGGTACCCTGTAACCACGTGACATACAATTTAAATTTTGGGCAACACTGCATGCCGCTTGTTTTGCCGTACTAGTTTCGTTGAAGAGACTACGCTAATATCCAATGACTTGATTAAATTAAACCACTAATAATGTAAGTCTATAATGTTATTTATACTTACATTTATTTTGCGCTGAAATTTATTGAATTTAGCCTATTTTATAAAATTATAGTTACCTACAAACGATTTTCACACTAGTTGGAATTGCACTTCTTGAATTCCATTTCGTGTTCGTAATGCCCCCAAATTCCTCTACCCATAGGTAGTGCCGTATTTCCCAATAAGATATCCTAGACTATAGACTTGGGCTACAAAATTTTGTGTATTAGAAGTCTTATGTAAGATATTATTACCCTTCACAGGGATAACACAATTGCCAAATAATGGTCAACACAGAAAGCCTCCGGGGCAAGATTTTTGTGAGTTTTTCGTGGGGGAATTTATTATACATCGTGTTCTCATTCGAATCAGGCTTCTGTCTGAGCAATGACAGTCGCCGTATACGAGTCTGAAGCCAATGTGGCGACAGGTCCAATCCGGCCGCATCTGTGGAACGGCACACCGGTCAACAACGTGGCATTATAGTTTGCAACGCAATCACCTACGACAGCAGGTTACTTCTCGTCCACATTGAGTGCACTATGATGCCCCAACCAGGGCTGTCCCCAATAGGTGCGCGTTGTGTGCAACACGTACTCTCAAGAAATTTTGAAAAATACCGAGTACGCGCCGCATACCCACAAGGTCTCAAGAAAATGTTTATATTTGCTGATTTTTGGGCAACTTTCAACGAAGTTCAGCGGGTTTTTTTCTTAGTAATTTACAAACTTGAATGAAAACAAACGAGGAAGCCCCCTGAATCCACCAAGTCTCAAAATAATATCCTGCGTACGACCAGGAGAGGAATGAAAAACTGATGAAAGTGGTAACTGCCACCCTGGGTTTGGATAGACGATAAACGACCAGTCAAATGCCAGTCAGCGCGGCGCAATGACGTCACCAAGACCAGTAACCCCGCAATTACAATATTCTTTAATTAAGACAGCACTTCATACTCTCAATAATTTTTTTCGTAACAGCCCTTGTCCCAACGATACATGGATGACATGATGCGGCCGGTAATACTACCATTCCTTCATTGGGGCCCAATGCCATTTACCAGCAGGATAACGGCAGACCGCACACACCACGCATCAGCCAATATGTCTTGCAAGCTACCCAGGTGCTTCCCTGGCAACCAGTTTCGTCCGATCTCTCGCTAATCAAACATGTCTGGGACGTGATTGGACGTCACGCTTGCGTGCGCTGCCATCGCCGCTTTCAGAAGACGAACTCTGACAAAAGGTTGACAGGGAATTGACAGCCATCCCTCAGGTCATCATCCTCACGCTCATTGAGTCTGTACCTAGATGTGTTGCTGCCTGTATCGCAGCCCGCAGTGGTCCTGTCGCTCAGTGTGCAGGTGTATCATGTTGCAATAAACATCACATCGTTCGTTGCTGTCTCTCTCTGTTAGAATAAGAATAAATTTTATTCAACCTAATTACAATTGTAATTACATATTCTTCCATATGATATTTTTGATGTTACATTGATATTCTTAACTTTGAGGTTTAAGATGTTGACTGGTGATTAAGTTATAAATGGAGGAGAGCAGAAAGCTGTAGCTTGTTACGTGGCTCTCCCCAAATGGACAATATAATATTGTTTATATATGTTTTGTTATGGATAACATATTGTTTATATTCGTTATGGATAACATATTGTTTATATTTGTTATTGTTAACATATGTTTTCCGATTTTCATCACTTTCTTCCTACTGCTTTTCGGTATTGCATTTTCGCTGTCACGTAGTGCATAATACTTTGTAGAAGTATTTAATTCCTGATTCGCCCTGCGGTGGCGCAGTGTGGTAACGCGTTCTCCTAGTGCGCCGCTAATCCGGGTTCGACTCCCAACAGTGCAAAAAGATCTCATAAAAGATCGCACTGCTCACTGTAGTCCGGGGTTTGGTTCCCTATGCCTGAAGAGGTTCGGATTCCTCGGAAAACAGTAGGTCCCGGCGCAGCATGACCATTGTAGTCTTTGAGCCGTAAAACCAAAAGAAAGCGAAAAGAAAGCGAATTCTTTATTCATGATATACTGTATCAAAACTTTTTAAAAAAATAATAACGCTGAAATTAAATAATTCCAGGCCCCTTTCAATGCTTCTGCGGCTTTTGAAAGATCGAGTTCCAATGGATGAATTGACTGGAACAATTTACCAGATACCCTGCAAAGACTGCGAAAAAGTATACACTGGCGAGACGGGAAGAACTGTTTGTACACTTAAAAAAGAACATCATCGTGCTGTGGAGAAAGGTGAGATGACTAATCTTCTGGCAGAACATGCCTGGGAGAAAGGTCATGTTCCTGATTGGAAAAGTACAAAAGTTCTTCATAAAAATGTAACTTCTCGCTATTGTAGACTTTTTCTGGAGTCTTGGGAGACTTTTCGAATGCGAAGTAAGGCGATGAACATCGCAAAATCGATGCCTGAACCTTACCGCATTTTTGCTAGGAGATGGGGGAAAACCAGTTTCAGACAGGGGGAATTACCGAGTGCGGGACAGTTCTTAGAAAATCCAGATTCAGACAGGGGGGAAAACCCGAGTGCGGGATAGCTTTGGGGAAAACCAAAGTTGGGGTATAAATACCGAACACCTACACTTCCTTGACACTTTCGCTTGATGAAGGGAACAGTAGTTCTCGAAACGTTGCGAATATTTTTGCAGACGGTAAATATCTTTTACCTTCTTCATTTGTATTTCGTATATTCCGACCAGTGTCAAATTTTACTAGTTATGGTAAGCCCTGGTCAATCTTTGTACGTTGTTGTAAGGGAAGTCCTACAATCGCGGAGTGAGGGCACACAAACTAATTATGGAGGCTTTCTTTCGCCGCCAGTGGGCAGAGTTTAAGAAATGTTTGCCAACAGATGAAAGTAATGTACTGTATATGATAAGCAGGCTTTAGCAGAATGTATTACAGCATGTAGAAAAGCACTAGAGGTGGATGCAAATGTTATGGAGACGTTTGAGAGGCTAATGGTGAAAATACTAGAAACTGAAGTTAAGTTCACAACTTAAAGACGAAGCCCGTGCAAAATCTGAACTATTTACTTTTTGGAATGACCACATTAATATGGTTCATCTGCTACTCCAATTCATCAGAGCGGAAAGAACAAGTGATTGGAAACTCCATCTTCTTATAACTGCTGCTATGACGCCACGCTTCATCGCAATGGACAGGCAAAACTATTCCCGGTGGCTACCAGTCTACATAGACGACATGAATCTGTTATCTAAAACTCACCAAGTGTTCATGGGGAATTCATGAATGGCAGTCATGCAGTTAGCCGTAGTTGCCAACCATTTGCTCAGATATAGACCAATATTGTCCTTGAGCAATCCATCAACCGTTACTTTAAAATAAAAGGAGGCGTCATTGGAATAAGCCAGAAACCAGGGTCATTGGAACGATGGTTCTTAACATGCTATGCACGAGCTGCAATGACAATGGCAGTGAAGGAGGTGTGTGGCTTGCAAGAGTCTGAACGCGTTTGTAGACATAAAGATGTAGGTCAAAACAGACGACGAAGAGATGAAGAGGATGTACAGAAGTTGATGTCTACACTACGATCAGGGACTATTCATGATTCGTTCTCTTCGCTTGACGAGGACAGTGAAGATAACATACCACTTATCAACATTACTACGGGAGTTGTTATGCCAACAGATATGACTAACAGCGTAAACAGTTTATATGAACAAGGTGCAACACGTTTGGAAACCATTGTAGAGCAAAGGCTGAACACAGATAAAGTGTTGTTTTGGTGCGCTCTACCAAAACTCAGTATAAGCACGTTCGGACACTGTCGAAAAAGAAGGTGTTGGCAAAGGACAAGATCAGTGCCCTTGTTAGCGACCGTGACTTATTTGGTCGTCTGGTGATTGCAGGAAGGTCAAGGGACCTCAATATAGAAGAGGTTCTTAGCTATGACCTCACCACAGTACCTTATTCTCTCGCTCACATGAATGGTAGTCTGAGGAAGACAACTAAAATTGAGCTTTTATCAGAGTTAGAGAAGAAGGTAGACGTGCAAGCAAATATTCCACCAGTCGTCAATGGAATAACATTAGCTTATTTGATTGATGCAATGGCGTCGATGCAAATAGTTAAGGGTGGCAGTTGTATGAACTTCGGTGATTTCGCAGCGATGCATTATGACGCAATCGTTGCCCCGTTAGGTTTTAATGGATGCATGCGAGTCGATGTTGTTTTTGATCAATATAATGAACTGTCAATAAAGGCTGGAGAACGTAACAGAAGAGGAGTTTTCACAGAGCAAGAAGTCGGGATTAAATCATAAAACCACACCAATCCCAAAATAGTGGTCGAAATATATTGCAAATCCTAAAAATAAGGTAAAACTCTGTGAATTTCCGACTAACCCTTGGTGCAAAATGGCACAAGAGAAGCTTCAGACAAGACAGCAGATAGTTATTGGTGGAGGTTTCAGGAATGGGACAAGAATAGTACAGTTAACTAGAGGACACTGTGAGGATTTGTCGGCACTAACATTAGATCATGAAGAAGCAGATACACGTCTACTTCTACATGCTACACATGCACCTGAGGATCACAAAAAACTTGTGATTTAATCCCTTGACACAGATGTAGCTGTACTATGCACTGCACACTTTAGCGAAATTGGATCTCAAGAATTGTGGTTTCGTACAGGAGTAAAAGATAAACTACGATACATTCAGATACACAAGCTGGCTGTTGATTTGGATCTTAAAATATGCGATGCATTATTACCTTTCCATGCAATGACTGGCTGTGACTACACGAGCTCGTTCACACGAATTAAAAAGAAAAGACCATTCAAAATGATGTGTGACAATAAGCTGTATCAAAAAGGTGTTTGCAAGTTGGGGATGGATGTAACACTCACTGCAGATACTATTTTAGCATGTGAATCATTCGTGTGCAAGTTATAAAGAAAAAGTGAGAAGACCGGCCCCAAAACTGTTGCTGTACAATGCCTGTTATTCTGCCAGAAAGGACAAAAAATGAGCTACTACCTCCAACAACAGACAGTTTGCTACAACACCTGAAGTGTGCAAATTATCAATCCTACATCTGGAAGAAGGCATTAGTTTCAAGGTAAGATCTCCAACCACCTCAAGAACATGGCTGGTGCAATTACGATGGTGTTCTGAAATCTGTGTGAATGACAAAAGAGTCAGCACCAAATGGACTAACTGAACTTACAAGGTGCCATGTCTCAAATCCCGTTGTGTAAAGAGAGACTGCTCATGTGTGGCGGCAAATCTTCCGTATGCGGAAGCATGTTCTTGTATGGCAGATGAAGAATGCCAAAACCCACACACACAGCTATACGAACGTTTTGATGATTCAGGTAGTTATGTGGATGACATTTAAGAAGTTACAGCAGTACAGTAGGAACGTAGGCCTACTGAAAGTAGTGAAATTTAACGTGCAAAGGTGAAAATAAATGTAAATAAAACCTTTTCCCTATAGCATTTCATTATCTTTCATTTGGTGTCAATATTATTTAAATCGCTCTATTCTAACCGGAGTTATGAACATTTTAAGCCAACGACTCCTGAACGTGACCGAAGTCACGTGATTACACCACAAAAGGGCCCCCATAAAATTAATGATACCACAATTTGACCTGACATACTACCTGAGGTGTTCATATATAACCCATTCTACCAAACTATGGTGTCAACCCTTAGATGTAGTGTGGGTTGTGCTAATTTCATTTTTAGAGGCCCTACAGATGTTAGCTCCTGGACTATCAGGTCCCACCGAAGGCAGAAATATTTATTTTCTTTCGAACGTTTCACCATCTAATCACGCCATACCATCGGCGTTGGTATCACTACGCCAATAAACGTTGATTGATATTGTTGTTTGATTTAATCTGCGTAGTGTTCGATTTATATAAAATAAAAGTATCACAGAATCCAATAGTTTTAAGAAATTGAAAGAATAAGCATGCAGTTACATAAAGGAAGGAAGTGAAGATGGCGTTGATGAAAGGAATTTGCAATTAGCCAAATTATAAAGTTTCAAAATTTCTTATTTTCAGGGGGTGTCATATTTCATGAATAACAACCTACATATTTTCATTTATTCATGTACAAAATAGATGCCATCTGTTTGAACTTTTAGTTACTAACAGCTGATACCACAGTGTTTTGATATCTTTATTTCTCACCAGAGGCGTAAAACATGGGGCTCAAGCTCGTCATTGGACATCGAAAATCTTAAATAGTTGTCCATAGATGGCGCACAAGACATAAATTTTAATCCAATTTTTTCAAATAGAAGTTGTATCTCAATTTGTATTATAACTTTGCCTTTTTTGAGACAAGAATATATAGCTCATGTTCTTATTCTTTCAAGTACACAACTGAAAACTTAATTTTAAAAACTTTCATAAACCTTGAGTGAGGTATATTGTTTATAGTTCACACCTGTAGATGGCGAGCCAAGAGAAGGCAATCTACATATTTTTTTTATAACAAGTGTTTTACCATATCTTATATCTTTAGCATGGTAAGGATATATTATTTATGCTTATTTTTTGTTAATTTGAATGTGCCATAATAGGTAACTTGCAGCAAGGACAGGCACAGGCAGTTTTGAGGGGGCCCGAGGCTCACCCCCCACCACTGAAGGAAAAAAAAGAAAAAGAAAAAGGAAAGCTAAAACTATCGTGAAAATTGCATATACAAAATAAAAATATTAAAAATTAAAAAAAAATATAATAAAATTATATTGTACATTGACAGGGGAAGACACAGACTTCCATTTTGGGGTTAAGGACAGAATTTGCCATGGTCTTGGAATAACACCCTTCATTTATCATGAAAGTTGGAATTTTTTACAGTGAAAAAATATATTTTGGGGGTCATGACCCCTGTGACCTCCCACTTGTGTCCGCCTTTGCGCAAGGGCATGACAACGGCTTGGAAAGTGGGGGTGTGGGGCGAGAGAGCTTTGACGGCGAAGCTGGTAGCGCAATCCATTACCACAAATTCCCAACAGTTATTATAAAATGTTAATTAGTTAAAATAATTGTTAATTAGTTAATTAAATAGTTAAAATAAACTGAATTACAAAACAACAACCACTTGAACGATTTCAATTTTACTGATTTCGCAGAGCACCAGGCTTTAAGATCGATAGTTTCACAAAGACTGAAAGAAAATGTACAGGTAAAGAGACGCTCATTTTTTTTAACAACTGATACCCTAGGAGGCACTGTCAATGTAGTATTATTGACGGTATAGTAGCGACATCTATTGACAAGAAATGAAATTAGAATCCAAGGTTAATTTAGCTTTGCTACACTAGTGGCAATGCTTAATGTTATTCTTGAAGTTAAAATTTTAATAGTATTCCTCAATAGTTGGGAGGGGGGGCGAAATATACCTTTGGCCCCCTCCACTTTCAAGCCTGGGGGGAAAAAACCTCCCTGCCTCTGTTGGTACGTGCCTGATGGTCCGCAATTTTTATCATGGCGTTGTAAAAATAATTTTGCATAATAATAGCACTAAAGTACAAAAATAGAGAGGTAACAATTCTTTTAATAAATAAATATAAAAACAAATATGATGTGACATGTATTTGAAATCTGTATGTACGAGATATTTTTCATTATCCTACCGTCCCTTGTGAGTAAAGCTAAACTATAGGCGTACGCTATATCTAGCGTACGCCTATGTACATAGTACTATGTATTATATGTACGCCTATGTATAGCGTACGCCTAAAATATTTAGCCCTCAAATTACGCCTATGCATATGAGGCCTGTGAGCCAAAACTTTCTCGGGAATTTATTATTCTTTCGTGTATGCCAAAAGTAAATAAATAAAATTATCATTATTATTCTTTTTATTTTTCTCCATTACAAATCCAAAGTACATGGTCTAAGACAAACGTTATTTTATTTTAATATATTTTTTTCCGCTCTCTTTCTCTCTTAGTATATAGATTACAAAATTTTGTTTCTTGTTTTTTATGTCTCACCCCAGCGTCTTACACATACTACTCAGCTTCATTTTTTTGACGAATGGTGGCAGTTTTCAACTTCAGCTCTAAGTTTATTAATATCGAGAGCTTCAAGTTCACGAATTCTCTGAAATAAAGAATTATAATTATAAAATAGAAAGGCATTTGCTCTTATACTTATCATAGTCATTGTAGTCACATTTGTGCAATATATAACAATCGAACTTATAATAATCAAGAAAATTACAAGATTTATGTTTATATCAACCTAGATTCGACTAGAGTGTAACCATTACACAATTACATTAGAGATCCATCCAGTATATTCATCACAAGCAATTTTAGGCGTTTAGTGAACACTTCGGTTTTAAAATCATACCAAAACCCCATGCGGTAGGCAATATTATCATCTCTTTCAGAGACCCCTAGATACTAGTAACCTAAGGTGACGTTGCCTCGTTGCAACATTGATTACCGAATAATTGCTCATCGTAGTCCGGGGGTTCCTTAAGTCTTAAGAGGTTTGGATACCTCGAGGAAATGTATGTCCAGTGAACCATGAAGTGTAGTGTTAAAGGCATTCTAATGGAGAAGCTTTGGGAAGCGCAAAATTTCACTATTGGGCTGGTGGAAGGGAATGCTAACAGGTTTTAGCAGGAGCAGTGCTTACCTTACCTTACCCCTGGGCGCTGGCAACCCACGCCGCGCCGCTGCCCCCCTTAACCAACTATATTGACTTTGTCCATTATACTAGCAATGCGTTTAAAAATATGCATGTACCTGTTTTATTTCGAATTCTATCTGCGCAGCAAATTGATTTCCTTTACCTAGTTTTGTCATGTCTCGGAGAAAATCTTGCCTCTCTTCAATTTCCTTCAGAACTAAAAAAAAATCCAGATATATTTTCTTTTGCATAAATTTTATCAAACGTTTCTGACAGATATCATCATCCATTTTCAATCCACTGCAGGATGGAGGTCTCTCTGTTATCACACATACACGTAGTACGGTGAAAGAAATACAGAGGAAGCGGCCTTAAGCTCATCACGTTGGACAGACAGCTTTGCAAACTGTACCTACAGTTTAATGGAGAATCCCAACTTCAGTCACCACAGACAAGGTTTTGCGCCAAGCCAGACTCATTGTGTCACTCAACTATGCAGTGACCGTCACCGGAACGGCGTTCGGTCGAGTGCATGTATTCTTGGCAGAGAACAGCTGTGGGACTTCTTACAGACATATCTTGTTATATATCTGTTAAATATATATCAGACATATCTCCTTTCAAGGCCGTAGCTAGACGCTTTTTACGGAGTAGCTCCAAAAGCTACACGGAGCCTCAGAAAGCTAGAAGGGAGGCTTAGAATTGATTATTTTATTATTATATTTAATAATACTAAATCTAAACAGACTATATATGTATATTTAACGCTCAATGAATAAATTTCTTAACATAAATTTTGCATTGAAAACTTATAGAGGTATACTAAAATTTATGATTCTTCTTATTCTTACTATAAAGTGGATGAAGACTCAAACCTCTGTAAAAAATCTATGATATACATAAGATCTACCGTAGAAATCTGTTTTACATACATTTTTAATATCAAAAAACAATTTATATTGTGCACAATTTTATACCAAATAAATTTTTTTAAAGAAATTTCTATAATAATTCATTTTCAGGCAAAGTATTCCCCAGGGTAGGATGATTATATTTCAAGGGGGCTCAGCTACTTAGTCCTAGCTTGGTTATGGCCCTGTCTTCCTACCGATTGCAGTAGCGTTATGGGTTTGAGAAATAATTGTGCTCCCTTTACTCTTTAATAGTATACAGGGCCATTCCTGGTGAGGGTGCTGAAAGTGCCTTCACACCAAGGCGCCCAAATCCTGGGGCGGCAGCTGGCCGTTTATTTATATTATTATTATATCGTCTTCGATCTTTGGATGACAGACAGTGATAAGGATCTTCGTTTCATATTGTGAAAATAAAAATTAAAAAATATTTTTCTTTCACGTGGTAACTTATTAAAATTATGTACACACATTTACATATATAAGAAAGTAAACATTGCATATATATGTATCAAATTCTTCATTTAATAATATTAAATCAAGTCAGCAATATTGCATTTGCACCTGGGCGGTCAACAGCTCAGCAGCCCTGATTTCATTTATATGCGTGCATTAACATTACCATTATTATAATTAATACCACATTACTATAATATAGGATTAATTATCTGGAATTCCAATGTCCGGAAGCTTTATTATCTCCCCACCCCCACCTCCTTTATTCTTACTTGTTAAGTTCTTGGTAGTCCGCGAAATATTTTAAACACTTGTAAAGCGCTCGCGCTGATGAACCTTACTAAATATTTTATCATTTTAAATTGATTGTCAGTGTGAGTGTCAATGTGATTAATGTGGCGGTTCTACTGTGGGCTAAAAAACAGAACCTTCCGCTCTAAATCCTCAGTAAAGATCGAAATTTTAAAGGAAAAAATCCTTTCCCGTTAATAACTTATATAATGAATATATTAAAAAAAAAAGTAAAGAAATCTTAACATTTTTAATCCTTAGCGTTTTGGTTGGATGCTACATTCTTGATCTTTTAAATTTTTTTTAAGAAAATTTTTTAAATAAATTTATGGACATTTATTTGGAAAACAGAAGGGAAGTATTCATTCCTGTCCTTGCAAATGGCCAGAACCTTGAAAGTATTAAATCTCGTACAATATTGCGTGAAGACACGGAATAGTATACATTCTTAGCATAAAAAATATAAAATGTAATTCCTTGTGGTATAAAGATTACAAAGATATAACACAATTTCTAGTTGTAAAAATAATAGAGATATAAAATTTTTTCCGGATAAGAATGCCGAGGATATAAGTTTCTTGATATAAAACTAAAACAAGTATAACGTGGTTTCTTAGTATAAAACTAAACTTTTATGATAAAGGTTATGATATAACGTACTTTCTCGAATAAAACTTTTTTCTATAGAAGTTAAAAAGATATAATAATGCACTTGCCGATATGAGAATAATAAAGATATAACATTTTCTTCGTATAAAACTCATAAATATATTACAATTTCTCGATACAAAACTGATAAAGATATAACGTACTTTCTCGAAATTTGACTTCATTAATAGGGAGGTCTTCGTCATCCTCTTCATGATGATCTTTATTTATCGTTAAGTCAAGCGCCATATTTTTACCGAATGCCATTATATTCTGAAATTTTTCTTTCTCCTTTGATATTAATGCTGAAATAAAATGAAAATTCACGTGCATGCATTTTTTATTTCAATTCTTTTATTTTCTGTGCACCATGGATGCCAACTCTAAAACGCTCATGTCCCTTCGCTTCCCCAAAAAATATTTGGGGACCAGGCCCTACCAAGATTGATGAATAGTAAACAAAAAAACCATAGTTTAGGGTGGAAGACATAACATATATAAATTATATTAATTGTTATTCTCATGATTTTATTATCTCAAGTTGACTCACGTGGATTCTTCCACATAGCCTCCCCTTCAAGAACATTTTCTTTAAGTTGGCGCTCCTAAATGACGGATTTACATATAGGCAAAATAGGCTCATTCCTAGCGTGCTGTGCTTCTGGGGACCCGCAAAGGCTTTACAGGGACCCATAGGCGTCCGCAGAAAGCTCTTAAGGGGTGGGGGGTTATGGGCTTACAATGGGAACAAAGCTACAACTCTATATATCCATATCTACATACACAAAATTTCTTCGCAAATGGGGAGTTACAACATCCATCAATACCTACTTGCGTACGCCAGTGAAATGATCTGATTCGATTCAAATTCAAGTGAAATTTTAATCTTATTTATTTGTAAATGTCCGAGAAATTTTCATTATTGGTAACACCAGATATAAAAGATAATGAATTTTAAAGAAAATCTCATGATTTATTCACTAAATATCGCAAGAGCCACATTTCTTTAAGGTGCCTATAACAGGGGTGGACTGGGTCCTCTCAAAGGGCACATACCTTGGATTATCGAAGGGCGCGACGCACAGGCCCGGCGGCGCAGTCAGCCCCTGGGCCATTATATTCTTACGGGCTAGGGTCCATAAAAATTTTAATTCGGCACTGGCGCTCCTCCTGTGTACATCCATGTGTATGAAACACGCTCACCGGAGTTTTTCCATCATTACGTCGCAAATGAAAATGAGGGAGAGAAGATACTATATACACGCCCACATATGTGTGATGCATGGAAAAAAATGCAGAATCCAAAAAGCCATCAGTATATGGGGTGTTTCTGTAATATGACATAATAACTTTTACATGTCTGATACATCAGTGATAAAATAATATTCGTTAAATAAAAAAATTGAAAAGAAAATAATAATATTTAAATTTCATTGCAATTACCGAGAGTGTTTGGTAGGTATATAAAAGATTATATATTTATTTATATATCGGGAAAGTAGTTGTTCGTTTCACGTGAATTTTAAAATTTCGGATTAGAGCGAAAAAGGGGGAGCGCTTTCCCGGGAAGACATTTCGGTGGAATCAGTGGCATAGCTAGATATTTTGCCGCCCGGGGCGAGTGCCTGTTGTTGTTTTTTAAAGGCTAATTGCCGCCCTCCGAATTGTAGCACCCGGGGCTACAGCCCCTTGCTCCCCCCCACCCCAGCTACGCTACTGGATGAAATTATATAACAGATTGACTGCAATTAAAAAAAAATGTCCGCTGCCTTTTAAAATTTGGCGTCCAGACACTTGCAAAAGGCACCCATTTATAAATCAGGGCAGGATAGAGATAATTATAGATCTTGCCACTATTATAGTGTTATCAGGACGCACTTACTCGAGGCAAGGCTTGGGTTAAATTTTTCTCTTTCGTATGCCCCCATCTGTACTATTTTAGATCTTGGGCGAATAGAAGGTTTATTCGAGAAATGCACTCTACTTCTGGATGGTTCACGACAGATTTTTTTGCTTTTTATCGGCGTTTTTGGCTCTTCATAGACAACGTCCAGCAAGCTTTTTCCTTTTTCCGCTGCTAGTAAAAACTTTCTTCGCAGCATTGGGGGAATGTCATGTTTGTTCATGTAGGCTTGCAACACATTTCTAGTGGCACTACTCAGCACGGAAGAATTGTCAGCAGCCATTAAACATGAGCTACAAAAGCTAAAAATATATTAAAGCATGCAGCATTTCATCAAATTTAGGTGTAATAATATATATCTGCCATTTACGGTTTCAATAATTTTACTATTTTAAAAATTATTATTAAATTTTCTGCCTTTTCTACTAACGTCAACTTTTCTGCTGTAATAACTGCTTTTAACATAAATTTCTAAATTTTAAGTTTTATTTGCTTTATGACTTAAATATAAAGCTTTGAAATTCAATCACAAAAATATACATAGAGAACAATTAAGGGAAAAATGTGATGTGCTTTAAATCAGGATAAATCAATTCTTAAATAAATTTATTATAAAGGACTTGCATGTATAGCATACATGAATACATTAATGTGGCACATAGATGCTAATATCGCAATTTTGAAAATCTTAAAATGTTTATGCCGAGCGTTTTAATCGGCGCATTGAACGTACACATGCAGTGAAACCTCTATAGAATCGAAAGAAGTACTATATCAGAAGCGGATGCAGAGAGGGATTTTTGGGGGATGTAAGATGCAGTAGGACTGACTCATAACGAGCCCGCATTTAGCGAGTTTCTGGATACAGCGAGGAAAATATGGATTTTGTTTGGTATAATGATACAACGCAATAAAATTTAACCGTTTTTTGCGAACACGTCTTTCTTGGACCTCCAATTTAACGAGTAATTAAAAAAAATAGAAAAACAACCTTTTTGTAAAAATTCCGTCGTTATAATCGGTGCTCGTTATAACCGATTTCCACCGCATTTTTATAAATTTGCGAGTGGAAATTTCCCCATTATCTCCGTGGATCTGCCGCTGACTATATCTTTTCTTTATTACACACAAATCATTGATAAATATAGGTTATCGGTAAAAAATGACATAAATAAGTAATAAATAAAGAAATATAGCAGAATATAAAATCTGGACTAATTTCCTAAAACTAAAATACATTATCAGGGTTCATTTACATTTTTTCACGGGAAATTATCAAAAAAGGATTTGGAAGGACAAGACGAAAATAAAAGCGAAGGACATGTCAGCAAATGGGAATCGAATGATTCAAAAAGATCATCAAAGCAACCAACTCAACTCTTAGATTACCATTTTAAAAATGAATAAAATTACGTTAGGATGCAAAAGCAAGGATGTGCGTCCACCCTTGCCTGTCTGTTGCCTTCAAAGTCACAATCTTTTGGAGTAGGGTGACAAAGAGAAAATTCCACTTATTGTTCCCTGTAAAATTTTATGTTTCCCTAGGACGACCGCTGACATCTGCCGTTGTTGACCCACTCTTGCCAGCACCGTCCAATCGCCGCATCGCTTCGACCCACATGTCCAGCGATTCTTCGATTCGTCCAACCAGCCTCTTTCAATCCGATAGCACGACCTCTTTCAAACTCTGACATATGCTCGTAATGAGCACGAATCTTTCGGCGAGGCATTGTTACAGTCGACGTAAGATATCCGCAGTCAAAATGCAACAGAAATTTTGACCACATATTGAGAATCGCTCCTTATATACACCTGCTGAATGCGCAGTTCCGATGCGCTGGAGTTCCCGCTATTCATTCATTGGACACCAAATTTTAATCATTTGCATGTTCGGTCAAAATGTCTTTGCATACGAAATTTCATTACAATCGGACAACTTCTTGGTGCGTCGATTTTTGTTTTTCACTATAAAGTGTATTTGTGTCTGATTGAATTCCCAATTTCTCAGAAATGTTTTCTACCTATTGAAAAATAATATGATTTCTCGGTCCACCGCACCACCTATTTAAATGAAAATAGGTGGACAATAAGCCTATCCTTTCTCCGACGAAAATATTGCAATCGCTGAACAAAAGTCGAGCAGTATGACAAGGGCCTGATTATCGCACAGACAAATGTCCAGGGCCCGCTATTTATTTTTTTTCTTTTTTGAGGATCCCGGCGCGGTGAAGTCTCACCGCTATTTCAAAATCATTGACAATCGGACCATACCATTCATACATTAATTTAATCGCGCCGCGAATTTTAGAATTTTTTGTATGTACGTTCCATGCAAATATGTTACTTGTACCGACTTTATTTTTAAAGTTTAAAATTTAAATTCCAGAGCGGATTTAGCGAGCAATTTCGTTGGTCCCAAGATCTTCGATATATATGGGTCCTACGTTAATCACAGAGGCTTAATTTATACTAAAAGGGGCCCGAAAAAAAATTGTCTAGGGTCCTACGAAGTCTAAACCCGACCCTGAGTATGACTGCTCAACTCAACGCAAGAATGCAATGTTGGCTTAAAAAAGAGAGAGGTCCACATCAAAATCAATTTTCTTTAGAGAAGATCGTCCGCATTTTTTTTCCTCGCACAATTCCACAGTTGCAGAGAAACATAAACATACTTACCATGTACAACAACGTAAAAATTTTCAAATCGCATTAAGTCGACAATTTTCAATATTTTTATATATCGCAGTTGGATAATCATCGCATTTTCATTTCTGTAATCACGCGGTGATTTAATTCATCTCATATTTGGTGAACTGTTTAATAGATTGTTGGTATCACATAATTTTTTTTTTAAAAATTTCGAAATAGGATAATCCAGAACCCGGTTTTTGGAAAACTATTGTTGATTGGAAGTAAAAAATATTTAAGAAACGATGTCTGGAAGGCAAGGTGGTAAGAAGAAGCCGCTGAAAGCTCCCAAGAAAGAATCTGGAAGTGAAGATGAGACAGACTTGGAATTCAAGAGAAAGCAGAAAGAACAGCAAAAAGCCCTGAAGGAAGCCCAAGCTAAAGCTGGTCAGAAAAAACCCATGACTGCGGGCGGAATCAAGAAATCTGGGAAAAAATGAACACTATAGGTTTGATTAAACCAGTTTTGCAGAGAGAGAGAGAGAGAGTCATAACACAATTCTTTAATACCATGAACATCCTCATTTGCGCACATATTTGTGAAAGAAAAAAAAAATGGTCTTTTTTTCAAATTTTATGATTAAGTTACTCCATGTTCCATTTAATTAGAATACTGAATTTTAATAACCTATTAAAATGCAATTATTGAATTTTTTACAAGTTCCAATTGTTTGTTCATTTCTTAAAAAGTTACGGAGTTTTTAATTTAAGTTTAAAAATTGGAGTCTGATTGACCTTCAAGAATATCTAAAGAATGGAAAAACAAATTGCTGACGTTTTGATAGAGATTTCTAAACGAAATCTGCCTAAATGACCAAATAGTGCCAAAGCTTCGATAATATATTTTTTGTTTATTCCCGATGTATTTGGGCTTTCAAAAATATATTTTTGTTTTGTTTTCTTCTTTCTATTCATGTTGCCTTGTCTTCTTTTCGTCTATACTGATTTACGCAATATGAAAAGAAAAAGAAGAAATATGTAGAAACATTAAGAAAACTATATAACTACAACAACATTTGTTGGCAACCTGCAACTGAATTTCAGCAAATACCTTAATTTACCACAAGGTGAAACAGGGTTCCTACTCGCCTGGAAGAAAAACATTCTTGGACTAATCACCAACAAAAATTTGAATTGAATTTCGGTTTCTGAGAAAACAGCTTCACGTTCGTGTGAAATTTATCAGAACAAAAATCAGGAAGGTTTTCCCCAATTTTTCCAGGTTTGATAAAAGAAATTTCGTTCTTCCTGATTTTTAGGGAAGATTTCAAATTCTCTGACAATTCTAAGAACCTAGAATTGGTACAGACAATTTCAAATTCCTTACATATGCATCCTGATATTGTGTACGTAGCAAAACCCGAAACTAAAATTTTTATTATAAATCATATTTCGCCACATTTTTTGGCTTTATAGTACTTTTATACCAAATAAATGGTATAAATGTTTGAGTAGGCAAAATACACTGTGCACGATATATTTAGATGGCAATTTTTACATTTTGCAATTAATCGCGGTTGTAAATAAGCAACGTCATTTACAATTGTTTCAACGGATAGGCTATATCCATCATTTTCAGATCAGTCCTCACACTTGAAGGGCTATTGTGAAAATTTCCATGTAAATATATCTTACACAGTGTATTTCACCTATTCAATTACTCCATAAAGCCTTGTTAGCCTTTGAGGACTTTACATTCTTCCCAAAGTTGTTCAACTGTAAGGATTGAATTATACTATGTTCTGAAGATGACGGATGCATCCGTTGATTGTAAATGACGTTGCTTACTTATAGAAATAAAATATAAAATACAGGGTACCAGGGAGGAAATTACATAAAAAGGTTAAACACTGGTAAAATAGCAATGAAAAAGATCACTCAAGCTTTCGGACGCATCAGCAGCAGTCCTTCATCAGGAGTAATGACGATGTTATGTTTCTGTCTCTTTTTTATACTTGAAATTTCTGGAAAACCCTTCATCAGAGTAGTCCCGCAGAATGGAAAAAACCTTGTGAGAACCAATGAGAAACCTGTGCTGCGGGGCACCTAATGTTGGGAAAATCCCATATATTTCAGAGTAAGAGTTGTTTGTAAGTTTCTGGAAGTGGTTGTGATGTATTAATGGCTTTCCCGTGTAGTTTGTAAGTTTCCCAAGATTCTAAGAAGAGTCTACTATTCTTGTTTGTGATGTGACGGTGTAGTATTTTTGTTGAGTCCCAGTCGGGTTCGTGTCCGTGTTGTAAAGCGTGTTCTGCCAGACGTGAGGCTATGTCTCCTTTCGCGAGTGCTTGTTTGTGTTCTTTTTTTCTTGTTTTGATCATTCTTTTTGTTTGTCCTATGTAATGTTTGTTGCTTATTTATAACTATGATTGTGAAAATTTCCATCTAAACAAGCGGTCGTTTGAAACGACATCAAGAATTCAAATAAGCATGATTTTAAATTTTTATTATACGGTAGAACTTGACTAAAGTGACCACCTTCGCAATTGGACCGCAATGGTCACCATAGACAGGTGGTCACTATACATGACAAACTTTGGTATGGTCAAGACTAAGGCCCTACCAGTTCTCTCATAAAAAATGGTTACTGTACAAGGTTCCACTATATATTTCCACATCCTTTGCATTCTATAGCGCAAGGAGAACAAAGGCTAAGCTGTGCTGTATTTCTAATTTGAGTAGGAGCCAGTGCTAGGATTAATTATCAATCTCTCATGGTGCACAATTAAGTTATTTTCATCGATCAATCACGTTTGTTTTTGAGCGTGGATAATGGAAGCTGACTGTACTGGTATTGTAAATTGATATGAAACAATGAGGTTAATATTTAATTTATATTATAGAATTTTAAATTTTTTGGTTAAGTGAAGTTTGGATAACTAGAGTTTTATTGCAGTTACAAGCAAAACATTGAACGACAGTCCACTTTAAAAAATAGTTAAAAGAAATAGCGTAGCAAGTCATTTTGGAAAGCAAAGTTCGGACAACCACGGTTCTACTATATTTACAAGCAAAGAAACCTCCAATAAATATATGGCAATTTACAATAAAGTAAGTACTTAATAATTTCAACACTCATGTATAAGCTCAAGCTAGAGCTTTTTTTTGTTATTGTTGTTGTTTAGGAGAAAAAAAAGAGATGCTGTACCCATCTTGGAGTCACTCCATTAAGCCCAGAGTGAGTTGAGTGCTAGACGAACGGGACAAGGAGCAGTAGTATCTTTCTCCGTATATAAGGATGTAAGATATTATTACCCTTCTCAGGGATAACACAATTGCCAAATAATGGTCAACATATAAAGTCACCACGGTGATTTTCCATTGTGGGGTACGACGGGATGAATTACCATTGTGATGAATTGCGCTTCCGACAAACTGACCTGACAAATCCGTTTGGACCTATTTGAATTTAATTTGCTTGTTTGTGGTTTTGTGGCTCAAGGACTACAATGGTCATGCTGCACCAGGACCTACTGTTTTCCGAGGAATCCAAACCTCTTACGGCCTAGGGAACCAAACCCTGGACTACAGTGAGCAGTGCGATCTTTATGAGATCTCTGAGTAAGCATTCTTTGCACTGTTGGGAGTCAAACCCGAGTTAACGGCGCACAAG
>QLNU02015270.1:76200537-76234539 GCA_006491805.2 Dysdera silvatica
TTAATTAAATATTTACAACATTTTCTTACGGCACTTTTTGAGTTCATTATAAAAGAGTTTAACTACATAATCGCAAAGCTGACGCTTCATCTTCTATTCCGTTTAAATTGTGCATGACTATAAGGCAAAGGAGGTTGGTATGATCAAAATCTCTTACAGATTAGAAAATTTAACAAAAACACTTATTTTTTCAAGTTTTAGTTATATATTCGAAAAACATTTTTTTCCAAGTTTTAGTTATATATTTGGCAAACATTTTCTTCTGAAAAATATATAGGCTTAATAATTTTATATAAATTATATTAGTTTTGGTGCAAAATGGTAACTTTTGGAAGAAGTTTAGTCAAAAGTACAAGTTTTTCAAATTTTTCAGTAGGTAATGTGGTATGAAAAGCACAGTTCAGGAAAATTATTTTAATAAGTTATTTGTTATAACAATGAATTTTAAATTTCCCTGACTTTGGCCTTTGTATTTCAAATTTCCCTGACTTTTCCAGATGAGTAGACACCCTGGAATTTACTCTATGGTGATAAATTTTATTTATTTGTATTATTTATTATGCGGAAGTGATGAGAGTATGATTCCACCAGATATGTAATGTAGTGAGTGAACTCTCCTTTATGGGCTTCTTAAGTTGTTCCCACTGAGATACCTGGCAACACAACTTTTAATTACAGTTTTAGTAATTGGCAACACCACACATTTTCTTTTCATGTTTAACAACTGATGTACATAATTTAACTTTTAATATTTGACAGCAATGTATGTAAGTGTAATCTGGATTCCCACAAAAAAATCAGTTTTTGATTTACAATCTGTGTACATGTACCATTCGAGGTTCCACCAAAAACAGGAGTACAAAATTCCTTTAACGTTTTATTATATATATATTTATGATTTGGCATACTAATTTGAAACATTTGGCATTTCTCTCAATAAATATGATTTTAATTCAGATGGATTTGACTTGCATTTATTTCCAACCTCAGCAACTCACTTTATCATCAAAGTGTCATATGTAGTCTTCCATTTACTCTATCGGCATACATGATACGCCATTTCCAACTGATTAGTTACCACAACAACATCATTGCAATTGAATATTTTTTTGTATCTTTTTTAGACCCCAGATTAGATAAAATAACTTCTAAATCTTGCCAAAGAGGGCACTGCTGTCGATCCCATCTGATTCGGCACGGCCATACACTTTATTATATATTGTTAATCTTTATAACTCTAGGAGCCTTTGTTCAAAAGTTATTTGGATGAATAGGGATTTTACACCCTGTATATACACTGCAAAAGGGTTGCTGGTATCTAACTGGAAGGAGACCCACACGCTGAACGTATGTGACGATGTGTGGAACCGGCCAGGCCAGTAACCTAGTGTCCTACCCCGCCTTCAAGTGGTGCAGGCTGAGCTTTCTATTTATGTGGCAAATTAATATTTGCTGCACGGATGGAAAGGCGGAAGGGGAGGGCTAATTCACCAACCCGTCTAGCCAGCGTGGTGAAATGATGGCTAATTCCTCCAATATGCTAATACACCAAAAACCATGGCCCCTAGTCTCCAGGTGCTGGAGTGCTCCTGATCAAGGCAGCGGTCAGCGTGGCATGAAAGCAGGGGGTGCTAAGAATCACTGGAATGGCCCAGGCTGCCGTTTGTTATTGACCTTGGCTACGTATAATGGACGATCCCTTGCTTCTGAAGCAAAACTTCAGGAATTGGAAGAAGAACTTGACAAGATCAAATGGGACATTGTAGGACTCAGTGAAGTTAGAAGAAAAGGTGAAGAGTTGGTGGAACTGAAAAGCGGACATTTGTTTTACTATAGAGGAACGGAAACTGGAAGAACAAGTGGTGTTGGCTTCTTAATCAACAAAAGAATTAAAGACTGTCTTCTGGAAGTTGAAAGTACATCAGATCGAGCAGCGAGGCTCGTTGTTCAACTAACCCAGCGATACCAACTTCAAATAGTACAGGCATATGCACCAACATCAAGCCATACCGACGAAGAGGTTGAAGAATTTTATGAAGAAATCAAAGAGTTACACACCAAAGGGAAACAACATATCAAGCTCATCATGGGGGATTTCAATGCAAGAATTGGACAACAGGAACAAGGAGAGACATCGGTTGGTAAATACGGATACGGGGAAAGGAATGAACGTGGCGATCAACTCATAGAATTTGCCGAAGCTGAAAATCTTAGCATCATGAATTCATTTTTTAAGAAGAAACTACAAAGAAAATGGACATGGAAACACCCCAATGGAGGAACCAGCGAAATTGACTATATACTGGCAAACAAGAAATCAATTATTGAAGATTGCAGTGTACTGAACAGATTTAATACTGGAAGTGATCATCGAATGGTGAGATGTAAAGTGCACTTAAATACTAAATTAGAACGACAGAAGCTCATTAGGAAACAAGTAAGTAAGAGGGTGGATCTAATGAAACTGAAAGAAAATACCGAGGCATTCAAGTTGGAATTAAAAAATCGCTTTTCTGCACTGGAAGGACTTATTGAAGAAGTTGACATCTCAGAAGCAAATGAAAACATTGTTAAGACAATAATTGAAACTGCTGGGGAAATTGGTGGTGTAATATGTAAAAAGCAGAATAGCAAATTATCTGAGAAGACGAAACAACTCATGAAAAGGCGAAGACTTATGAAGGTGGACAATCAAAATACCAGTCGCAAGATCGAGTATGTAGAACTTTGCAAAACTTTGCGCAAAAACATGAAAGAAGATATAAGAAAATTCAATTGTGAGTTAGTAAGGAAGGCCATTGAAAGCAACAAGAGCCTTAGGGTTGTTAAAGGGAGTTTGTCTATTGGGAAGAAACACATCATTGCATTAAAAGGAGAGGATGGCACTGTAACAAGAAATAGGGAAGAAATACTTAGAAGAGTTGAAGAATTCTACAGAAAGCTGTATGAGGGAAACAGTGGATTAAACGAAGACTCTGAGATAGTCGAAGGAACAGCTCCTAAAATCTTAAAAGAAGAAGTAGCATTTGCAATAAAAAGTATGAAGAAAGGAAGATCCCCTGGCGATGATGGCATTACATTAGATATCTTAAAAGAAGCTGGAGAACATGTAGAAGACATACTCGCAAAATTCTTTACCAAATGCCTCAACAGTGGTAACATACCAAACCAATGGGATTCTGCAACAGTAATTCTTTTGCATAAAAAAGGTGATAAAGAGGATTTAAAAAATTACCGACCAATTAGCTTGTTACCTGCTATTTATAAAATCTTCACAAAAGTGCTAACACATCGCCTGCAGAAAAAATTAGATGCAGCTCAACCAAGAGAACAAGCTGGATTTCGAAGTGGATTCAGTACAGTGGACCATATTCAAGTATTAAGAGAATTAATTGAAAGAACACATGAATATGAACTTCCATTGTGTGTGGCATTTATTGACTATGAGAAGGCCTTTGACTCTATTAAAACATCAGCAGTCATCAACTCTTTAAGATCAACAGACATCGAGGATGTGTACATTGACATGGTGAAACGTGTGTATAAAAATGCAAGTGCAAAATTTCGGTTACATAAAGATACCAAAACTATCAAACTTGGCAAAGGGGTGAGGCAGGGAGATACCATTTCTCCAAAACTTTTTACTTCAGCTTTACAGATGATTTTTCAGCAAATAAATTGGAATAACAGGGGAATAAAAATAAATGGTGAATATTTAAATCATTTGCGGTTTGCTGATGACATTGTTATTTTTTCAACGAACCCATCAGAACTCCAAGACATGGTACAGGAGCTCTCAACTAGAAGTAAAGAAGTTGGACTCAAGATGAACCTACAAAAAACTAAGATCATGTTCAATAATTTCGTAGAGGAAACAAAAATACAAGTTGACAACATTGAGCTAGAAATTGCTGATTCATATATTTACCTTGGCCAGCTGATTTCAATGGATGGCAACATTATGAAAGAACTCAACAGACGTATTAAACTTGGCTGGAGTGCATTTGGAAGAAACAGTTTTATCCTGAAGGGGAAATTGCCTTTGTGTCTAAAAAGAAAGGTCTTCAACCAGTGTGTATTGCCAGTCCTCTCTTATGGATCAGAGACATGGAGTCTAACAGTTGGAGCAATACGAAAGTTACAGACAACGCAAAGGAGCATGGAGAGGTGCATGCTTGGAATAACTAGGAGAGATCGAAAAAGGAACACTTGGGTGAGAGAGCAAACTAGAGTAGAGGACATCATTGTTAAAGTAAAAGGGCTGAAATGGCGATGGGCTGGGCATATTGCAAGAAGAACTGATCAACGATGGACAACAGAAATTCTGAACTGGATTCCAAGAGACCACCGAAGACCTAGAAAACGTCCTCAAACTAGATGGGTGGATGAAATAAGAAAACATGTTGGGGTGACATGGAAGCGAATTGCTCAGGATAGACTTGTGTGGAAAGCATTTGGAGAGACCTTCATCCAGCAGTGGATAGATAATGGTTGAATATGATGATGATGATGATATAAACAAATAATTAAAAATTAAATCTAGATGCAAGGGATTGTTGGACAGTTGAATTTTTATCTCACAAGGACAGCAAAGGTTATTCCACACAAAACAAAGTAATCCAAGGCATCCATTTAAAACAAGGAAAGTTTACATGTGTGGTCCTCTATAGCACGTTAGCACCAGCAATAACCTTTTTTCTTATGGGATTTCGATTGACAGAAACTGCTACAAAAATCTTATTACTTTATTTAAAACTTTTAAAATAAATACAATATCCAATACACATGTGGATTTACAATATACGATTCAATGGAATAAATAAAAATATTATATTATGCTACGCAGAGAAATAAGACAACACAATCTGTGTGCTTACACACTGCCTTTATACACGTGTATTCACTGCCTTCATACATATCTACTCGCCTTTATGCATGTATCTATGCATCATCTTTATGCACTGTTGTTATATACACACTTACACACTGCCTTCATCCAGCAAATCGAAAATGCTTTTTTTGTTTTTGGGATTTGGTACTTTACGAATGACTTTCTTTGGCCTTTTTTCCATCGCAATAGTGCGTCGGATGCTTGGTTTCTCTTCCACTTGTATTTTTTTCGGAGAAATAGTTCGAAACACGAAGTGTTTTGTTGTTCGACAGCCAACAGAACTATCGTTTACTTTATATTTCCGTGACAAGCTATTTAAAAAGTCTTCGCCACGGGCTAAAATTGACCCAGAAGATACCTGAAATTATGCAGAGATTTTATAATTAGGATTAACTAACAAAATTATATATATGTAAATCCCACAGTGCTCTTGATTCCAAGAAGCACATTGTGATATAAGCAGAAGGGTGTTGACAAAAAATTTTCAATGTTCAGATTTCATACATTAACCAACTATAATAGAACTTCTACTTGTTAAACTTCCGCCTGCAAAAATTCTCCTTATATTGAAGTTTTAGTGAGCCATATGATTAGGAGTCTTCATTCGTTACATAGGAAAACTGTTTTTATATATCGAAAAATATTTTATAGGACCTTCAATGTGTTTTAATGGGAGTTTTACTTACCGTGTTTTAATTATTGCATGAAAAGAACTATAACTATTTAAACTATATACATAACCTCACTGTTTTTTAAAAAAAAAAATGATTTTAAGAAAATATAAAGAGCAAATAATTAATACTTTAAGCACTAATAGTATTTAAAAACGAAAATACACATAAATGTAGTTTATTATGAGCCGTAATGACTTTTTTTTACAATCGTTTTGGTGGAAAAAAAATCCCATCTTCTTCAGAAAATTGTCAAGAATTCATGACAATTTTCTAAAGAGGTGGGCTGTTTTTACCATTGAAACAATGGTAAAAAAGTAATTACATTTCATAATAAACTGTGTTTATGTGTATTTTCGTTTTTAAATAGTTTATTATGAAGTGCATTGCTCACTTCTTCATTAAAAAAAAAAAAAAAAAAGTAGGGATTAACCGACAGATCAGTTTGCCAACCAATCAGGGCCGATATATTCATGTTTTCATAAATAGGCAAAGGCAGTGAATTGAAAAAACCGAAAATCATCGGTCAATTGGCCAACGTAACATTTTCCCCACTTGGTAAAAATTGAGGAAATAGATCGCCTTTACCGCCGTCAACTTCTCAGCTTCTATCCGCAAGTGCCTTTTACAATTTTGTAAACATATCAAATGGTGCCATTTTTGCATTTTAAGCTTTTTCTCTAAGGCCTACTGAGATAGAAGTTTGCTATTCGTGAGACATATTTTTCTCTAGATCGAAAATTGTCCAAGAAGGGATGAATTTGGTTTCAGGCATTGCCCTTCGATGAGTGAGGAGCATCGGATTTCGCCTTTTCTTTATCTCGTGATTCTTAGTATGTAGTTTCTATTTTTTGAGTTTTTGTTTATCTAAAAAGACTTTTGTGTGCCTTACATGCGATAAAGTTAATTTTTGAATAGGTTTCTAGAATACTCCAATGAGAATTTCCTGTTTTAGTTTCGGCTTGAAGTCCACAGTACATTAATGGAGTGTGCCGTTTCCCCACCTTCATTTTCCTAGTAGCTGTTGCACCTGCTTCATCTACTTGTCGAATACGATTGTGGATTCTCGGGTGTTTCATTTTCATTGGATTTTATATTCTGCGTGACACATTAAGTGCGAAATTTGATTTTATACCGCTGGCAAATACAGAACGTGATTTTTTTTTAGTGTACCTACACAAAAGCCTAAACTGTGAAGTTTTGGGTTATCGATAGATCGATTTGGATAGTGAGAAATAGAGAAGAAAAAATAGTCTAACGCGAAAATCCAGTGAATATGTGAAAAAAAGTTAATTACAAGAAAACATCCTTCATAAATATTGATGTTCATATCATAATGTAATCTTTAAAAATTTTACTAGTCAATCGTAATTGAAAACATTGGCCGATGGAATATATATAAAATCGGTTTTTCAATTGGCATCGGCGATAGTATGAAGTTCAACGATCAGCAAAAAATCAGCATTGGTTTATTGGCCAAATTTTGCCGTCCATCTCTAATTAATAGGTTGATTCACTTTTACCATTATGATAAATTGTTTCAATTGTAGATATGAAATTAATTTTTCATCCTAATTTCTTTTTAATTTCAAAGACTCTTTTTAATATACCAAAATTAGTTCATGATAAAGAAATACTGGTCAGTTATTCAGGTTAATAATAATACAATCAATTTTTTTCTGCTTTTAACTTTAGAGTTAATAAAAATCAACGTGTAAAGATAGTTACACAAAACAGAATAAATCATTACCTTTGAAATACTATTTGATGATGTATTCGCCAGATCCAACTCTTTTTTCTCCATAATAACAATTGGTTCTGAAAGAAGATTTGATTACTTTTAATGTCAAAGCTAACATTTATATTAAATTTTAATAAACTTTACCTTAAAATTTAAATTGTTAAAGTTATTTTGAGTTTTTGTATCTTCTCTTTGCATGTTACTTGAACGATATATTTTACTTTCTATTTTAACAACATATTTTGTTTTATATGTTTCGTAAATCATAGTGTCAGGAGAAATTCTACTTCTAATTTCCCTGACCAAATCTTAATCGAGTTCTAATCGCTAATTCTATCATTAAGCTCGTACATCAAATTAACAGCAAGAGTTCAAAATGTAATTAAATCAAATACCTTTAGTTTTATGCAGTATTTTCACATTTACAGAATTATCCCATTTGGGTTTCATTGGGGAATGTTCCAGCAGCTTTTCTTTGTTCTTGGAAAAATAAATTTTATTTTAAATTTATTTGTACTTACTGAAGAATTATGATTTGTGAAAATGTTATAAGAATTCATAAAAAAAAATTCAAAGGTTTTAAATTAGAGAAACCAATCAACCTGCTCATCCTGTAGGAATTTTTGCCGCTCATAGCGCTCAAGCCTCCATTTCTCTTCTTCAATGGCCGCATCATCATCAGAACCTGAATTGGAACTGTTGCCACCCAAAACATTATCTAAATCTGAAAAACAAAAAAAATCATCAAAACCCTTTCCTTGAATGAAAATTTTCAAATTGTTGCAGGAAGTATTGCAATATTTTTGCTCCAAAAATTAAAATCACCTCATTCCTTTGCGTGAAAAGGATTTTAAATTTTTTAAATAAAAACAAAGGTTATACAATTGAATATGTGTGCACTATCCCATAGAAAAGTTAAATTTTATATTTATAGTAAATATCAAGATCCATCCATGAAAATTAATTTTAGTTTTACGATAAAAATACTCTATAACAGGAACGATGGCCAAAAGTGATCTTCACTAAACCATGGTTGCTTCTTTTCCATTATAAGTCAAATGGATGGTTAAGGAAGTAGAGTAACATATAACGAGCTGTTTTACTATCAATCACTGAATGTTAAAAAATGTATTTCATAAATCATGACTGCAAACAAATAAAATTAAGATCATTATACAGTCAAACCAGGGCTTAATTTCTAACAAAAAAAAAGTGAAGGAGCCCTAATATTATGATACATCGATTAAAAAATTGAATGGCTGCAAAAGAATCGATAAATCATATCAATTGTTTATGTCCATTTTTCTGGACAACAAAATACATGACACTAATCACAAATTCATTACCTTTTTGGCAATTCATGATCCTGGAGGGTCTCTGGCTAGTATTTAAATAATCGCCAAAAATGAAGAAGTACCAGAGCCGGGTCAGGTAGGCTTCCGCCCAATTTAAGGCTTAAGTCAAACCCTTTTACAACAAAGTCGAAGTGAGCCCTGAATGAATATTACAAAGATCAAAGGACATGGGGAAAAACTTCAACAGAAATGGGTCAGATTGTATTATTTCAGTAGAATGTCTTCAACAATAGAAACATACTGTTATTATGCCAAGTGAACTTTCTTTGTCTTCCTGGTCCATCATTATGAAGTTCTCCATCTTCAAGATAAAGTTCTTGATACAATCTAAGCTCCCTTTTATCTTCGTCCAATAAGTGCTTCCTAAAAACACACAAATACAAGGTTATTCCTAAAAGAAAGATACTAAATACATAAGCACCTTCACCATCTTCGGGTGAAATAATGGGCAATTACATTTTTATAGCAACTAGGTATTTTGCATTTTCCAGTCACTGCCGTTTCTTCTTGTCAGTCATATTTGCAGCAACCAAAACAGTTATTTTACCTTCAAAAAGTTGCTGCCCCCCCCACAGAACACTTTCCTTCTTTAAATCAAAGGGTATGACTAGGGGGCAAGTTTTAAAAAAAGCAAAGTTTCATTTGCACGTTCTTCACAAACGTTTAGTCATATTTTGAGCTAAGCACTGATAATACCAAAAGCTACTACTGCAGACTGTACGCTGGTCTTTTTTAACAACAATATCATGCAGGGTGCCGCCCACTCATATGGGAGAAAAAAAAAATTCCCTAACTTTTCCAGGTTTTCCCCTAACTTTCTCGGCAATACTTCCTGACCCATCCCAAACAAAACTCGCAACTGAACTTCAGTTGTGGGGAAAATAGTTTCGCATTCATGGATGATTTGGCTATTCAAAATAGAAGTTAAGGAGGTTTTCCCTGACCTGCAGGGACGATTTTAAATTCCCCAGCAATTCCAGGTTTTACAGGTGCATGGTAACCCTGATCGTATCTCTTATGGTAAGGTTGAATCTAGAACATCAAGAGTGTAACATATTTTCAGAAGAGTTCTGCAAATTGCTTGGCTTTTTTTTGCAGAACTTTTTTTTTTGTCATCAACAGTCAGTTAATGGGAGCATTGAAGCTATGTTACACTTCGAATAATTTCAAAAGGGCTTCACCAATATGCCTGCACTCAGGCTTACAATTTTTTTTTTCTTTTTTCAGCAAAACAGATCATTTTGAAAATATTCCACAATTTTAATTTGATTATTTCAAAATTGCTAAAACAGTTGAATGTGATATGAAAAGTTCTGCATGCATCACATTATTACTCTTTGGCATTCAATCGGGATATTTTGTTACCCTTTCCCTTAAGCGCCAGAACTTTTCGACATTTCATAATCAAATACAGTAAAACCCCTCCAAACAACTACCTCCATTAAGCGACCACCTTTTCTTGAAATAAATCCCCCCACCAAGACTCAATACTACATTTATCTCCATTCAAAGATCACAAACCCATTCTCCCTTTAGAAGTTGTAAAATTTTGAAAACCAAGAAAAAGGGAGAGGAGATCATGCTTCCCGTTCATCTTCGGACCTTAAGATATTTCATGGTGACCTTCCTTTTTAAGATTTCATTATTATAAAAAAATTATTTCAATTTATTGAATTTAACTTTTAGTACTTTTGTTTTTTGGGGCTGTCACTTCCAAGTAAAACCCATTCTGGAAACACTAAAGGAAGTGAATAGATCAAAAGAAACTTCAGTATTTATTGAAAACAACGAAACACCTCACACATTTCGTGACCTTCAAATTTGTTATAAAAAAAATAAAACTACTGTTCATTGCTATTTTTAAAAAGTTGTAACTTGCAATTAAATTTCAAATTACCAAATTGTATACTTTTATACTTTGAATGCTAATATGACACAAATTTTACCATTTATGTAATTTAAAATGTTTTCAATTTAATTTCTTGCTTATGCCCCCTCTACCACAAATCTCTATTATAATACCACCTCTCTGAGTAACCGCTTTTTTTTCATGTAACCTAGGATTGTTGCTTTAGGAAGGTTTTATTCCGTTTGCTTTCTATGCATTCAGCATTGGTGGTTAGGTAAGGATCAAAATTCAGGTCACTTAAAATTTTCAGGCGGGAATACAACCAATCATAATTTCTTGAAGAATGCATTCAGTTCCCTTTTCATTTAAGCGGAACAATGTGATTTGAATGTTGAACAGGATGCAGAAACCCATATGGTTCTGTCTGTTGGCCAGTCAAGTACTTATTGAAAAACAAAATCATTGTTGATAAAAGGTGCCAGCATTATACACAGTCATTACAAGATACACAGCTAAAAAAACAACAACAAAACAAACCTTTTTATAGTGAGTCCATCGTTAAGTACTATTAGTTATAATTATTATTGGCATCGTTATAAAAGATTTCCACTGTATATAATTCACTACACCACTGTAGTTTGGTAATTTAAAGACAGTATTTTTAAGATAGCATAACTGCCAGTGCGAGTACTTCAATTACCTTGTGCAGGTAATACATTAATACAGAAATTGTTTTATGTTACTTGAAACTTACAAATGGACTTTTCCAATCTGGTCCCTCAGTTCTTCATCAGATGGAAGTTCTTCATTTGGAATGAAATCCTCTTCATATTCGCCATCCTCTGCATCTTCATCAGCATCACTTCCAACATCATCTCCCGAAAGTTCTGCCTCATCTTCAAAGAAATCAACTGCCTGCTTCCTAAAGAAAAATCAAAGCGTTAAAATTTACTTGGGGAAAAATGAAATAAAACATATAAATAAGAAAAATTCCAATTTGATGTTACTCACAAACATGGAACAAAGAAATAGTTTAATAACATTATGAAATGCACTGAAGCCTGGGTTTTATCTCTAAAGTGGATTATTGGGCTATTAAGTTTTAAAACTAGCTTCACCTTTCAAATACAAGAATTAATCAGCTATTTCAAAGCTTCATAATTAACTTCATTTAGTTTCCATGGCTTTGTGTGTTAATCATTATTTGGCAATTGTATTAGCCCTGAGAAGGGCAATACCTTACAACCTTATATATGGAGAAAGGAAGCAACATTCCTGTCCTTGGTGGTCTAGTGGTTAAGGCATTCCGGCTCAACAGTGGTACCCTTGTTCAACTCTGGGCCGGAAACGATGTTTATTTTTCTCCTATACCTGAAAGCTTAATTTTGAGCTCAAATGTGGGTGTCAAAAAAAAAAACCAAGAAAACACCCCAGTGATTTTGTGTATTAACCATTAATTGGATTTTTTTAGCCCTGAGAAGGGTAATAATACCTTACAACATCATTTCCAAATAAGAGAATCAGCTACTTCGGAGTTTTACAATTACCCACATCTTTGAATTAATCAGTCCATTTTAGAGTTTAATATTCCAAGTAGGGCTGAAGCCAGGAGAAAGCTCAACCCCATAGCTTTCAGGTTTGACCAGAAAATCATGTTTCCCCCTCCCGACCTTTCAGACTCTTAGGGAAATGTTCACATTTCCTGACGATTCCAGATTCTCCAAGTACGGGAACCATAGCGATTATATAACACTGGAACCTACAGTTTTCCGAGGAACTTAAGTATCTGTTGTCCAGGGAACCAAACCACAGTAGGTAGAAAAATGACATTCATTTTATGTTATCACTGGAATCAAACCTGGGTTAACGACACCAGATTTAGAATTGTTAGAAACACCACAAAGATTCGCGATTATAAAGCACTTACATTTCATCCTCAGCCCCGACACTTTCCTCTTTTTCTGACAGAATGTCATCATCATCGACCTTTTCATGATCACTTTCGGAGTTTAGATCATTCGGATTAATACCGGGAAGAAAAGAATTAGAGTCATCGTCTAAATCAGAAAGGGCTGTATGCACTTTGCGTTTTGAAATTGGTGGTAAAGAGTCTTCACTGTCTTCGTTCATTACACTTTCAGGAAGAGGTACTGGTCTAAAAAAAAAGTAGTAGGTAATAATTTATAAAAATCATTGTATATTCAGTAATCAATATTTTTTTTAAGTTTATTATTTAAAAATATTTATATTAAAACATTTAATAAATAAAAAGCAGAAATAATAATTCATACAGCTAAAAGAAATACACAGTCAAACTTTGTTAATGCGAACTCTCATGGTGACAAAATTCCATTTATATTGTTATGGAGTCGGATGGATAGTTTTTAACTTTTTATTTGTTTATTTTCCTTCACTGTTTACTTAAGCTTAATGTATCCACTTGGTGAACTAAATATATGATAATGCAAAAAAAACACCACGAGCGGAAGAAAGAAGGAACTAGCAAACTTTGAGGGTCTTTTTTAAAGTTTTTGGCATTGTTGAAGTTGCATCAAGAAATTATCAATTATAAATCAGTATTTAAATAAATGATTGATTTATTAAGGACTTTGTATTCACATGACATGATCTAGATCAATAGTTCCCAACTCAGTTTAAGCCGCGGACCACTTCAAAAAATTCTTAGGAGTTGGCTGCAAAACCTTAATAAAAAAGGGAACGAGGTCTTTTTTGAGGGAAATGTGTTTGTACAATCGTTCTTTAGTAAAAATAAATAAATAAACAGAAAAAGAAATAATAAAATCTAATGATAATACAGTCAAACCTCGTTAAGACGAACACGCTTAAAACGAATTACTTTTAATACGAACCGTTTTCTGAAGTTCCGTCAGATTGTAAAATACTACAAATATGCAATCAATTTCATTTTTATATTTAATAATTTTTATAAGTTTTTCTTTTTCTTTAAATAATGACATGTCTTGCGGACCACTTGGGACACCTTCGCGGACCACCAGTTGGGAACCACTGATCTAGACGGTTACTGGTAAAGTGAGCCATTAAACGTCCCATAGATATTTCTTCACGATTAGTCTGGGCCAGACTCTACACAAGGTTCAACATACAATGCAGAAGGATTTTATTGAATGAAAGTTATAACATTATTAAAAGTAGTTTGTGTTATACGGAAGGGATGTGGCCATATTTTAAATTATTCAAAGTTGACAAGGATTCAGGATATACTTCGCATTAAAAGTAACTCGTTTTAAGCACATTCATGTTAACGAGGTTTGACTGAATTTCCATGTGGCCAAGAATTTCATTTACGTTTAAAAAGTAATAAAAATAAATAAATAAAAAAGTAAATAGAATGGTGACAAATATAAACTTATTCTTTGTTGCACTCTGAAATGCTCAAAGCTTGTGCTTGGTATCACTGCAATGCTGTTTACCCTAGTATTGTCATTTCCAGTGAAGTCACCATAGGTAACACACAAGTTATCGCATGGTTTATAAAAACAACCTTGTTTGTTTATGTTTTATGTCACAAAGACTACTAAGGTCATGCTGCAGGACCAACAATGTCCCAGAGGAATCCAAACTTCTGCACGCTGTGCACTCCATGTAACACTGCAATGCTGTTGACTCCATTATTGTCCTTTCAAACGAAGTCACCATAGGCGACACACAAGTTATTGCATGATTTATAGAAACGACCTTGTTTGTTTAAGTTTTATGTCACAAAGACTGCTAAGGTCATGCTGCAGGACTCACAATGTCCCCGAGAAATTCAAACTTCTGCTGCTTAGAGAACCAAGTCCTGGACAACGATGACCAAAAAAATAGTATGCATTCACAGTAATATGGCAACTGAACCCAAGTTAACATCTCAATAGACAAACGCATTAAAACTACATCACTGAAGGGCTTATAAAAACGAAACTTGAAACGCAATTTTTAGAGGACAGATAGATGAAAGCCACCTGGATGGTTTCGGTATAGTCTTCAGACAAATCTGAAGTAAATATACCTGAATCCAAGTTTTATTTTACCCTAAAACTACTGCAAAACTTCCCTACTAAACTTAAGAAACTGGAAAGCATCCTGTGAATTGCCTACAATAAGACACGAGAGTTCAATACATTTTGGGAACTTCATTCCGCCACGTTTCATTTATGCCATTTTTCTATAGATGTGGGAACAACGTTCCACTACCAGTCATGAAAGAATTCTACTTGATCTTAATAGTAACGTGACCTTTTTTTTAACCTTGGGTGCCTTCTAGCTTGAACTTATTTGGTCATTGCCAGCTACCTTATTTGCAGCTAGATAGTTTAGTCTTTAACACCATGTTAAAGACCAATGGTATATATATATATATGGCATTAGAGTGGGAAGATAGGTTATCTCTGGGCCATGCTGCACACAACTAATAGAGTATATGCGCAAGTGTATTAAAGCATATACCACTTCGAAACTTTCACTGCAACAAAGAGTACATTTCGTTAGTACTAATACCGTTCTCTATGTATCATAGGTGCCAACTTCTAGAAGTGAAAAATCTGTAGTCAATCGGGTGGGCAGGCCACCATTTTTTAATTAAACAAAATCATACATAATTTATGAAAAAAGGGCACAATGAGGAAATTAAGTATTTATTAAATTAATAATAATAGAGGATTAAACTGTATTAAACGCAATATTAATTCTTAGAATTTACAAATGCTGTAGTGCAAGATTTTGGATTTTCGAGAAATTTTTTTTCAAATACATTCTCGTAACATTTCACATGTCTGCATTTAACTATTAGTAAATTTTCTAATGTGTCATCAGACATGGTTGACCTGAAGTCAGTTCTAATTTTCTTCACTTGACTGAAGACTCTCTCGCATGCTGCATTACTGTGAGGGATCGTAAGTATTGACAGCATAACCTGAGAAATTCTTCCTTAAAAAAACTGATCAAAGGTTGCCACTGTTGGATTATACGCTCTAAGCATGTGCCAACAGACAACGAACGAGTGCTAACGTGTTTTAGTACCTTTTTTATATCAGTCTCATGAAATTCTTGAAGAATTTTCAACCTATCTTTTCTTTTCGAACTCTTTTGTAAGTAATAGTAAATGTCTACCAAAATTTCATCGATTTTAAATGGCAAACATGCAGCACTCTTTTCAGCTGCTAAGTTAATAAGGTGGCAGGAACAGCCCATAATTTCAATATTTTGGTGATGATTCTTTAACACCGCTGCTACACCTGCTTTTTTTCCTATCATAACAGGTGCATTATCACAGCTAAAGGCAACACAATTAGAAATTGGAAAGTTTTCAGATTGTAAAGCACTTACCAGAAGATTTCCAATATTTAACCCAGTAGCATCTTCTTTCAAAGATGGCATAGATAAAAGACAATTCACAATTTTTTCACATAAAGGATCGAAGAAAGTTACCACTATTGGATACAGCTTTGAATCAACATCGTTGCTTCCATCAGTTGCAATTGAAAATGGATAGCACCTTAAATTTTCAACAAGTGATGAGGATTCCTTTGCGGACATTTCTTTCATAATTGCAGAAGTTTTGGTCTTTGCAGATCCATATTGTTTTGCAATACTGCTGTCAGGAAACGTTTTCCGAAAGAGCATCCCCGCGTGATCGCTGCAATTCATTGGCAAATTATGTTCGATCAAAAACGATGTAAATAAACATTCAGCGTTAATCATGGAGGTATCGTTAAATGCAAAAAATGAAGGCTTGATACTATGATTAGACTCTACAGCCTTGAACGTCTCCTTATGTTCAACGGTCTCAGAATGCAAAGTAATATCGCGTTTACCACCGTGAGTAATGCTTATGTCTTTACGGCAACACGTGCAGAAAGCATATTTTGGCCCCAGTCTTGATTTTTGAATAAAATTAAATATCGTCATACATTCGGCTTTAAACGTTTGGTAGTACCTTTTATTAACGGTCGACATCGTTAACGTTGTTTTCAAAAACACCTAAAAACAAAACTTTCTTTCCAGAGCAAAGAAATACCAGATATGTCTAACACATGGCTTCCCTATAAAGAGTCACGTGCTTGACCAAAACCTTAACGGTGTAGCGCATTCTTTCTTGCCTTCCCCAACAACTACAAATACAGATGCACGATTTCGTTGTGCAGGGGCATCACTCTACGTCATAGCTGGAGCTAAAATTCCCCGTCACGCCACGCATGCGCCGTCAACAGCAGGCGAATTTTTTCGACTTTTTTACCGATATTTGTGTTTATTTATACGTATTTATTATTACATATGCATAAAAATTTAAATAAATATGCATCAAGAAAAATAGGTATCCAAATTTTTTTTAAAAAAATCAGTATTTTAAAAAACACTGGGGATTTTAGACGAAATCTCCGAAAATCGATAAAAATTCAGAAGAATTGGCACCTATCATACACATATTTTTTTAAAGTGTAAAGAAACTTCTTGGACACTCTATATATGAAAATTTGATAATAAAAATGTATAACGAATGTTACAAAATATTAAACGATAAGCAAATGATGCTTGAATCAAATAATAAACAATACCTTGAGTTAAATGTGCCTGAACATAAATCTAAAACATCAGCCATGCTTGGAGTTGAATTATTGAAACACAACTCTTTTGCAACACGGGATGAATTGACTTCATTAACACCTTAAATAAAAAAAACTTTTAAGTTACACAAACATGTATATATATATATTATATACAGGGTGATTCAAAATTATGTACAAACTGTACTGTGAGACTGCAACCTTACTCATTAATGAATGCATGTGCAGAGATGAAGGTATGTTGTACAACTGTTCAGAAAGTAGTGTATGAAGGCTAATCCCCTAAGTGCAGAAATTGGATATTCTGAAGATGAAATGGTTTTAAATGCTGCATCATGGAACATATATTGCTATATGTTCACGTAAAGCACATGGGGGAAGAAGAAAAATGTATGTTGCCAGCAGCATTGTATGCAACAACAGCTCCGAGACCTAAAGGTCAGTGGATGTACATTTATTTAAAAAAAAAAGTTTTAGTATTCTGTATCTCCCACATATTAAAGTTTGCACAGCGTTTTAAATCATCCTGTTGGTTGAATTTTTACAGAAGAAACACAGCAAGGGTCATTCTGCACTAAACGCATTGAGACAGTACGCATGGATTAAATTAAATGACAAATTAAATCTTATATAGTGGTAAGAAGTGTACTAAAAATACTAAAAACAATGTCAAGAATCAAATGAGATTGAAAAAAAAAATTAGATTAAAAAAAATTATTTCATGATAAGAATCACATGAAATATCTTGAAGGTTAAAATCAGACCAGTTATGAAACCCGCATGTACACTAATTGCTGAAAACGTAGATATAAGCAAGGATTACTCACGAAGTAGCCAAGGATGTTATTACTACCATACAGCGAGGAACGTTAAGCATAGTCTTTAACATTTAAACAAAGTCTTAAGCACTGCTTTTTAAACCAAATCAATGTCAAAGTAAAGAACATCCAAGCAATTTACAAAGATATACCCCGGTACCTCTGTGCATTAAAATTGCAATATCATTGGCCTTTGGCTATGATGAGAAAAATTTCCCATCTTTAATATCGTGTTCTGCTTTTTGGACGTTTGCTTCTTTGATATCGATTTGATTTAAAAAAGGCGATTAAAAAAAAAATGTAATACTATTTGGAAAACAGGTTTGTATGCAAAATACTTAGTAATTTGGAAAAAAAAAAAGAAGAGAGAAATTGGTTTGTGTGTTTATGGTTATAAGAGGTAAAAAGTTCTAAATCAGGAGAGTGGCCAGGAAATATTGAGAAAGAAGTAACAGAGTAACTTCCTTTGGAAATAGTGCAGTCGACAATATCAATAGGAATATTTTAAATAGGCATATATTTGTAAAGTATGCTTAATAAATTATAAATTTTCTTAGAAGTTCGACTGAAGCTGGAATTACTCAATTACAAGCGTAAAACTCGAATAGAAGCAAGAAATGAAAGTTGTTCGTAAACTTTTTCCAATATCAAAAACACTTCACAATATTATTACTAGCCATTAATTTACTTAACTATGTCACAGAGTATATTTTAACTATATTAATCATTAAAAGAAATGATATTTCAAAGCATACCCGTAAACGTTCCAGAACAAAGTGCAAGCAGCTCATCACCGATTCCTGCTGGAGAATTGCTAGACAGCAAGCCTTTGATGTTTGGTGTAGAAACCCCACCCCTGCAATAAACAAGTTAGTAACTCGTTAAATGCTTTTGTTGAACAATCCAACACTTCAAAAACACAGATCAGGGATTCTCACTTCACATGCCATAAGAGATCCGTAGGGGTTTCACGAGAGATCATAATCCACCAAAACAACATATAGAATTCTGTGTAAGATATTATTACCCTTCACAAGGATAACACAATTGCCAAATAATGGTCAACACACAAAGCCACCATGGCAAGTTTTTTGTGGGGGATTTTTTATTACTAATAAATTTGACACCCACGTATTATTAGCTCAATCTAGAGCTATTTTTGCTTTGGAGAAAAAGAGATGCCGTCCTCATCCCGGATTCGAACCAGGGTCCACATGTTGAGCCCGCGGTGTCTTGACCTACTAGACAAACAAGGACAAAAACCATGGCTTATTAGGATGCAAGATATTATTACCCTTCACAGAAATATACAGAGAAAAAAGCCATCGTTCTTGTCCTTGTTTGTCTAGTAGGTCAAGACAGAGCAGGCTCAATGCGGGTCCTTGGGGCGAATCCAGGATGAGGACGGCGTCTCTTTTTCTCCTAAACAAAAATAGCTCTAGTTTGAGCTACTAATACGTGGGTGTCAAATTTATTTGTAAAATAGACACCTGTAGATATATTCTTTTAGGTAGGGGGCTCCCTGGTACCTGAAAGTTGAGTATCAAGGGACCTCCTCTCCCCAAGGTGATTTATAGTGTGTGCGTTTTAAAGTGCAAGGTCAGTAAGGGTCATGCCACATCGGGACCTACAATTTTTTTGAGGAATCTGAAGGTTAGTAGTGTTTCTCAACCTTCATAAGGATGTTTCCTCATTCGTCTAGCGGTCCAAGACACTCCGGGCTAAACGGAGGGACCCTGGTTCGAATCCAGGATGGGGAAAGCGTCTCTTTTTCTCCAAAATTACACAAGCTCTAGTTTGAGCTGTAATTAATACGTGGGTGGCAAAAATTATAGTATAACTTCATAAGGATGGGGGCCCAGTAAATTCGTTTTTCATGAAATGAGGGCCCAGGCACAACAAGTGTACTTGCGTGAGTACTTTTCCATTTCTTTTAAAGTTTGTATGTTAAACTATCAGAAGTATGAAAAATAATTTATGGTATAATCATGAAGAGTACCGGCACCTTTCTATTGGTATATACTTTTCTGATACATTTCCTCATCGATTGGTCACTGGCAATTACAAGACAGTTGTTAATTCATTAAGTTTTAAGAACGGGGATGCATTGAACACTATTGTGCATGGGATGACTCTCGGTGGTGCAGGTTGTGTGACGGTGGCATATGAAGAGTGCCCGTGACATACTGTTGGACTTCAAATGTCAGAAGGTTATTTTTTAACTGTGTTTGAGTGATGATGGCCCACGAGCTAAAGATGAAGCATCCAGTGATAAACACAACAAGAAGGATATTTATTAGCAGTCGATGATAGCGTACAGGAGATTGGAACATAGATAACGTTTCATTGATGTGTTGACATTAAGCAAACATTAAGTGCAGGCCACAGCATAAAAGCCAGGCAAAGAAACGCTAAGAGGTTTATCAGCTATATGAGTGACGTGTTGTGAGCAGGAACCTATTCGATTGAGAGAGCCAGAATCTTAAGTTCTCCATTTGAGAACTTTTGCAGAACGATTTTTTTAAGTGACGTATTTGGTTAGTCTGTTGGTAACGACACTAGTTTGAGACCTTTTTATTGGCCAGCGGTCTGAAAGTGGGGCTGCACATCACTTTCACAAGTGCTTGTAAATACGTCTAGCCGCTGATATCCTTAGCTCACAATGCAATGGGATTTCTCGTTTGTGTGTGAGAGGATAGTTTCTATACAAAGTTGGTGGTATCACCTTTCATGCACTGGAAGAGTGATACAGCTGTATTTGCTGACCCGCTGAGAAGATTTTTACTTATAAGATGCTAAGAGCGGCTAAAGATTTTGTCTGGAATTCTACGATTATCCATGAATCATATTAATCAGCGTTGTGGAGTAAGTGATACCAGCGCCGATGTTATGGCGTGATTAGATGGTGAAACGTTCGAAAGAAAATAAATATTTCTGCGTTCGGTGGGACCTGAACCCACGACCTTCCACTTGCTGGGCAGAGGCTCTACCCAGTGAGCTACGAAGGACAATATATAATCTCTTCTACGAATATATATAGACTATTCACTGATGCAGTTATTTTAGAATGGGTGTAGTACATGGACTACTAATTAAACCAAATTACGAAGAGACTGGCATTAAATCCATGAATACTCACATATTTAAAGAATACTCTGCTTAGTCGCTGACATCTACTGTACACATAATATTTTGGCGCTCTGGGTCTGAGCTTTCCAAAGGTTTGTTTGTTTTTTGGTTTTACGGCTCAAAGACTACAGTGGTCATGCTGCGCCGGGACCTACTGTTTTCCGAGGAATCCGAACCTCTTAAGGCCTAGGGAACCAAACCCCGGACTACAGTGAGCAGTGCGATCTTTATGAGATCTCTGAGTAAGCGTTCTTTTTGCACTGCTGGGAGTCGAACCCGGATTAGCCGCGCAATAGGAGAACGCGTTACCACACTGCGCCACCGCAGGGCTCACTTTCCAAAGGATTTGCGACTATTAATTTTCTCAGAATATTTATACAACAATCTATCTATTCATGAAATATGCTTAGGAAACTAAAATGGAAAATTCTGGGAAAATCTCTGGGCCCGGTGTAATTAACGTCCAGGCCAGGTACCAGGCGGTTGAGAAACACTAGTCCAGAGAACCAACTCCCAGACCATGGTGAGAAATTAGTCAGTAAACATTCTGCTTTTGGCACATGTGGGAGTTGAACCTAGGGTAACAGCATGCTAAGCACTGTGCTACCGCAAGGTCAAATGGTTCATATGAAGATATTTTTTTGCAATACCGTATATGAGCGGGATCATGTTACTAAAAATTCAGGCCATTTTTTTTTACATTCAAACTCCTTACAACGGCCAATCACATTAATTTATTTCTGCCACTTTCTCATGTGCTATAAATTGCAGCAAAAGAGTTCCTGGAAAATTAATTATCGTTATTAATTAATGAGATGTATGGGTCATTTTCAAAATTCATTGCCACATGTTGTTGTCCACCTGAGAAATTTTTTTTCTAGAAGTTAGAAGAAATTTCTAAAGATTTTCTTTTTTGCCATTATTGTTAACAGACAGTTGCCAATAAAGAAAGAATAAATTAAAGGATATTATTGAATTAAAAATATTTTTTTTAAAGAAGTGGATTAACCAATTTTGCCATGTCTGTTTCTAAATACAGTAACAGACATGGCATTTCAAGGAAGAAAAACTCATGAGGCTAAATAATTCAACCAAAACAGAAATATTAATTTTGATCTAAACTAAGCACCCCACGAACTAATATTAGCCAATTGATTTAATAAATAAATAAGTATATTTTTATATAAATAATTAGGGTAACAGACATGACATGTAATAAAAATAAATACTTATCACAAAAAAGTTTTTAATCTTTCATTCAACAACAGAAAATTCCAAATGGCTGTTTCTATTCCTTTCTCAAAGCTTGCTTCAATCGAAAAGAAGTGTTGCCATTCAAAAAGTTTAATTCTGTAGTTCGAAAATTGCAAATAATGTATGGTAACAGACATGACACCAATTTCTAGACAAAGGCATTTAATTGGTATAAAATTTGCATTCGTTTTACATGGTTATTAAAACTTTTTTAGTATGTAATTTAGAGTACATAGCACAATTATAAAGTATGTTTGAGAAGAAATTGTGGTTTTAAGAAAATAAATCCACAAAGATTTTTTTCGTTTTCTGATTTGGACAGTGGTTTTTCTGTTTCCCCTTCAACTAATTGATTTAATTTTTTTTAGTCATTAATGCTAATAAATAATTTTATAAAATGTAATAAATAAATAATTTTTAATATTTTTATTCATTAATGTGTTGCATTTATTATTTCTTTCTTGGCAACTATCTGTTAATAATCATGTCAAAAAAGAAAATCATTAAAATTTTCTTATAACTTCTAGAAAAAAAAATATTCTCAGGTAGACAGCATATGGCAACGAATTGTGAAAATGACCTGTATCATTATTTCAATTGCACATCGACCTATAGTAAAAGTTTTTAAAATCAATAACAAATAGTTTGTAATAAACACACTAATTTTAACTTTTCCTGTGGTTTTATTGATAGTGTGGTACTCAAGCCCTATATGCTGGGTGACACCTCGTGCTTCAACCTTGTTGGTGCAGATGGGAAATTGCCAGCTAGATTTAAACTCAGCTGGGACAACATGCCAATCGTTTTAGCATTTTTAACTCCCTCTCTGCATATGTTCTTTAGCATAATTGCTATGCAAGCTCAGATTCTACTGTTAAGCCTTATGACCCTGGCTTGTTTTCTGGCACGACTTTTGCAATCAGATGACGTGGGTAGTTTAGTTGCATCGTCAGGAATTATGACTTTCAACGTTTAGTTGAAACCGTTAGTCCTTAAATCTTCGTTAAGTTCAGCAAATAAAGAGTCATATTTCAAGACTCATTGTTTGCTAAAGATTAATTTTGCACCATTATTACATCCTACAGCTATGTATGTACAAAACCACAGAAATTGTGCTTCGATGGTACATAGATGTCAAAGGTCATACAACGTTGGGACGTACAGGTTCTCAAGGAAATGAAACTTCTGCATTGACAAGGGAACAAAACCTCAGGCTACGGTGGACAAAAAATCAACATGCATTAATCCCTTGGGTACATTTGACGACTGAGACTCATCATGCACTTGTCTTGCCTAAGTTATGGATGACAAGTCTAATTCGTCATTCAAACTAGAACAAAATTAAACATGTACATTCTTGTTCATGGCAAGAGTGATTGGTATCAGTTGTAAGAGGATATTTCTTCCAGTGTGAATCAGCAAATTAAATCCATTCCAAACGCAAGAATTTTTTCAAATAAATCTGTATCCAAGGGGTTAAACTATGCCAACATAGGCCAAACACTTGAAATACCCTATCGCCCTTTATAACAAATTCACACGGGTAACATTCTAGATCAACAGTTTCAAGAGCATTAGTTAAGTTTGTGTTTTTAAATTGAGAAACTTGTGGAAAGAAATAAAAAAAAAAAGAAGTTTCATATGACAAAAAACAACAACGGAAAGCACATTTACATCACGTTCAGTTTTTTTGGCAATAATGGGAGCAGAACCCTAAATTAATGTCAAGATAGGTGACCACTATATTATTATGCGACAACAAAGCCGGTTTTAATGTTATAGAATAATTTACATTATCATCAATACATTTATAAATGGATTGCCTTTAATGTCAGGAACTCGTTATTAAAAAGAACTTGATTGTATATAAACAAACCTTTGCAACCGCGACTCAGCCGTCATTGGAAACAGAGGCGGACTCCCATCTGATAATATCAACTCTTCATTCTAAAAATTTTTTACAACATTTACCATTTTAAAATAATATTGTAAAGTTTGTATTACATGAACACAATTATATTTCAAACCCCTTAAGTTCTAGTTAAAAATATTGTTTTAATCGCATTATGAGTTATAACTAATCAAATGTAAAGTGTTAAATTTCAGATTTATATTTTAAAAATTAAGTGTGAAAATTAATTAATTTTTTTTAAGAATTGAGATGGTATTAAGTTCTAAACTGAATGTATTTTAAAAATTCCAAATTTAATACTTTATAGTTAAGATACTTTACAATTCTTAACTGCAACAGTGCAAACTATAAATTTAAAATATTTTAAACACTTAGATATTTTATGTTTCAAATCAAGATATTTCACATACATGTTCTAAAAAAACGTACACATATTTGAAATTCTAAATTTAGACAAACCATGAAATCTAATGATGAACAAATATATTCTATTTATGCAAAGCCGATAAAACTTACAATTAGAAATCAGTGAAAAAATTATAACTCACTGCCGTTTTTATTGAAACCTCATAAGAAGTAATATGTGTTTTATTTATACAGAAAATAATATAGAGAAGCCTAAATAGCGAACTAAAAATAAGTGAAAAAATAAACAAAAGAGGTAAGTAAACAAAAAATACTTTATTTTTTAGTTCTTTCTGAAGCAAGATTTGGTGGTTTAATTGGCAATCACTTTCCTTTGCTTCATCGCTTGACGCACAAGATCTGTTACCAGGTACTATAAACTGGGCATTGGAATCAATTTTTGCTTCAAGCGGCTCAGCAGTGACAACTGGAGGATGACAAAGTGATATGGGATTGAATTAAAGAAAAACTTTGATGTTTAGATTTTTGAAAATTCAGATGTAATTTTCATATACAGTGAAACCTGTCTAAGGTGGAAACTCACGGGACCGGAAAAAAATTCCGTAGTATGCAGGTTTCCGCCTTATGGAGGTTACATGCAAAACAAATACATACATAGTTAAATTCAGTGGTAAGAGATGACTGGATATGCTATTTTTTTCTTTGTCTCATCTTGCGAACTTTAAGACTATATTTTCCTTTTGATAAAAATATTTATTTTATCACTGCATTTTATTTTTATTGATTTTAATTTTTGCACTATATTGTGGTTTTAGTAGTTACGATCAATATGGTGCAAAATTTCATTCTAACTATACATGCTTATTCTATACAAAAAGTCTATTATGTAAGCTTAAATTGTAACGATAAAGTACCTCCCTTGTATAAAGATACTCTCCCTTGCGGTGGGTTTATCCATGAATTGATAAAGTCGATGTGAGTGACTTTTCGTTCTGGTTAATAATGAACGTTTTTATTTAAGAAGTGGGTGGCACTGGCATACGTAAGAGGGGTCGATTATGATTGTAACCCCCATTGCGATGAAATTGTATATAGTATACATGTAAATACAATGGAGTTGTAGCTCTGTAACCCCCCATTGTAAGCCTGTAACCCTCTCCTTATGAACTTTCTGGGTATGCTATGGTGGGTGGGTGGTGTGCAAAATGGTGGTTGGACAAACATAGGCGTAGGCAGAAAATTCAAGGGGGGTTATAAGCTTAATAGGAGGATTCTGAACCTATATAACTTGTATATTAAATATACAAAATTTCATTACGATGGGGGTTACAACCCCCAAAATCGTCCCCTGGCTACGCCTATGTGGACAAGGGCATTCTATATCTGTAAAATGCCTTTTATTCGTCATCCCCCACTTTGCTATTTGCATTGTATTACAACCCTCTTTCCTTTTTCTGCTGAGAAAATTTTTTTCCTACTAACGATTTTCCGCTTTATGAAGGCTTTTCTCTTTAACGGGATTAAATAGTGCTTTCCGCTTCCGCGTTAGACAGTTTCTGTGTTAGCTAATGTTAACTACCATTGACTTTTGAAGGGATTGCAAAGAAATTCCGTTTTGAGCAAATTTCTGCCTTAGATAGTTTTCACTGTACTGCAAATTATATATGGTTTTGTATATTATCTTTTAACTTTGAGCACTGGTAGTTTACAGACTTTCCAGACTAGTAATAAATTCCTAGTAGTAGTACTTTGACAAATTTAGATACACAGAATTTTTTAATTAAGTAATGCTAATGCGTAAATAAGGATCAGTCTTCGCTTTACATTGTTAGTTTAGACATGATGGTGATAATGTACAACGTTCTTTTCTTATGCTTTAAAAACATTCCATGCCCATACTTATGGATTGAGTCATGATTAGAAGGCGGGAAAAAATCTGTATAAACTTATAAAAATAATAAAAAATACTGCTAATTAATTGAATAAGAACAAATCAATAATAAGACCACAATGAAAAATGAACTTTATAAAACATTAGAAATGATTAAATTGAATATAACATAGGTGCCAACTTCTAGAAATGAAAAATCTCAATGGCGCTTTGGGCAGGTATCTTTTTGTTGCTGAAAATCATACATAATTTATGAAAAAGGGTATAATAGGGAAATTAAGTATTTATTAAATTAATAATAATAAGAGGATTAAACTGTATTAAACATAATATTACAGTGTGGGAATTTACAAATCTTTGAGTAAGATTTTTCATTTGAGAAAAGGTACAGCCAAAACCTTATCAATGTAATGAATTCTTTCTTTCCTCTAGCAATTACATTCCAGATGCGCGATTTTTTGTACTGGGGCATCCTTATGCCATAACCGAATAAATTCTCACGTCACACAATACGCTGTCAGACGGGATGAATTTTTTCCGACTTTTTACCAATATTTACATTTATTTAAGCATATTTATTATTAATGCACATGTGAAAAAAATTTAAATATGTAAATATCTGGGAAAATAGGTATTTAATTAAAAAAGAAAAAAACAGATTTTAGGCGAAATCTCGAAAATCGGAAGAAATAATTTTCTAATGGAAGATCGATAAAAATGTCAGGAAACCTTCCAGTAGAAATCGAGACGGTCTTACGTATGACATATGGGGCATAATTCCATGACCTTCCGTAGAAAATTTCAATGACTTTCCATAGGGAATTTCAACTTTCCATAAGGAATTTCAAATTTCCCTGACTTTTCCAGGTGAGTAGACACCTTGTTCAATCAGCGTTCCCATAACATTGACAGAAAAACTTCCCAGGTTTGACCTGAAACTCTCGTTTTTCTCCCGAGCTTCAGGGACACAAAATTCTCCGGTAATTCCAGATGTGTGGAAACCCTGTTGAATGTACAGTATACTTACATATTTCGCCAATTACAGTAGAACCTGCCTAAAGTGACCACCTTTGGGACTGGACTGCAATGGTCACCGTAGATACATGGTCACTATACATGCTTTACTATAAGCATAACTAAGTCCCTGCCAGAGCTCTTACAAAAAGTGGTCACTTTATCCAGGTGGTCAATTTACCAGGTTCCACTGTAGTTTAAATATTAAAAAATTTCCGTAACATCAATGTTAGCTGTTAAACCTCTCCACAAATAAATGTTTCATAGAAAAAATAAACATTTAAAAGAATTACAAAATAATGGCTAAAAAGTCCCTTACTTGTATGATTTAGCTGCTTAGGTTCGGGGCTTGTCTTTTCTTTTGGAAAAATACCTGAAAAACTAACGTGTGAACTGTTGCTACCCTTACTCGCTGAACTACTTCTGGTTTCAGTATCCTCGATCACAACTGATTTTAAACTCACTAACTGTTCGCCATCGTCACCACTAACTGACGCTTCATCGTTAATGAAGAGACTCCTTTTATGTTTGCTTGAAAAAGAAATGTTCTCTTCCTCTTCACTGTCATCATCTTCGCTACAATCATCATCAATAGAAACAGCAGATTCACCATGATCACTCTCCTCAGCATCATCTCCATCACCATCAATGATGTCTTCATTATCAGATACATGCTCTGAATCACTTTCGTCCGTTAATTCAGCCTCCTCCTCCTCCATGTCAGGATCAAGCTCATTGTCCAATTCTTCAAGTTTTTGTTTTTTGATTAAAGCTGCCTCTTTCTTTTTCAATATTTCATCTAGCAATCGTTCTTTCAATTTAAGATATCTAAGACCTGAACATTAAAAATGAAATCAAATTCTTTAATTACAAAAAACAAACAAACAAAAAAACTTATACATATGTACAAAACATTTGCAATACATCAAATTCGTTAATTTTACAAGAAAATAATAATACTAACTTCGTGAGCACATAATTAGAATAAGTTAAGTTTTTTAGCTTGTTATATCGCAGTGATGACTGTTTTAAAAGTCATGTTTCAGCATATAATGTTTTAAAAATGACGTTTTATCATGTAATACATTTTACACAATCGTGTTTGCATGAGTTTTATAGCACAAGCATCACCCTGCACTAGAACCTACAATTTTCCGTGGAATCTGAACGTCTTAAAAACCTAGAAAACCAACACCGCTCCCCCCTCCACCCCCTAACTACAATGAACAGTTAGTCCTAAAGCCTCAATTACACTGGGTGAGTTTACTTGCTCCTTGTTGACAAATTTACAAATTACACGCTGCTGCTAAATTCACTCAGTACAATAACGCTGTCTAGTTAACTCCCTGCTCGCTTGGCTAGTGAAGTTGGGGAGTGGGCTGGTTTTCATGCTTCTCACTCGAGTTTCCTCGAATTTGATTGGCTGAAACAAGCCCTCGAAAAAGGTGGATGGTTTAAAAGTCAATTTAGAAAAATCACTGTTAGTAGTCGTCTACCGAGCACCTCTGCTACGCATTTTTACTGAGCGAGTTTCACAAGCTGTGTGAAATCGAGATTCGATGAGCGAGTTGCAACTCACTCACATGCCGACTAGTTTACAAGTCAGCGAGGAGCGTGTAAACTCACCCAATATAAGTAGGGGCATAATTGGAGTTAAACTTGGGATAACAACACACTAGGTGAACACATAAACCATTGCACCGCTGTAGAACCCTGCATTTTAAAAGTTGTGTTTCAGCATACAACATATTTTACAAATCATGTTTTATCATGCAATGTATCTGTGTAATAAATTATACTTTACCATGTAATGCGGATTACCAACATGCAAGTATTGTAATATTATTTTATGTTTCATGAAGCAAGGAGAGTTAAGATCATGCCGTATTAGGATCATCAGTTTCCTAAATTTCTGTAGCCGAGGAAATCAAACCCTGGACTATGTATCAGCAGGAAAATGGTAAGCGTTCACTTCCTTTTTGGATTCACACATGGATTTTCGGCAGTGCCGGATTAATGCCTAGGCTTTAGGGGCTGCAGCTCAGGGGCCTCCAAAGACATATTTTCATGTAGACGATCCTTTTGAACTATTTTACTGGGGGCCTCACAATACCAGTAGCCCAGGGGCCTCAAAAACTTTAATCCGCCACGGATTTCTGGTATGGTAGGCAAACACATCACTGCTACACCATCATTGAGTGTGATTTTGTCGTATAAGAATTGCAATATGATGCTAGCTCTAGAATTTTTTTTAAAATGTCAGTAGTCCCCATAGAGCGAGACGGAGCACTTAATGCGACCTCTGGAGATAGCACCAAACCTACTTGAATTTTAATCCGAATCAAATAAATTTAAAATTATGGTTTTTAATTCCCACATTATACAACTGCTTATTCGTGTAATGGAAAAGTAAAGACCAGTGCCATCAGATGTGATGGAGAAGAAAAATAATGTTGGTGTCACTACTTGTAGCAATGGGTGCGGTCGGCCATAGAACATACAAGCAAGGCCAGAGTGACATCTCGAAAAAATGTGTCACTCATTCATTTGTGCAGGACCACAAAATAGAAGGGACTGTTTCTATTACTCCCCGTTACAAGCACCACAACTTGACAGAAATTTTAAGATTTTGAATTTAAAGAATTATTTTTTTTTCTTATCTGTGTGTGTGCATTTCAAAAATATATTTTTACACTCTTGAAACAGTAATTCTATAAAATGACAAAACATGACACGTCTCTACTGGTCAATTGATTAAAATGCAAAATAACTGGTCGAATTTCGCATATCTTAAGACAGACTACACAATTAAAAGCATGCTTGGCAAAAGTGTTACCACGATGCAGCTTACAAAATAAGGATTAATGGAGAAAAAAAAAAATAATGAAACTTTGTTACCTGGCTTTTCAAGTTCAGGCTCCTCACTAATGGTAGACACATTGACACAAATTTCCGAATGGTTTAGTTTCATTGCATCAGTTTCATCTCTACTCACAATGCTATGAAAGAACAAAAAAATCGTAAATGAAAAAATTAAATTATACATAAAAAAAAAAAAGTTTTTAAGCTCTTGATGAGAAAGTTTTCATTAAACTCTAGTGTGTAAGAAATTTTCGAAATGTACGTTTTTAAATATTTGGTTTTCATTTTAGATCGCAAAACAACTTGGCATTGGAGAAAAGATCATTTCATGGTGCAAGGACAAGGAGCGTCATGCTATACCAATCCGTAGATATCCGCCGCATTTTGCGTATACAGTAGAACCCCTCTTCAGTGGACATACTACATGTATGGACAGAAAAAATTCCCTAATAGAAATTAATTTACAACAACATATTTTGAATCCCTGCTTAATGGTCACTTTCGGATATGAGCACTGTTTTCTTGATTTGTTCCATTGGACCAGAATCCCTGTATAGACACAATAGGTGCTAGAGGCATTTTTAACAACAAGCAATTGACAAGGCAGATAGGATGTAACAGCTAAGGAGAATTTTCCCTCCTGAGTAACAAGGAGCGATAATAAAACTTGGCACCCATGACACTTGCCCTATAAGTCTTTTTATAAGGCCGAACCCTCGATTTCTGAAGAAGAAAATTCCAAAATTATACAGAGTTAGATGGCATTTTGACTCGACAGTTTCATAAATTTTGTACGATGGATTAAAACATTTTCTTGTAAGCATAATGACGATATAAGTTTAGATTTAATCTCGTAACTAAAAGTACATTTGCAAGGAGAAGGATTAGTAGGTAGAAAACAATTTTTCTTTCCATGACAATTAAATTTTAATATTTAACATTCTGTTATAAATTTATTTGTGTTTTATTCAGAATGACCCCTCCCTTTTTACAGACAAATTTTTTGGTCTGATGAATGTCCACTAATGAGGTGTTTTACTGTTCAGAGAAGTTCATGTTAAGCAGGGACCTACGATTTTCCGAGGACCCCGTAAACCACTGTTGTCTCAGAAACATAGGGGTACGCAGAAAGTTCATAAGGGCGGGGGGTTACAGAGCTACAACTCACATATTCCTATGTTAAATATACAAAATTTTATTGCAAAAGGAGGGGGGGTTGCAACCCCCAGCAACACCCCCGACACACGCCAGTGCTTGGAAATCAAACCCCAGATTACAATTTTAAAAAAAGCTCTTGATCTACAGTACCACTGAAATTAAGCCTGGGTCAATAGTATGATAGATGAATGTGTTATCATTATACTATCGTAGAACTATTCTAATGTTTTAAATTTACTATTTTTGGCAATAATAAATATAACCATGCCTATTCACAACAATAATGAAAACATTATTTAATAAGTCAATACACAATTAACTCTGTTGGTAACATGAAACGTTGCTGGGTTAGAAAGGAAGAACTCTACGAATCAGAAGAAACTATGATAAAAGTACTACGATATATCTAATAAAAAGAACCTATTTACCTTAATTTGACTTCTTGGTTTACTCTTCTTTTGCGTGTCATTTTGGTATGATTAACGAACATCTGAATAAAATCATTGAAATCCTTTTCTGGAGGGGTGGAAGAAACACCATCATCTAAAACTATTAAGTCATTCGGTGATCCGGACAATCGAGGGGTGAGCAATTTTGCAGACTCGATTGCCTTTTGTTTCATGATTTCAAAGCTCATATGGTGGGACTCGGTTTCACAACGAGTGGTGGTAGAATCGGTCGCTAAGCAATTTGACACAAATTCGCTATTCTTTTCATTTTCAGCCAGCGCGATTTGCTCATCATCCGAGTCGCTGTCTTCACACAACCAGTTTTTCGATTTCAAGATTTGATCGGGTGATGTACCATCTTTTTTACTTAGAGTTGGCGATGCAGAATTCGCTACAGAGTTTGACTTTTCTAAAGTGTTTTCTAAAATGTCTGTAGAAATCTTCAAGGTATTTGGTAAAGCCTCCGAGGCACTTTCTGAATTCTCTACAAAACTCAATAAATCGTTCAAAACATTCGTTGAAACCTCCACAACACTTTCTGAATTCTCTAGAGCACTTATTAAATCATTCAAAACATTTGTTGAAACATTCACAACACTTTCTGGATTTTCCATAACATTTGCTGAAACCTCCATAGCATTTTCAGAATTCGTCAAATTATCCGTTGAATTCTTCAATGCATTTTCATAACTAAATGAAGCATTTGTTGAATACTCAACATTAAAGTTTTCTTTATGAAATGGGTCAGCCATAGCACTTGTAACTGAGCTCGTATCATTCATCAAATGTTGATTGATGGAGGAATCACCCTCTATACTTGGATCATTAAATTCAGAGTTTGTGGTTTTACTAGAGTAGTTCTGTTGAATATTGTTAGACAGTAGAAGTTCACTGTTTTCAAAATTACAGTGAGATAATTTTTCACCAGTACGCTGACTTTGACCAATGCCACTGCTTTTTAAAGCCCTAAAAATATAAGACTAATGTTTAAAATAATGAAAATTAATAATTAATAAGTACATTATAAGCAGGGGACGGGCTGACGTTCACACAAACCATTTTGAACATCATATATCCCACATGCATTATTGCATGACCCTTAAGTTTTGTGGAAGTGTACAGCACTAAGAATTAACTTAATTAAAATATTTTGTCCACATTGCAGATATTCTGTATTACATTTTTTGAAAATACTCATAAAATACATCAAAACATTAATGCCCTAATGCCTACTAAGCCCCCCCCCCTTATTGTTTTCAGAGCCCCCTCCCCTCTAAAAAGCTTCTAGCCATAGCCTTGCATACAACTAGTAGTGAACTGCCAAAATTTTAATCACCAGTTTGCCGAATTGCAAAAAGTTTTACAACCAGTTTGAACAAACCAGTCCTAGTCCATCACTGTTCACAATCTAAAACTCTATGATAGGCCACCAGGGCAAAGCACTGGTGGCTTTACTCCTAATCATAATATGCTAACACGGAGTCAACCTTCTGCGAATTGAACCCAGCTATATAAAGTTAATAACGAGTGGATAATATAGTATACACACACCCTTTCCCAATTGCAAATTTTTACAGATGTCCTCCCTTAAGCCACTGAAATTTAAACTTTATTCAGGGGAAAACAAAGTCATCTTAATTTTAAAAAATCAGAAAAACCACATAACTTACAAAACACGATATGTGTCACTTCGAAAAGGTTTGACATCTAACGGAAGGGAAGTTTTTTTCCTTGAATTCAAAAATTCCACCAGGCTACATTTGGGAGGTTTATGGTAAGGCAGTTTAATGGCCGTTTCTCTCAACAGCCGTTGACTCTCACTACGTATTGCCATTAATTCCTGGTCTCTAGCCTTTTTGCTCTCTTTTTTCTTCTTTTCCTTTTTCGGCTTCTTCGATTTTTCAGTTTCCGAGTCTTGCTCTTCAAAAAGGTGATCAACATCTGAAGAAGTTTCCTTGGCATTGTTTGGAACTGACCTCTCATTTTCATCATCTGTTCCTTCAGCGTCAAATATGTCTGTATCCAAATTTATTGGAGGTGCACACTAGACAAAAATCA
>QLNU02015270.1:76238679-76309842 GCA_006491805.2 Dysdera silvatica
ATCATTATTAAATTTATTTGTTGTTTTACAGCTCAAAGGCTGCAATGGTCATGCTGCGTCAGGACCTACTGTTTTCTAAGGAATCCAAAGCTCTGGATCAAAGCAGTGCAATCTTTATGAGACCTCTGAGTAAGCGTTCTTTGTGCACTGTTGGGAGACAAACCCAGATTAACAGCACACTGGATCATCATTAAAAATATCTGGCTACTTTTCAAACACTTTGGTCTCACTCACAGACTACTTTAAGAAATCTTTTACTTACAATGAACTACCAAGGCAGAGAAGTATGGAAGCTTTTTCCACACAGGAGGAAAGAACTTGAACTATATTGTGCGAAACTAAGATTGCCAACTATGATTAATAAAATTATGGCCTGCGGACCACTATCAGTTACAAGCTGAATAATTTTACACTGTGCGTCATTATTCAAATATTAAAAAACATCCGGCATTAAGATTTTATATCGTGATACAAAGGAATTTTTCTAATTTACTTACGAGTGAACCCCCAAATGTGCCCGACCGGGATTAGAACAAAAGTAGACATGTTCGAAAGGTCTCAAAAAGTTATTAGACCCACGTTCAAGCTTTTTTTCAGAATGGCCCTATATTTCAGAGATATGGTCCCATGAAGTCCGAAAACAGCTATATTACAAACTTTGATATCTCATGATTCCGTCGATTATTTTTTGTTTTGCCGAAAGATTTGAAGGTTAATATTTCAAAATTTTGAGTTACATTGGAAAATTGCTGGAACACGTATCAAGTAATTTTCGATAACCTGTTTTAAAATCCGCAGATCATTAAAATCCATCCATGGAATCATGAGATATCAAGGTCTGTAATAGGGCTGTTTTCAGACTTTGTGGGGGGGGGAATATCTCCGAAATATAGGGCCAGTCCGGAAAAAGCTTGGACATGGGTCTAATTCTCCTTTTGAGACCTTTCGAACATGCCTACTTTGGTTCCAATCCCTGTCGGGCACGTTGGGGAGTTTCCCTTGTTAGACACCCAATGTAAACTACAAATCGGAGGTATGTGAGAATTACACACACACAAGAGATTGTGGCAATCTCCACTCCACATTATAACTAAAATGTTTAAACATATGCAAAATATGACAAACATATAATGCTTACCTTGGTATTTTTCGCTAAATGTGCATTTGATGAAGAATCAAATGATTGATTAGAACCTTCTTCGTTCTTAAAATGTTCACTTTCATCTTCACTCTCATCTAAAATGCGTGCTCGCTGATTTGAAAACAGAGGAAAAAATATATGATGCATGGCATATGCTTAATAATGCAACTTCATTTTTTATTTAAACAAACAAGATGAATTGTTAATTCATAAAGACATTAAAGCTGTTATTTATGGCATTTAAAATAACTTTAAAAAATGCTGTTTTTACTGCATTTAAAAATTTGAAGCTTTAAATTATTTCAGCGGTAATGCCACTGGCCTAAATGTGGTGCCATTATAACTTTTGAATGACTAATAATCTTTGTAATACACACCACTGACAGATTAATGGTTAACCTACGATAATGAATAGTATTAACTGCAAGACTGCCCTACAGCTTATACGAAATAGCAGAAACATAACTCCCCACGCCAGGGATTAAAAAATCCCTTGAAATCTTAGGGGAGAGAGGCTAGAAAACTTAGAAGCCAGAGAAAACAGCACACTCTAATTTTGCGAAAAAAAAAAAAGAGCACAAATAAGATCCTACTAAGTAGATAAATATTCAATTTATACACACTTTACGCATTGCGTTTATGTCCTTCGACATGCTTCGCAGCTTTTGTTTTAAAACATCGATTTGGTATTTTAAAAAGAAAAGAGTTTTCGCGCGACGTGATTCCCATTATATTAAAGGATTTGTTTCTCACTTTCAGCATTATCAAATAGTTATTTAATTCTACTTCAGCTTTTCTTTTTTGAATTCATCGCTGTCTTATCCAAAGTATAATCCTCATCTTCCAATAACACTGATAAACCCTTCATAGAAGTTACAATAGACCCATTTATTTGGTTACTAGTTGGCTCATTAAATCGGAAATATGGGTATATGTGTTGTATAGTAGTTTCTTTAATTTTTTTTTTAAAACCCACCTTGAGTAACTGCAATCATATAAAATGATTGTAATCGTTCCAAGTGGGCTCTTGAACCCTCTCCCATACGGCCCTGACATGCAACATTTCAAGTACCCTTATGTATACTGTAAATACAGAAATGTAGTCATAGCTCCAATAGCAGCCTAGAAAAAGAATGGGGCTTTAGGCCTTCCTGACATGCGACATGTCGAGTACTCTCATGTACACTCTCTGAATATCGAATATCGTAGTCGTAGCTCAAATAGCATCCTAGAAAAAGAATGGAGCTACGGCCCTCGATACAGCCCTGCCATGCGACATTTCAATTGCCCTCTTGTATTCTCTCTCTCTGAATACGGAATATTGTAGTCATAGCTCCAACAGCAGCCTAGAAAAATGATAGGGGCTCCGGGCCTTAATGATAGGGGCTCCGGGCCTTTTTAATAAGGCCCTGACATGTGACATTTCAATTGCTCTCATGTACACTCTCTGAATACGGAAAACCGTAATCGTAGCTACAAGAGCAGTCTAGAAAAAGGATGGGTGCTCTTATCCCCCTTCGATAGGGCCTGACATGACATTTCAAGTATGCTCACGTACACTCTATAAATATAAAATATAGTAGTCATAGCTCCGATAGTATCCTAGAAAAAGGAGCCCCCTCGTCTGCGATACAACCTTGACATGTGACATTATTATTATATACCTATGTAAGAGGGGCCCCATAAAAGTGATCCAAACCAGGCCTCGCACCATCCGAGTCCGTGCCTGTGTTTAATAAATGCAAACCGATTTCACTACAAGAACAATTGCCAATGTGCAGAAAGCACAGATATTAACATCGGAATGGAAAGTACCAATATTGCCATTGGGATATATCGGTTTGATATCGTGCATGTGTACATCCCTCAATCTACATCGGTGTTTGAAAGACACTGGACTGACATTATTCAATCTATACCGGTTTGATATCACGCATGTGCACATCGTTCAAGCCACATCACAATACATCGCCGAATCAAAAATCGATATCACGATGTGCAGTTGACATCGATATTTTACGATGTATCGCCCAGTTCTACCTATGAGCCTCAGGAAAAAAATGAGTTCTCTCGGGAAGGGAATTTCTCATCCTGGTTGCTGATTACTGAAATAAGAGGACGAATGAAGCGTACATCCTGAGAATCAAGAGGTTAATCGCACTAGAAAATATAAATTACAAATGAATGCCATGTGCTGAACATACAGTAATGAAGGCTATAGCTCTGCCCCTTCCCGACATTGAAGCTAACTATACCTATGCTTAAAGTATTAGTAATTAGCAACAGAATTTTAAACATGATTGAGAGGGCAAGGGTGCCATTGATGCGCCATAGCATGTAAAACACACGCAATAGAAGAGAAGGACTCAATATTAGAAAAATGGCAGGTACTAGGAACACACTATTAATATAAGAAAAACGTAAAACACCTGATAATATCATTGGAAGTGCCACCACTGTGAGTTAAAAAATATAATTGTCACAAAAAATAGGATATTCTTAAAGAAGAGTCGTTCTGGTAGTTCAAAGCCATAATAGATTCCTGTTTAAAATTTTGTATTTCCTTTTACTTATTCGTAAATGTAATACGAAATAGTTTTATATTATAGCGTTATGATGGAAAACTTCATAAAATAAATGTTTCAATAAGAAAAAAAGAAAAAAGTGTTCCGCTTTTTGGGGAACCACATTTTTAAACATAGTGGGTTCTTGAAATCCAGTTTTATGAGCACCAACACCACCCTTGGAGGGCCCAAACGCATGTACAACGGAAATATATTTTTATACATTATATGCAAAATTGCAGTTTATTTAAAATCAATTGGGGGGGGGGCGTGTTCAAGCCCCATGGGCATCTATAACACTATGCCAATGTTAGTAATACTCTGTTCTGAATTGTTTGCTTGCTGGTATTTTTTATAGAACAAGGACAGCAAGGGTTATTCTGCACCACACAAAGTGAGAATTGTAACATTTTGAATCTTATCAAAGATAAATCATAACTTGCCTTTAAGCTTCCAGGTGCATTTGAATCTATTGAAGATTCCAGTACATCATTAGAAGGGAAAACACCATTTGAAATTATACTTTCATTTAGATCTTTTTCATCTGTAAGTAATGTGTGCTCCTAGTTAAAAAAACAATACAAATAATAAATAACAAAGGTATTTGTAAGCAAATGGATTTACTGAAAACATAGTATGAAAGAACAAATTAGTAATTATGCCACAATCATAAAATATGACTTATTAATTTTCCAATCTTGATGACAGTCAAATGATAGATCGGAAAATTAACTTTGAAATGTGACTTCGACAATTCTTTTATGTTCAAAATATAATTTACCAAGAATGGGGGGGATTTTGCAAACCACGGATTACACAACAGTATGAATTTAAGTATATATTATTTTCAATTTAAAAAAAAATATATTTGTTTAATTTTTAATAGTTTTTAAACTTTATGGGAGGGTTAAAGTATTAGAATTCCTTTAATTCACACTGTTGGGTTTGATTTTCACTAACCATGTCAATATATGGTAGTTCGACAGTCACAAACTGTTCGTCCCATACCCGATGAACATTGATATAATAAAATTAGCATGACATCGTCACACTATACATTATAAATAAAGATAATAAATCCAATATTCTAGGCATAGTAACTTCGACGATAAAAATGTTACAACATACAGTTTGTATGGTAACGGTCTGTCTAAAACGTACGTTGTAACCTCCTTTCTATTAAAACTACTACATCTACAACATTAGATTTATCATCTTTATTTATTCACAGATATTTTCTTATGAAGAAAATATGAACAAAATACTTTATTTTTACGGAACCAATATAAATGAAGCCGAACCTTGTGTTATCATGAATACTAACGGTGTTCATATTAACGAGGCTTATGTTAAAAGTAATTCACAGTGTTTATGTTAGAAGTAACTCATGTTACTCAGAAAAGATAGAATCCTATTGCTATACAATTTTATGAGGGGGGGATTCAGACAGTTCAGATTAAAAGTAATTCATGTTGATGTTTGACTTATAAGACAATAACAAAACTTTGTAACATTTTTACTTACTACAAAAAAGGTTCTATCGTGGTAACTACATAGCAAATGCTAAAGTCATAGTAAATTACAAGAAGAGATTATAAAATCCGGAGGTGTCTACGATTCAAAGGTTTTACTGTACAGTAATATCCTGATCAGTTATACTGCAAAGTTCATCACCGCCATTCTCTCTCTCCTCCAAATCGCTCTAAAATTGCAGTATTTAGGCTTGTGACATCATACTCTCTCCCCGTGCCATCATGCATCGGCATACCCTAAGAACTAGGTGAGTACTTGCCAGTGATGGCCTGTGGTGAGATTTAAGTGAAGTCAATTCTCCAAAACCAAAGTTACTGCAAATTTCTTTATTTACTGAAGGAGGTAAAAACAGATTTTTTGGCAAGTATAGACCGTAAATTAATGTGTTTGGGTGAATTAACTTCGAGTCGCTTCATTTAAATTTCACCACGGGCGGCCACTGGTACTCGCTATTATAATATTAATTATTATTATATTATTAATATTGTTTTTCCGCACTATTTCACTCTTTACTGGTTTAACGGTTTTAAATTACAGACTTTTCTGGTGTTCTTTTGGTTGTGTGTGTGTGTGGGGAGGGGGGAACCCCCACAAGGCATTCACTGATTCAAGAAAATTACAATGTTCAAAAACCCCCATAACAACATTTCCAATATGGCAGAAAGTTATGTGCCCATGGCCAGCCGCATTTGGCAACACTTAAACAAATTCAGTAGGTGACAGAGTATGCAGTTTTACCTGCTTTCCAAAACGATCAGGATCCTGATCATTCAAAATAAAGGTGACGAACCTGATTTCAGGTAAGTGACATTTTGGATAATTTGGAAATTGTTTAGTGTGAAAAAAAAATTATCCAAAAAACATTTAATTATGGCACTAAATTCCCATATCGATGGTTAAAAACGTCATAAAGTATATAGACTCTACTCGTTAGTTGAGATTTTAACCGCTTTGGAAACACTGGTAGTTCTGCAAATATGCGGTATATACAAAGTATAAACATATATTTACAAAATGTCTACCAAAAAACCAATAATACGTGCTGGAGGACATTTCAGCAGGGCTGATTGTCAGTTCAAACCAGATTCCCTGAACAGTTACATAATATTTTTGGTGAAGACATTGATTTCCAACGGAATGTAAAAAATTATAGGAAACGAAAATTTTGTAATTTTTAAAAAGAAATCCCGGAAGAGGCAAGTTGAAATTCCCGGAATTTACGGAAATACGGGAACATAATCACCCCTGCATTTTAGTTAAGGGAAGTTTGGATGATCCGGCTTCTGCTATTTATGATTAAAAATGCATTGTGCTTTTTCATCGGAACAAATAGTTCAACAAACACCAATAAACTCACCATAATCCAGTTTCAGAAATTAAACAGTGAGTAAAATTCAAAATACATTTAAATTTCACCAACCAAGACACTTTACTTGTAAACAGGGAAGACCTGAAATCAAAGTCAGGTGAAGAAATTGCGCGGGGAAATGCTACGATTCGATAGTGAGTTATCGATGTTCCCACGATTACCATGCCAATTGTGGCGTGTTTTGTAATACAGTGGTTACAGTGGCTATAGTGGATAGTGTACCGGTTGGTATGGAAAAAGAAAAAATATTTTGTTTCAGAATTTCTTGCTCACAGTATGAGCGCGTTACCTCTACGGATATGCTGTGAACTATTCTTAATTTATATTTACTCTTCGGAATATTATGACACCAATTTACTAAATTGAATTCAATAACCATTACATTATAGGTATGCAAATTAAGACATCTACCATAGGCGTAGCCGGGGGGGAGTTTTGGGGGTTGTAACGCCCCCATTGCAATGAAATTCTGTATATTTAACATAGGAATATATGAGTTGTAGCTCTGCCACCCCACCTCATTGAGCCTATAACCCCCTTTATGAACTTTCTGCCTACGCCTATATTCTCTACACATTTCTCTGTTTAATATAACTCCATTTGCTTAACGTTAAAAAAATTTTTAGAAATCAAAATCCATAACATAAATTGTTAATTTGGTATATTTTAAAATTTGTGTAGTCTTAAAGCAGCTTTTATTATTTTGTAACAGATTTCATGACGGAATCTGGAAATACTGTTTCCAAACAAACAATAGTATTTAACCGGCATCAGTGACCCAATAGTAAGCAATCTTCAAGATGAGTGCTGGGTCGTGTAGTCCTGTTGATGAATTTGAAAATAATTTTCAAGTAAAACTTATTATATACTATTTTTATACTACAGTAAAACCTTTAAACAGCGAACACCTTGAGATTTGAGTACCTGTCCATTGTTCGGAGATGTCCACTATTCATTTAAGTTTGGGGATAACAAACATTGCAACTGGGAATTGGAGATGTATTCATTAACAGATGCGGATTAAGTGGGGGGGCGATCGCTCCCCTTGAATGAAAATTTAACATTGAAAAGATACAAGGTAAAGGTCCAATGAGGTATCATTTTCAAAAATCAAATTATCCCCCCACCTCGAATGACCTCCGCCGCCGCTGTTCGTTAAGTAGGTGTCTGTTATTTGGAAGTACCAGTTAAAGAGTTTTAATATACACTCTTTTGCAAAAAAAGAAGCACCCGTAAAAAAAATCCGGTCTCGGAATTTCGCATGCAAATTCAGGCATAAGTGCAGAAGAAAAGCTTGTCTTTGTCGCCAATCGCGCCAACTTCCTTTTCGGGTTTGAAACCGCGTCATCATCAGTAATAATCTGAGAGACCGGTCTGAATTTTTAAAAGTCTTTTTTTTTTTTTACCGTCCGAATTTTTTGAAAATTGTTCGATGGTAATACGGATACCGTCCCACAAGTTCAATTTTCCCCTAGAAACATGAAGGAAAGTCGCTGTAGGTGGGGTTTTGACGTCAGTGATTTTAACATGTGATGTCACACAAGGTGGGGCATTTTACGGTGTTTCTCTGTGGCGGTGGTAAGCCGTTTTGAAGCTGCTTCGTTATTCTTTTGAGCGTCATGGAAGTGTTGCAGCGATTGGAAAGATGTCGGAACATTTCAATATGGATTTTTTTCTTCAATTGCGGTTGAAAGGGAAGAGGAATGTTGTTGGATTGGTTTGTGGGAGAAGGTTTATTTGGTTTGGAGTAGAAGGGCCCGGTTTGCAAAGTGTGCTGGTATGCTAGGCCTAACGTGGATGACTGTGTAGTTAAAGAGGTGAAGTTATCCGACGGATAAAAGTTAGTATGCCGTTTTTATTTTGTTCGCTGCACCGAGAAAAAAAGGAGGAGGGGAATGGATGGAGGAAAAGAGAGGAAAGCCAACAGCGGGAAAGGTTAAGAGGTGAAGGGGGTGGAGGATGGGAGTAGGAAGAGACTGTCAAGAAAACAGGGGTTTGGAGGTGAGGAAGAGGTTAGAGGAATAGGGGTGAGGGCTGGGTGTAGGATGGAGGAAGGAAAGGGGCGGAGCCTGTATTGAGACGTAAGCAACATGGCGGCAAGCCAGGACAAAGTTGCCAAGTGTATTGGAAACACTTCTCACTAAAAACGAAATGGGACAGTATCTGTCTTGCGCCAATTGTTCTTTTAAGGTACTTACGTATCGGTGTCAGAGTTTTTGGGAGGAAATATTTTTTTCACAACAGCTATAAATGACGGGAACATTTTTTCTAGCTTATCTGCATGCCTCCCTCCCCCCTGTAAACACCCACTCTCCCCCCTGTAAACACCCACTCTCCATTCACCCACCTTCCTCTGTTATACTTTCTTTTGCTGAGCATGCTCTTGTCTACTTCCACAACCACATCTTTACCTACAAGCATGTCTTTCTCCAGCACACACATATCCATTCACACCTGCATTTTCACCATACTTCTGGCACCTTCAGGCATACTGGTCATACAAAGACTTTGAGGATTATTGGGTTGTAGACTATACCGCAATCAGGCAGTCTATGGTTTTTTGTTGCAGGTGAGGGAGATAAAGCTGAATGCGGATGATTCCATAAGAAGGTTGCCAGTGATGAACAGTAGTATGTACATATAACAAAGAATGCATTTATTAAGACACATGAAGAAACACATTACAGGAAACAAACGTAGATATTGGTAAATAACATCGGCTAGTTGCCGGGAGATGATGTGCACATTATTGGATGCGTAGATGTAAGCGAAAGGAGAAAGTACCTGTTACATCTCCAGAAGGTGAAGAGCTAAGAGAATGGTCTCTGGTTGAAGACAATTTTGGAATGGATTTTGGGGTTCATCCCTCCATTTACTATTGGTGTACAAATGTCATGTGATTGCATACTGGGCCAGGATTGGCTAAGATTTTACATCTGGTATTTGAGTAATGTGTGTTTACTATTCTAAGGAGAAGTCAGTGTTACAGAACAGAACACATTTGTATATACTAAAACTGTACTTTGGTTTAAGCTTTTGCGTTAAGGGAAAACCAATATGCCTTACTTGAAATATTCACATGACCTTTGAGGTTACGCTAGAAGGGATTTTAGTTTAAGTTTAAGATGGCGTATAACCGCTACAACTTCTTTCCAATTACTTTTATACTTACCTTACATTTTGGACATATTTATTCTGATTCTATCAAGCCTTCTTTCATACACGACTCAATAACCGCCTTTTTTTCCATGAAATTGCAAACCACTAAAGAAAAAAGAATTCAATCTCTCGCTCCTTTTACTTTCACTGCAGCACACGACTGACGCCTAAATATCTTTTCCCAATGAAAGACTACATCCGAACACTGTGAACTTACATAGTGAAACGGCTGGAGTTATGCTTAAAAAAATTTACTGCCTCATTTTAAGAGTATATGAGGAATTTTGGTGACATTTGAATCGGCTCTGAGAAGACAAGCCTCTTCATTCTGCACTGTTCCCGAAATTCCTTTAGACCAAGTATGCAAATGATTAAATTTTCAAAGCCAATGAGTGTTAACTTCGATCATAGCGCGCATTTCTACTGCGCAACTGGCGTTGTATAGGATAGGTAAAAATTGTAGACGATTTATTTTTTCTCGTCGGTGTTGCAGTTCCCTAAAGACATTATTGTTATCGCTTGTGATTAAACAGAGAATTTTGCCAAAAAAATCTGGAAAAGTCAGGGAATTTTTCTCTCCAATGTTAGTGGGTGCCCTGTTCCATTGTTCACAGCCATGTGTGACATAGCGACAACAAGTTCGTCTCCCATGCTAATCGCACAGGTCTTAATTCACATAACTGGAATGCTGACATTTTTTTGATGTGGTTCATTGTTCTGGGCTTTATTCTCTAAATGACAAAGGTTGGAATTCTTCGGAAAATTAGGAACCCTATCTTAGCATGTTAGTAGCTGTCTGTTAGCCATAAAGGACAAAGACCTGTGATTCTTATAGTTGTAATCTATTATCGTGTAATACATAATGACGTTTTTTGTGTAGGCTTGCTTAGCTGCCTTGACCAATCCTGATTACTTCAATGTTCGAGATTCGGAGGAAGTTAAAACAGGTAAATTACAAATGATTTTATTATAGAGAATTTGATAATGCTTTGACTGGCATTACTTCAGTCCCCCAAGGCAGAATGCGCTAAAAAGTGCAACGGATGTCGCAGAACAAACAGCTTCACTGCAGAGCAATCACTGAGAATAATTTTTTTTTGTCTTAAAATTAAATAAAGAAAATATCAGTCTGATAAATGTTTTCTGCATTTCTATTAAAAAAGGAATTTACATTTTATAGAATTTAAAAATGTATATAATACATATACACATGCATCTCCTGCAGAACATTTTTGATCAGCTGAAGGCTTGTTGCAGAACATTGCAAAACATTCTGCTTTGGGGGCTTCAGTCAATTAAAGCATTATTGAATGAATATATATCCTTTCACATACATTTAAGTAGTTATAATTTAATATATTTAAACGTTCATCAAAATTTTAGGAGATATTCCAGCCAATATACGTTGACAAATCCAGTGGCCATTGGCAACTAGATTTTGTAACCGACAAGTATAAAACCATCTTTTCTTACAAGGATTTAAGGCTTTCTTGAGGTGCATGAATACTGTTTTTGTCTAGCGAGTATGATTCGCTGCGATTGGTTGCATGTGCGCGAGTTCTGTACATACACTCTATAACAAAAAAATCGACGCACCAAGAAGGAGTTGTCCGATTGCGATAAAAATTGGTGGATGTGAAGAACATACATAGAAAAAGAAACGATTGGGCATTGTCTTGTTGAAACGTAAGTCCAGGGTGTCGCAAAAGGAACGGTAACACAACCGGTCGTAGAATGTCGTCTACGTACCGCTGTGATGTAAATGTGCCAGAAATGACCACCAAAGGGGTCCGGCTATCAAAGGAGATGGCACCCCAGACCATAACGCCCTGTTGTGGGCATGTGTGGCGTGCGATAGTAAGGGCAGGATCCCCACGCTGCCCTGGACGTCTCCAGACACGTCTGCGGTTGTCGTTAGGACGCTGTTGGAAACGGATCTCAGTCACTAAAGACTATACGTCCCCAGTCAGCGCAGTTCCAAGTTGATCGAGCCCGGCACCACTGTAATCGGACTTGACGGTGTAAAGGCGTGAGAGGTAAGCGGCGTAACGGTCGGCGCGAGCGTAAATTCCGCTCTCTCAGTCGTCTGCAGAGGGTCATGTTGGACACATGTGTGCGGGCCACACGTTGGATAGTTGATAACGACGAATCCGGTGCTGTGACAGCTGCTCTGACAATCGCTCTGTCTTCCCGTTCTGTTGTGGCCCTAGGTCGACCGCTGCCGTCCCGACGCTGACATCTGCCGTTGTTGACCCACTCTTGCCAGCACCGTCCAATCGCCGCATCGCTTCGACCCACATGTCCAGCGATTCTTCGATTCGTCCAACCAGCCTCTTTCAAACTCTGACATATGCTCGTAATGAGCACGAATCTTTCGGCGAGGCATTGTTACAGTCGACGTAAGATATCCGCAGTCAAAATGCAACAGAAATTTTGACCACATATTGAGAATCGCTCCTTATATACACCTGCTGAATGCGCAGTTCCGATGCGCTGGAGTTCCCGCTATTCATTCATTGGACACCAAATTTTAATCATTTGCATGTTCGGTCAAAATGTCTTTGCATACGAAATTTCATTACAATCGGACAACTCCTTCTTGGTGCATCGATTTTTTTGTTATAGAGTGTATATGCATGTATACTATTGCCAATATATACAATAGATGAGCTGGCTCATTCTTTTTTGTAATGAAATGAATCTTTCTGCCTATCTATGAATGTTGAAAAGAATCATTAATTTCACTTCAAATGAATGAAATTATCCCTCTCTGGTTAAAAGCTCATGATTTATAAGTTTAGTTTTTTCTTGTCAAACTTATTTTTTTATTCAAAACTATATTTTTTCTTTCAGTTTTGTGTGTTCCAAATTCAGCAATTTTATTAATGTTTTTTCCCTTGATGGTAGGGGTTGAGCAAACCATCCAAAGGTTCTTGGACGTTGCTAAGAACATGGAATGTTTCTTTTTGCAAAAACGATTGCTCCTTTCTGTACAGAAACCAGAACATATCATTTTAGAGGTCAGTCTATTTAAGTTCATTGCAGCTTTAAAAAATGATTAAATGTAACAATGCCACCGTTCGCAAGTGTGCCCAAGGCGCCAGATCAGAAGGGGCACCATTTTAAGACAAAAAATATTAATTTTTTATACAATGCATTGAGATAAATTATTAAATACATAAATAATTAAATCCATAGTTGAAAAAAAAAAATATTTTTTTTGAGCTGCTATATTTGTACATGTATATATTGTATTTGCATGCTAAAAAAATAAACATTTCTTGAAATCAATTCCATTTGAAGGGTAAACTGAAATTCAACTTCGAACGAAGGCGCCTCTTTCCTACCTGGCAGCTCTGAACGTAAAATAGACAATGCATACACTAAATTAATGGTTCCCAACCTTTAAGCTGCACCCCCTTTTATAATAACCGAAAGATCTGCTACCCCTTCTATGTCCACCATTGCCACATTTTCATAATAAAAGCATTTTTAACTGAGTAAAATAAACACATTAAATATAAAATTATATATATTAATCGGGGTTAGGTTTTGATGTTCGAAACTGGTTTTTACCCTCCAAAAGTGTATTAAAGTGTCTAAAACCTAAAACTCACAGCCTTCACACCTATAACAACACTAGCTCCTTTAATACTTTCTTTTTCACTGTCATAGATATAGTTGTTCTAGGCATTTTGTACTTGGCAGTGAGATCAGACGCAACTACCACATTCATACTTAGTTATTAACTCCTTTTTCTGTCTTACCGTGGTTCTTACTAATTCCCTTTTCTGCTGAGTTGTATTGCTAATCATCTTTGAACTTATGATGACTTGTAAGAACAAAAATAAGATTAAAATGGGAAAAAACCCACAAGAAAGTACATAGCGAAATATATAAGATTCTGCACTGAGCGTTACTCTGAAACTAACATGTTGGTCTTCGTTTTGTATCGGAAGAAATCAGATGTGGGGCACAGTATTATTGGTTTTGCAGTGAGTGCTGAGCAAGCGTCGTGTGCTTAAGTATGTATTTTTGTCAAATACTGAATTTGACGAGTTCTGAAGCACTACTGTATAAAGTTAACAACGATTAGTAGAATATTGCAATGTGTGTAGCCATGTTGAAATATAAAAGCCTTGGAAACATTTGGTATGAAATTCCTTATAAAAATAATTGCAACTCCCTAGAAACCAGTTTGTGACCTCTAAGTTGGGAACCACTGCGCTAAATAATTAAACGTTGATTTTAGATTTTGACCCATCCCTTAATTTTACTATATCGTTATGTTATTTGATTGCACACCTCATTGTAGAGAAGCACATGTCCCGTCACAGAGATGTACATACCTCCACCTCAAACCACATGAACTACTAAACACGGAGTAGTATGTTTTTTTAGTTTTCGTGACTCTCATTAAACACAGGTGTTGAGTGTAAAGAAGAGAAATGAAAAATTATGATTGTTAAGATTGTATTTTATTTTTCCAGAATATCAGTGAATTGAAAAATGAACTTCAAAAAAAGGAACAACTTCTGAACAGATATTATGAAAAAATTCCTAATTGGCAAAAGCTGCTTCAAGACGTTCCTGGAGGAGCCGCACGACCCCCACCACCACCATCGACAGTGGCACAGCAACCACAACCCAATATGTCTATGATGCAAGGTCCACCGATGCCAAATCCTCAACCGCCACCACCAACTGGACAACCTGGCCATCCACATCATATGATGCCGCCGCATTGTATGCCACAACAACAAATGCCATCTACGGTTACACCGTCAGGGGGAATGGTTGTGCCAAACTCCCAGATGCCACATCCACAAGCTCATATGGCTCCTGGTCAACAACCTGGTGGACTTCAAGGACCTCTCGCATATCTTGAACGAACTATGTCCAATATCGGAATGCCTGATGGAGGCCGTTAAAACTTAATATCATATATCCATTCCCCACCCTTGTCAGTGATGTACAACTATCAAAACTTTTGTACAAAAATGGATCTTTTAAATCCAAAGCTTCATGTTTACTATTTGCAATTTTATAGAATAAATGGTTCACTACATTGCAGTTATGGAGTTATGCATATTTTGTAAAATGTGTTTTAATAAACATAAAACGTTGTGAATTGTGTATTTGCTTTCATTTTAACCTTGCCTGGTCATAGGAAATCCTTAGTCAAACTACCATAATAAAATGAAATTTTTTTTATATATATATAAATTTTTTAACTCCATATAGTGAACGGAGACTTCAATATTGAAACTTTTACTGTGTATATAATAGAATTTATTGGCTAGAAGCCCTGCGGTGGCGCAGTGTGGTAATGCGTTTGCCTAGTATGCCGTTAATCTGGGTTTAGCTCCCAGCAGTGCACAGAATGCTTACTCAGAGATCTCATAAAGATCACACTGTAGTTTGGTTCCCTAGGCCTTAATAGGTTTGGATTCCGTGGAAAAAAAGTAGGTCCCTACGCAACGTGACCGTTGTAGACTTTTGAGTTGTAAAACCACGAATAGTATTAGCTAGAACTCTCGTAACTAATGCCCTTTTTCGTAGCGATTATGTTTTTCTTCTTAAGTCTTAGTATGATAGAAGTAGCAGCAGGTAAAAAAAAAAAAAATGGCATCCAAAGGAGAACTAAAAGCATGTGGGGAAATTAAGTTTGTAAACAAACAGAATGTGTAATTTTAGGTTGTAATTCAGGGATAAAATTACCAGTTTTATAAACATATTTTGGGACCAATGCGATAGTTTATAAAAATTTGAGGTTCATAAAAACATGAGTGTACTGTATTTTAATCATGGTTGGCAAGTTTCTGCCAAGGTGGTTAAAACTGGCATGGCAGAAACACCAAAAAATAAGTATTTTGTTCTTTAAAACTTACCAAAATTGCAAAAGGAAATGTATTTTAAAGTAAAATAAGTTTAGTTACAATGTGTATAGTATTTATTCGAAGGTTACATCAAAGCAAATTCACTAGCATTCAAGTTCAGGCTGACCTTTTCAATGAAGCAGTCTATAGCAAAAGATCAATTTTCATGCTATTTCCTAATTCAAACAATTTCTTAATTTATTAGGAATAGACCAATAGCTTAAGAAAAATATTCTTCCAAGCCCACCAGCACTGCAAGTAAAGTCATTACTGCATAAACAAGCGTTACAAAATCTTCATTTATGGTTGTTTCCTTTAAACTAGACCACCACATAGGAACTGGGACATTTTCTAAGATTTTATTGGAGTAATATGTTTCAGGAAAAGGAATTGATTTTGCTCAAAAAGCTATAACGTAAAGCATAAAATTTGGGTTAATGACATTAAAGAATTTCCTAGTGTTTTCTTCCTGCTCCTGTGACAATTTAGATCACATGTACTTTGAGCGAAATATAAACAGGCATACGTTGTTGAATTATTGCTTGATTAAGTTTACTTTTTGCCCGTTTTTTGATTGATTTCTATATTACCACCCATTAGGATAAACCAAATTTCATAAGCATCTGGAATAGAAAAGTTAACTTTTATATAAGGCAACAGCAATAAGTTTTAAGAGCCGCAACAAGTCTTTTTACATCTTTATTAATCATCCGATTGTTTATGACCTGGAAAGTTCCTTTATCATTCACATTGTTTCCATGATCTTCAAGTCATATGATTCTTTACGAACGATTCTAAGCAAACCACCTGACTTTTTCACCTTATACTGCCAGGTATTTAGGGCTTTACAGAGTATTCATTTAACCAGGCACCTTGTTTGTAATGATTTTTAGATAGATACACATGCTTTACAACAGACTTTAAAAAAAGTATGGTTCCATTGGCTGTAATACAGCTTATCCAATTCGTTATAAACCACTAAGGCTTTTTCTTACAATCTGTCTGTCAATTTTTTTTTTAATGTTATAACCAAAGGTTTAATTACTTTGAGAAGATGAATAAGATGAAATAGGCCTAATAGGTTAAATAATATAGCCTTCGAAAGATTCGTTTTTATAACAAATCTTTAATTTACTCAAGAGTATTTGCTTTTCAATATTTTAATTCCTGAAGTAGTAAAAACTTTATAATATACTAAATTATTGCAATGAAAGTATATATTTACAATATGATACAATACTGTTTATAAATATATAATACAATACTATATATAAATAAATATATCAGTATGATACAATACTATTTTAAGCAATGTTGTTAGTTTCTGCTGGTTATAACCAGTTTTTGCTACTGGTGTGACAAAAAACAGTTTCTACCTTTAGAAAGTCAACCCTGATTTTAATACAAGGTGCTATCGGAAAGTTCCCGAACCGCTATTACTGCGATCGCATATATAGAAGCGGAGGCGAAAGTAGGTCAAGGTTACATTCCTGCAAGCCGCTTCTACTCATTTCACTTCTTGACTTCAAGGTGCAAGCACTCAATTTTTTTTCGACTTCATGTTTTGGACTGTTTGCGATTTCGCAATGGAAAGAAAAATCGACAGCGTGTGTGTATCAGATTTTGTGTGAAGCTCAGTAAATCTTCAAATGTTTCGTATGGTTTTTGGTGATAATCTTTAAATCGGACAACGGTTTTTGAATGGCACTTGTGTTTCAAGGCGGGTCGTTATTCATTTGAAGATGATAAATATTCAGGGCGACAAAGCACCAGTAAAACAGATGAAAATGTGGAAAAAATTGGAAAACTCATACGAGAAGATTGTTGACTAACTATCCAAGAACTTGCAAACAATGTTGGAATCTGTTATGGAGTTTGCCAAGAAATTGTGACGGAGAATTTGAATTTGAACATGCTGCACATTGCTGCAAAGTTTGTTCCAAGACTCCTGACAAACGATTAAAAGGAACAACGCATGAACGTTTGTTTTAAACTCCGTGCAAAAGCTAATGAGGATGTCAGTTTCATTCCCAAGGTCATAACAGGTGGATTTATGGCTATGATCCAGAAACGAAGCAGCTCTCCTCACAGTGGAAGAGTCCAAACTCCGGAAGGCCAAAGGAAGTGTGTCAAGTTCGGAGCACAACAATATGTATACTCATTGTATTTTTCAACATCAAAGGGATTGTTCATCGTGAGTTTTTCCTTTCTAATGTTACAGTTAATTCTGACTTTTGCTATGTTCTGAGACGTTTGAGAGAAGATGTGCAACAAAACTGACTTGAACTTTGGCGTGATGGGCACTGGCTTCTCCATCACGACAATGCACCAGCCCGCACCTCCCTAAAGACAACACAGTTCTTAGCTCATAACAACATGGTTGTTGTTCCCCACCTACCCTATTCACCAAATCTGGCTTCCCGTGATTTGCATTATTCCCAAAATTAAAAATGAAACTGAAAGAATGACGTTTTGCAACTGTGTCCGACATTCAACGAAAATCGCAGGTGGTCCTTGACAGCTTTCAAGAGAATGACTTCAGGAGTACTTTCGAGGAGTGGAAAAAATGATGGGATTGGTATATACGTTCACAGGGAGACTAGTTTGAAGGAGATGGCAGCCAAAATTAGTTAAGTTCAAACAAAACTTGTTTTTCCATCAAGTCCGATAGCACCTTATACATATGCATGAATTACTGAGTAATTATAGTGTGATTAATATTTGAACATATTCCATTTGTTTCCATTTTAATTAAAAAAAATTAAATTGTGTCCAGGCAAATTAAATTTAAAAATTTCCTGACTTTTCCAGACCAAATCATAATTTTCAGTCACTAATTATTTTTCAGTAAACAACACATTACAATGTGTTAGAATTAGAATTATCAAAAGTTTCAAGACCACAAAATCCACTAACACAAATTGAACTTACAGTGAATTTGCAAATACAAAAATTGTACTAGAAAAAAATGCATTTGTTTGTACTAAAATTCCCATTAAATGTTTATAATGGCATTTTCATTCAGTTTGTTGAAGTTCGTTATAAATGGATTCAATGTGAGCACAATTAGTGGCCCTGCAGATGTCCAAATGGTACTCAAGCTTTTTAGTAGCATTTGAGATGTTATTAAATCAACTGTTGCAGAGATACACTGTTTCAAAACATCCAAATTGCAAACTTTTTGCTAGTACACAATCATTTTAATGAAACACTAAGCAAAAATTGGCATAATGTCTGGAGATCTGGGACGTCAGGCAACGGGGCCTCGTCTTCCCGTCCGGGAAAGGTCTTATTCAAGAACTCAGCAATATATCTATGAAAATATGGTAGAGGGCTGTTTTGCTGAAAAATGAAATTTGGAGGAATCTATGGAACAGCAAAGTTCTCCAATATGTAAAGGTAAATGTGCCCTGTCAGTGTGCAACTACAGCCCAACGTAGCTGTTGACACAGAGTTCATACTCTTTTTCGAAGGAAAAAAAAGCAATTTAAAGCACCTTACTGGAAAAAAAAATAAATCAAACTTTCACTAGTGTATATTTTTTACCTCCTTTTGTATTTGTAGAAAATTCAAAATGCAATTAATATCTGGCCCTGCGAAACACAAACAGTTATAGCCTACTTCTTCTTAACACAAAAAGTCATAGACCATTTATGTGTTTTGCATGTTGGAAGATATCGTTTCACTTTATGCAGCGTGTTGTGTCAGCCAGTAATAATGAAACTGTCACAGTAGTTTAAAAAAAAAGGATTAAAAATTCTGAAGTCTTGTACATATTAAAAAGTTTGGACACAATAATCAACTCCTCATATTGTGATTTGCCTTTTAGTTCTTTTTCTCTACTATTTCTTGACTAGGAATTTGAACCGGATTTTCCTTTGCAGCTTTTTTTTTAAGGCCATTTAACTGGCAACAGAATTCAATTTTTCTGGGGGATTCACAGCTTTTGCTGATAATTCATCAGCTGCTTTAAGTAACACTTTCAATGTTCTTTCTTTTCTTTTCAAATCGTCTTGCAGTTTTTTCTTTTGATAAACGATGCCGTTTTCTTTCTCCTTTTGTCCAAATATGCAATATACTTCTTCTGCCTTCCACTGGCAGCTGATGATATCAGCTCTTTTATTAGGGGAACATTGAAATGCCACCACAAAAGTCAATATAATCTGGAACGAGTCTCAAGGCCACGTAAGATCATTCTTTGAGGTTCTCTACTTGTTTTCATTTATGGAGAAACCTTTCTATACATACTTTACACGGAATAGGATGCTTTATCGCCAAAAAAAAAAAACACCCTCCGATATAATTAAAGCACATAAAAGCCCTTTTGTCGTTACTTAAAAATTCAAGGACTTCGAAGGATCGTATAAACCCAGTTGACAGTGCACGATTTTCATAGCAATTCTTCTGTTATTACTGCCGCAGTACTTTGGTAACTAATGATGTGTAGTTCTCTCAGTATAAGCCATTACTTTTGGATACCTTTAGCCCAAATATCCTGTATATAAAGCTGGAATTTCATCTATCATTCCACTTACGAGTATGTTCGACTATACATAAGGGAAAGGAGACTGGTGTGATCAGAACTTCTTACAGCTGAGATATTTAGAAACACTTATTTTTTGTTTCTTTTCCAAGTTAATTTTAGTAAACATTGTCCTGAGAAATATGGGCTTAATAATTTTATACAAATTATGGTTTTTGCATAAAAATGCATACATTTGACTAAACTTCCAAAAATAAAGACTAGCATTAAAAAATTTGTTTTTCAAAATTTTTAATATGCAATGCAGCATGAAAAGCCCAGCTCAAGAAAATATTTTGATAGACTACTTATTATAATACTAAATTTCTCTGACTTGGGCCTTTGCCCTTCAAACTTCTCCAACTTTTCCATGTTTTCTGTATGCCAGACAAGCTTCAAGAAATTTTTAAATGACCCCTGCCTATCACACCCTGCTTTGAACCTCATGAACCATTTAGTCGCCCCTTCTTTTTAAAAGACTTTCACAACTGAAGAAATTTAGAGACTATTCTCTAATAGCAAAAAGACAATATTTAACACATTATATCTATCAGCGATGGCATATCCTTTTCAATGGTCTTACCGATGTCAAACTCATTGTACGAAACTGACTTCAAATATCACTAAAATAGACAAGAAAAACAGAATTGCTTATGATCTGAGTGCTATTGACTTTAAAATGTAATAGTTCAGAAAAGTACAAATGAAGCACCTTCAGAAATGCAAGCAATCATTAACACTTCTATTTCCAGCAGCAATAGTTAATACATTATAGTTTTAATTTTGCTTATTCATATATTTCATATTCTAAGATTGAGTTACAGGTTGTTTGGAACAGGAGGAAAGGCATAGGACAGCTGAAACGCGACACATTAACATACATCTAAGCTTACTGGAAGTCGTCCCAACCTGATAGCCTTGAAGGTGAAAATTATAACCACTGTGGTGCTTTTATTTTTGTGTAATTGACATAGAATCATATTATTATTGTGCTCAACAATGTGCATATAAATTAAAAATGTCCACATGAATGTTATTAATTTATATGAATGTATCATGCCACGAGTAATGCTAAATTCTTGACATGATAGGATGAAAATACCTGCATCACTGGTGCATACACTTTCCATTATTACAACCTTTCTCACTGATTTTTCCTGTTGTCATAAAGTAGAATCTCATCAACTTTAGGGAGTTTTGTGGTTTATAGAGCAATAATAGTCAAGATTGTGCCGAGTGCCAAAGGACTTAAGAGTTTTCTGATGAATCTAAACCTCTTTCATCCAGAGGAATCGGACCTAGATTGTGCACAAGGCAACCAAACAGATTATCATTATGCTACTACTCTGGCACAGTTAAAGAAAACAAAACCAGTAAAACAAAGAATGTTTAATGAAAATATACAATCATTGTAAATGTAACAGTTGTAAAAGCTGATATATTACATTTAAAAATACAATAATGGCACTTAAGGTGAGATAAAAAAAATTTGTTATAAAAGTGTCGCTGTCTTCAAGTTTTCCCTCACAATGGTGTCCATAACGACTTGGAAAACAACCTGGACGTTGCTTGTATCTGTGGCTGTTGTAAAATGGGGGTAAATCACTTTTCCGGAATGTTTGTTTTGAGCTTGGAATTTATGCTGTGCGAACAGAGCTCCGCTATCCACATCAAAATCTGGACCTATAAAAAGTAACTTATTAAATGCTTGTTTGTGGTTTTGTGGCTCAAGGACTACAATGTTCGTACTGCACCAGGACCTATTGTTTTCCGAGGAATGCGAACCTCTTAAGGCCTAGGGAACCAAACCCCTGACTACAGTGAGCAGTGCGATCTTTATGAGATCTCTGAGTAAACGTTCTTTGCACCGTTGGGAGTCGAACCCGAGTTAAAGGCGCACTAGGCCAGGGTATCTACTAAAAATAAGAAAGCCAATTCCTTGACTTTTCGTTGACTACTTCTGTACATCCCTTGACCTTAAAAAAGTTTCTCGACTTTCTTTACGATTGTTAAAATAGCTATATAAAAAATAGCTGAAAAATCACTAAAAGTTGTCAAGTTACGACAAATACAGCCGAAAATAACTGAACCAGTAAAAAATCGTTAAAATATTGTATGAAAATTACAATTCAACACAAGCGTAAAATTGAAAAAAATGGGCCTAACCATGACCTACAATTTCGATTTAATGATATTTTCTTGACTTCCACGACCTTTTCCTTATTTCTTGACCATTCCTTGACTTTCATGACACCATGTAGGCGAATGAGTTGCGCCACTGTAGGGCCCCCTTATTAAATGCAAGCAGTAGAGGGTGACAAAGTCATTCGTTTCCTGAGGAATACATTCCACTATTCACACCATTTAAAAGAATGGGTTCTTTGGACCCATTCTTTAATTATGACAATCGATCGGAGAATCATTCACTATAGTCAGCCTTTTGTGGATCTCATGTGGCTCATTTTTAAGGCCATATTATGATTTGTTATATAGCTTGATGTAAAATTTTGCAATTGAAATTTATCTAGTTGCAATCCTCCAAACATTTTCAATGTTCAGTCGTTCAATTTTTAATGGTAGAAGATGCGAGTGTGGGTGAGATTTATCGTAGTAAAATGTGTACGGGACTGGGTGTCTGTTACGTGCTAAAGTGTTCTGATGGTGTCGCAAATTTGGTCAAGGGCGAACCAAAATGAAAGACAGGCCATGATCAGGTCAAACATAAATGGTCATCACCCAGAGAACAATTACTGTAATGGACAACTTGGTGAGGAATAATTGGCGAATGACCACTTACGAGAGACAGCAGAACACATGGAACGCAAAGGAAGTGCACACACAATTCTGTATAAGACGTTGGAATACAGAAAAGTGTGTGTCCAATGGGTTCCCAAACATCTGACAGCAGAGCAGAAGGTGTACCGAATGGGTGTTTCCATGCAATATCATGCGTTACCATGGAAGGGTGCAACCATTTCCTTTCACATATTGTTGCCTTGGATGAAAAGTGATATCATCACTTTCATCCAGCAACAAAACGAATGAGCATGAAATGGCGAAAACTCTTTGTCCAAAGAAAGCTCTTCTTCTGTGACAACTGGAAAGGTTACGTTTACATCAGGGTTTAAGCTGGCTCAAAACATGCTGTCGCAAAAATGCTAAAATGGGAAAATAATTTGTAGCAAAATGCTAAAAAATATTAGTTGCTTTCGTTGCTCGAAAAATCGTATCAATGAAATTATTTATATCAACGATGCTTAACAGGTGCTGTTAAGAATTTTGAAGAGGAAACAAAAAGGAACAAGAAAAGATCGCTGAAGTGCAAAACGGATATTCTGGAATCGAGGAATCCTGTTTTCAGAGAATAAACTGTGGTTAAAAATGCCTGTCGCATTTTCGCGATGGGCAATAATTTTTTCTTCGCATTTTCGAGCAACTCGTCGCATTTTGCGAAAAACGAGACTGCAGCTTAAACCCTGTCTTATATGCTTCTTTGACATCAATGGCCCGTTGCTTTTGGATCGGCTGGCGACGGGCACTACTGTTAATGGAACCAACTGTGGCATCACCTTACAGAAACTGAAAACAGCAATCAAGAATCCACGACGTGGCATACTGTTTAAAGGGGCTGTTCTTCTTAACAATAGCGGCCACCCTCATGCGGCTACCGTGTGCAAAGATTTGTTGAAGTGATTTTGATGGAAAGTCCTGGAACATCCCCCGTACCCTGACCTTTCACTGTGATTACCATTTCTTTGGACCATTCAAGAAAGCTCTTAAGGGGAAGGTGATCTGCAACAATAATGAGGTCTGGGCCGCTGTTGAAGAATGATTCCACACCCAACGCTGAAGGTTTTTTGCTCAAGGTATTCACAATCTCGTGGACCACTGGGACGCCTGTTTCAACCTTCACGGCAAATATGTTTAGCCATTATGTTCTATATACATATCACTCTTTATTCTGTACACACAACACACTGATACCAATAAACCAATTGTAAACCGACAGCAGTCTCAGTTTCATTTGGGTGACCCATATAATTAAAAATAAAATTATATTTGTCCTTTCCACACCATCTTTCGCAAAAACTCTTCATTGAAGAATAAAGAATGGATTTATTATCACTATTATATGCAATCCTGTTTAAATTGGTATTTTCGTCAGTAGGGACAGAAGCCAATTAAAGAAAAAAAAGAAAAGAAATAAACATAGGAGTGATTACCCCAAAAAAAACAATAGGAAAACATTGTTGGGTGAGGGAAAAAGACAAATCCCCCCACACATAAGAATGTGAAGCGTACAAGCTCCTATCTGATTCCAATAATGAACGATATTTCTTGGCTTAACATTGTCTGTGGAACAAATGTTGGGAAAGTAAGGCTGCTACATATGGAAACTCAACAAAATTCAATGCATGAACTTAACTAAAAATAATATATGTTCATAACTATTAGCTGGCTGTATTTTATGGCACAAGGCCAATGAGGGTCATTCTGCTGCAAACAATTGTAACGATTGTATCCCATGTGTGTAGTAAATTTTTTGTGAGTTTCATGGCACAATGACAATGATGTGCCGGGGTTTACAGTTCTCTGAGGAATCTGGACCTCTTAAGGTCTAGGGAACCAATCCCCAAACTACAGTGAGTGGTTAGTCAATATGCGCTCCATTGGGAGTCAAACCTGGGATAACTGTACGACAGGAGAACACGTAAACACCATAGGACTTGAGTGTAGTAAAGCAAACTACACGAACACATGCTAATTCCATGGAACAGCAGGCGAATGCACACAGCAGCACGTAAGAAGATGTCACAGAAGCAGAGGACGAGCAAATAAGCTTTATAGTTTTTCATTCTAAAGTGGCAACATCCCGTAAATAATTCCATTTTATGGTGCAAGTACACTGGGACCATGCTGTGTCGGGAACCATAATTTTCAAAGGCATCAGAACTTCTTAAAGCTCTCTAAGGAACCCATCCCCTGGGCTACAGCGAGCAGTTTAACCTTTTTTGGGTGAGGGGGTAAGTTAGAGGTTAATGCCAGATAATGGCACAATAAGGTAATATGCATTACCATACACTACCACAGAGCCAAGTTTAAAGAGAGTAAGTTTTAGGCGATTCTCCAAACTAAACAAAATATTCAGTTGGAAACACATGCGATGTACACTTTTAATTTTTGTAGCTATGTAAGAGCGAATATGATTTACCATCATAATCTGCCATGTATTAGCGGTACTCCGAATACAATATTTTTCGAAACAAATCTAATTTGTTTAAAAATAAAATCTATGAAAGAAAGGAAAAAAAAAAAAAAAAGCATTAAATATCTGCCACATATTGGAGGCTAAATAATAATTTTTATTAATTTATTAATATAATGGTCATGATTAATACAAAGTTATGCCATTGATGGTAACCACCTTGCAATGGCATAGAGACAATACGTTCACCTGCCATCAGTCTAGGTTTAATTCTAATGGTTCCATGGAATGTGTTTTGATTTTCTGCCTGCCATATGTAGAGGTTTAGGTTACTTGGAGAACTTAAGGTCCTGAAGCAGCATTACTTTAGGTGTCCCTGTACTGTAAAACATAATGATAGGAACAGATGCACGCGAGTAATAGGATCGTGACAGCTGATGTCAAGGCAGCTAACTCTGAAATCCTAGGACAGCCTGGTCACATCTGCTGCACAAGAAATAAACGTTTAAGATCATGCATGTGGAAAGCATTTGGAGGTTGTGGTACAGCAGTGGCTGGAGCAATGGTCCAAACAGCACTTGTAACTAGATATAGGAGTTTACTATCTCCGACCCTATGCAAAGCCTTGTCCAGTGGTTCCCTACATGGGGGTCGCAAACTGGTTTCTGGTAGGTCGCCACAACTATTTTTAGTTGCAATTATTTTTGTAAGGAATTTCATACCAAATGTTTCCAACGCTTTTATATTTCAATATGGCTACACTGCAATATTCTGCTAACGGCTGTTACCTTTATATGTAGAACACGTACTCATGTTTGTAAAAATTGCAACATGAAGGAATTATGAAACTGAGCTGAAACTTACAATAAATGCAAATTAGGGTATTCTATGTAAACGATTACAATTTTGGAGCTACTGTGCATGTGCGGGCTAAGCAGTGTCCTCTGAACTGCTGCTTTAACCACGTAAATAGAGAGCTGCAACGGAACGTTGAAAATAATCTATGGTAGTCTGAGGGAGGTAAATGATTCGTAAGAAGAAGACACTATGCCTCTACGACGACAGAGGGCGCCAGATGAGCAAATTTTGGAGTTTGAATGGAGACGAATTATCGACTTTCGTGAAGGGTTTGTACAATAGCAGCTTATATGGAGCCCAATGCTACGACAGTGATGAGAGTGTGGAAGCAGTGGGCTAAAGACAAACGGATGAGCCTCAAATTCGGTAGTGGATGACGAAATGTTGCATCAGCATGGGATGATAAACACTTCATCCGCATGGCAGTGACAGTACAGCTTCAGCTAGACAGCTGGCAGAATGGTGGAGCATTGCTACAAGTGTGTCAATCAACACACAACAACAACAAAGTGTGCTCCAACAACTCATTGGCGTTTGCTGCACTGTGGACTGCATGCAAGTATTGCTTTGTACAGGATTCCTTTGACACAGAACCATCGATGCCTGTGAACATAATGGGCTCATTAACATAGACAGTGGCGTGCCAATTGGCAACAAGTCGTCTATTCTGATGATCCCGCTTTAGGTTGGGGTATAGTGAATGCCGCATCCGCATTAGATGCTATAGCGGTGAATGCCACCTTCTGGAGTGCTTTATCCAACATCATACTGGATGGATGCCAAGCGTGATGGTCCGGAGTGCCATTGGATATCATGGACAATCTCAGCTACTAAGAATTATGGGTAATCACAACAGCAATCGGTACATCCGGGAAGTTCTGGAGTCCGAAGTTATACCCTTCCTTCAACGTATTGTTGGAGCTGCATTTCAACAGGACAATGCCCGTCCACATATTGCCAGGAATGTTCAAGACTTCTTTTCATCACAACAGATACAGCTTCTTCCTTGGCCTGCATACAAGCTGCTATTGCACGCTAAGTAAAAAAACACTTCACGAAGGCCAATCATTCGCCCACGTTCAAATTCTGAAACCTGTTCATATGATGCCCTCTGTCGTCGTAGAGGCACAGTGTCTTCTCATGAAACATTAAGCACTGGCAAACCACCGTAGACTATTTTCAACATCCCATTACAGCTCTCTATTTATATGGCTAAAACAGCAGTTTAGAGGGCGGTGCTCGGCCCACACATGTGCAGTAACTCCAAAATTCTAATCACTTACAAAGCATATCCTGATATGCATTTCCTGAAAGTTTCAGCTCAATCACATGATTCCTTCATGGTGTTGCAATTTTTGCAAACATGAGTATATATTAATATATATATAATTAATATAATATAATTTTGTATTTAATGTGTTTTCTTTACTCTGTTAAAAATGCTTTTATTATGCAAATGTGGCGGTGGCAGACAGAGGGGGTCACGGATCTTTTGGTTACTATAAAAAGGGGGTGTCGCGGATTACTTGGTTACTATAAAAGTGGGTCGCGGCTTAAAGAAGGCTAGGAACCACTGGCCTAGTCTGACTAAATTGTTCTAAAGTGTATCTCTGTTAGGAAGAAAGGGACAACTCAGATGACCATGTACCAAGACTAATGGTTTCCCTGAGGATCTGAAGACGTCATCAACAAATCAAATTTTAGAAAACAAATCCGTAGAAGGAAAAAATGGCATACGCTTGTACAAACAGGAGACAAACCAAGGTTGGTTTTTTTTTTATAAGCACATTACATCTACACTAGAGATGAGATGAACTCAGCCCCAGCCTGAAACGGACTCTGGCTCTATATTTTATATTGTTTTCAGGCTCATCAAACAGATGCAAATGAAGCCGGAAACGACTTTTTTATACCGAAATTCCCCAAGGAATACAGTTATGTAATTCATTATCCAGGATTGTAGGAATACATGCATATAAAAATTTAAAGAAAATTAAATGGTGTAGTTTAGCATTTTTTTTTTTTTAATTTAAACCGTATGTCAAGAGATCAAAGTTATATTTGAAGTTTCTGGCCTGGCTGGGCTCAAATTGCAAGTTTTCGAGCTTGAGCTGCGAAAAATGAGCCTGAACTTACCTCTAATCTACACTAATACTACTCTCCGACTAAAGTGCATTTTAACGTTCCTAGTAAAAATAGTTACTAATCTGCTATTTCTTATAAAGTGGTCTTAAGAATATAAAAAAAAATTGTTTCTTTGAGAAAAATATCAGGGTAAAAAATATCAATAGCGATATCAGTTACAAAAACAATACTTAATATACAGAAACCGAATTACCATAGACGTGTTAATAAAGAAACGGTTGTTGCATATTGAAGAAAATAACTGTAGGCTTTCTTGAAGGCGGTTCTGTAAAAAATATCACGTTGAAATTAGAAAAACAAAAACCCATTACAAACAAAGAAAATTCTCTTAAATTGTAACAGCTTATTTATTCAAGTAACTAGATTAGTTACAGCCTGATTTTACCATGTTTACTATATATTCAGATGCTCTTATGCCATAAAAGCCAAACAAACAAACATAACTAGATTAGTGCCTCATGGGTTTGGAAGACCCAAAAGACATTTTAATTAAATCATAAGTATCACTGTTCCTAAACGAGTATAAAATAACCCTACAGTCAAATCTTAATTTACCATGAACATAAAGGGTGACAAAAAATTTTGTGTTAAAAGTAATTTGCGTTATCTCAAAGGATTGGATTGTATTATTATAGGTTATTCATTGTTAACAAGGGACTCACGGAACAAGTCACGTTAATACATATATATAAAAGTAATCTGTGTTGCATGTGTTTGCATTAATGAGGTTTGATTGTATAAATTTTTTTTTAGCCAAAATTCTTTGATAAAAAATCTGAATTCTAAACCCATGGACCTCAGCAATGCGAAACACAAGTCTTGAACAAATAAATCAATAGGCAATTAAAAGGGGATAAATAACTGATACACAACATTTCATCGTTTCCAAATTTAAATTAATAATTTACAAAAACATTAGTACAGAAAGGAGGGAGAGAGAGGTGCTTAAAACAGAACAAACCACAGCTACATCCTCTTGAAGCACCATATCATAACCACTTAATGCTACCACAAATAGGAGTGCACCGACGTCATCAAAACACTGTATCCATTTCCGCCTTTCTGATCTTTGACCCCCAACGTCAAACATTCTGGAAAAAACAACCCTAATCTTACATAAAATCATTAGAAATATATTTATAGTGATACTATAGGAACCAGAAAAATATGTTATAGACAAAACTGAATCTGATGTGAAATTGCACGTAAAAAGAAAAAAGAAAAGAATAATTTTCTGGCGCCTGGTGAGAGCCGAACCCATGATCTCTCGATTGCCGGTAAAGTGCCATACCAACTAAGCTATATGAATCAATTATATCCTCCCTTACGATCATATATACGGCTTTAATTTAATAAGATTTGACCCTGATATGTTCTGTTGGGTGAGAGAGCAAACGTTGTTATGGGCAGATTTCATTACACGGTTAAAAACAAAACGAAAAACCATTTTTCTCAATTTGTTTCCCCTCACATCTCATACCCTCTACCAGGGCAATCTATCATTTAGTGACAGAAAGAAACTTGTCTGCACAACAGCTTAAATTATGCCGTGCACAGGACTTATGCAAGGTTACGACTCACATTGTAGAAAACAAATCCTGACCAATTGCAAGTACCTTAAAACTAAACTTCGTTTGCGGGAAAACTATCTTCATGTTCGTGAAAGATCTAGCAATTCAAGAAACAATTACAGTAGAAACTCGATTATCTGAATGTGTGGAGCTCAGATTTTTTTTCTTTTCTTTTTGAAATAAGCACCCTCATGCAGAAGAGAAGGGGGAAGGGGAGAATAAGAGGGAAATGGCTGCCATGATAGTGGAAGCCCTCTTCCACGTGCCAGTTGGTTCTTGTTATGTAGTTCAAAATTCTTGAGGCTACATTTTTTTTTACACACATACAATATGTTTAATATACATTAATAAAATTATCATACCATTTTTAATTTTTTTTAAATTTTTCTTGGTTTTTCCGATTTTCTATTTATTTTTTAATTGTATTTGATTATCCAGATTTTTGTTTATCCGTCTATGGTCCCAATTAGTCCGGATAATCGAGTTTCTACTATACAGAAGTTAAGAGGGTTTTCCCCTGATTTCTCCACGTTTGATTAAAAAAAACTCACTTTTCTCTGACCTGTAGGGATACTTCCTTTGTTTTGTGGTTTTATGGCTCAAGGACTACAGTGGTCATGCGCCGGGATTTACTGTTTTCTGAAGAATCCGAACCTCTGGACCTGCAATTTTCCAAAAAATCCAAACCTCTTAAGGCCTGGGGAACCAAACCCCGGATTACAGTGAGAAGTGCGATCTTTATGAGATATGAGTAAGCATCCTTAGCATTGTCAAGAGCCCGGTACGAGAAAATGCGAGACAGGAGATGGACGTTGAAGATTATTTTATAAAACTAACCCCCTCTCCAAAAAAAAGATCTTTGAGTCCGATTTGCTAAAAACAGAAATAAATAAACGTGTTTGTGAGCAATCCCTTTCTTTGATCCCTGTTGCAACATTTTGTTAACTAAAGGCACACATGCCAATTTATCGTACAGATTTTCCTTGGGTGTCCACACAAACTCGGGGTTCACCGCGCCGTCATTTCCTGTTGAGGCTAAAAGAATAATTTTTTGATCAAATCGTTCTTTAAATCGATCAATTCATTTTTTGATCACAAAGCCCATAAAACCCGCGAATTTTCATCATACACATGGGAGATTTTTCCCACTGCCGCCTGCCTCCCTGCGACAAATCGCTACGTGTGTAGCCACCTTTATACCCTTTTTCCCCATTCCAACTCCCTCTAAAGTATATATTCATGTAAAATAAGGTTTTTGGTTTAAAAAAAAGATTTAATTATTTCTTCTATTTTAAAGAGGGAAGTGAGAAGTAAGGGGCTAATTAACAAATTCTGGCACGGCAGAAGTCGGAAATCGCATGTGGTTTGCTGCGACCTTGAACTAGTACACATGGCCGGAGTTCAAAAATAGATCTTCAAATTGAGATAAGAGGGGAAGGAGAAAGTTTGTTTCTCGTTTCAGTTTGCCATTCACTTGTTTTTCAATTTATTTAAGTATTGAGAATGCTAGATTGTCTTGATTATGGATTGCATATTTAGAGATTATTGTGACCCAATGTGAAAACACCGTAATTTCGGGGGCGGATCCAGGGTCCCGCAAAGAGGACCGTCTTGCCCCCTGGAGGGTTTGAATTTCTCTTTAGGCCAGTTCAAATAAAGGCATCCTATGCTTTCACCTTTAAGGGACCCATTTTTTGAACATTTCTGTCATAATACATATTTAAGAAAAAGAAAGCAAAGAATTCTTAGTTACATTTTAATTAAAAGAAATTTAAATGAAGCACATTATTTTTTTTGGAAGTGTAATTTTAATGGCATTCAACGTTTAATTAAGAAAGTAAAATCTTATTTGTCATTTTTTTTTCAATAAAAATTAAGTGTTGCAGTAATAAAAGCTACAGTTTTATTATTCAACTGTGGTGAAAGTTTAGTCTTGGCTATTTTGAAATGTTTAATTTTACGAAAAACAATATATGATTATTTTCTTAAAATAATATGAAATTAAAAAAAATTAAAATACAATATTAAATATTTTAGTTTTAATATTTATTATATTTTTTCAAATTTCCACGTTTATGAAAAACTAAACTTTTTGACAAAATGCCTGTGTATCTTATGCAAACTTTAAAAAAGAAAAATTATGCCGCAGATTATTTCCAAATGCCAAAATAAGTGTTGCAGACTGGTAGAAAAGTTTCTGCTACTGGGATCGGGAGTCAAACTCAGATTAGTGGCACACTAGGCGAACACGTTACTACACTGCACCACAGCAGGGCAGGGATGATTTCAAATTCCCCGACAATTCTAGGTTCTCGAGGTGCATGGGAACTCTGCATATGATTTTTTTTAAAGAAACCCAAGCTTCCATTACACAGAAAATCAAAACCCGACATATGGATAGGCAGCTAAAATAGTAAGCGCTTGGTATTAATAGGATAGAAATCAAGATTTTCTGCATGGGTAGGCAAACACAATACCTCTACATCACTGCTCTGCCATTAGTCAAAGAAAAGAAACAACTTCACAAATATATTGCAGCTATTTAATATAAGATAATTAACTTCCAATGAATAATGTGAATATGTACTAACCTAATTACAAAATCACTGATCTTAAAGTGAGTTTCAATTATGCCGGATGTACGAACCCGTGCCCGAAGGACATCTGTTGGCGTTGGCATGTATTTTTCTGAGCATATGCGATCCATACTTTCAAATAAACTAATAAAAGAATAACAATAAATATTTTGACAACAATAAACTTTGCATGGAATTATTGAAAAAGAATTACCAAATTTTAAAAGACACAATGGGAACCTTCCACAATATTCAAATGATCTTGCGTTATATTTTTTCCATAATCACAAAAATTATGAATGATCATTGAAAATGCTGTGTGAACAACAATAGTTATAAATTATAAAAGATAGTGTCTTAAACTTGGCAGTAGCCCAATAAGGAGGCTATCAGTAAAAAATGGAAATGAAAGAAATGCAAATTTAATCATGTAATACAATCACATTATGGAATGATGAGAGAATTACTCTAAATACCAAAGCTTGTTTTGCTTTTCGGACATTTGACGTTTCGCCCTCGTTTAAAAAACGGTCAAAGCACAGCACCATTCCTTGCAAACTTGTACATAGTGAAAGTCTTATATGTACTTGCAGAGGGGAGTGGGGGGTATCATCGTCTATAGCTTAATGGGAAGAGCTCTTAACTGGAAATCAACGAGATGTGGATTCAACTCCCACCTGGACAGGAAAAATTTTTTTTTTTTTTTCCTTTGCAAGTATTTAATAATCTAAATTTAAATGGGATGTAAAAATGTTACATCCGATATCGTACACTTTGCATATTTCTCAAGGATACGCTATGGGCTACCTAGAATAGGACCCACAGCTTGATGTGACTTCCAAACCACAATGCATTTACACATAGCCAAGCTTACTGTAAGATGAATCTAGTCACCGAGGCACACAATGAATCTGGCTTACAAGTTATTCTTATGTGACCTTCATACACAGTGAGACATCAAAATTTGAAGTTTGTTAAGAACTATGTACGATCAGCTTCGATCATATGAAAATTAATTTTAAAGATTGGTGTTTGTTGAGGTGAATGTGATCATGCTAAAATGCACTCTTCACCATACAGAAAAAAAAAAAATCGAACACTGATTATAGTTTCTGCAGTGAAGATTGGACACCACTGCTCTATGAGATCATTTATGGTACACGTTTTATAACACAATATATATACATAGACAGCGGAACCTGGTAAAATGAACACCTGAATAAACTGACCACTTTTAAAAGAGAAAGAACTGGCACAGACTTGGTCATACCTACACCAAATTCTGTCTTGTATAGTGACCACCTGTCTATGGTGATCATTGCAGACAAGTCCCAAAGGTGGTTACTTTAAGTGGGTTCTACTGTATATAAAAAAAAAAACTATATATACATTCACTGTGTTCAGGATGCTTTACACCCATCCCAAATTCAGAATCGGGAATAAGGTATTGTATTGGTGGTTCCTGTCCCAAAGGAACACTCTTGCAAATTCTCACAGTCCACGAAAACCACCTTACAAGCAGCATAGTCTGAATTTCATACTCATGCTATGAGAAGAGTGGAGGTAGAAAATGAAATGAAAATGTGCTACTGAGAAATGCTAAGGACCAGAAGAGCAAAATTAAGGACTCTTAAAGACCAAAAATAATTTTCTAAAAAATGAAGGCTTTAAGGAGAGTATAGACACGTTATTTAACATATATTACTATAACTGTTTTCTGAATAGTTATATGTTGGAATATATCTTTAAAGTGCAGAGGTGGGGGGACCAGAAGAAGAAAGTTCTCCCTGTTTACACTTTCTTTTTTTAATGAAGTAGCGCCTATGGAAAGATGTTTATTTTCTTCACAAAGTTTCATATAGCATTTTGATACTTTTGCTCTTCACAAACCTGGATGCACCACTGATATACTTATTCCTGTCTAAATTTGAACATGAATTCAACATCGTGAGAGAAATGTTAACCCATCATAGTGTACACAAAGGTATGAAAGAATACACTGCATTTCCTATGGAAGTAAAACACAAATTGAGGTAGGTCATTCAGAAGGTGGGTACTTGCATTTTTATACTTAAAGGGCAATTACTGTTGAAAAGGTTGATTGAATCTTTTAACCCTGCCTGAAACTTAAGATCTCAGGGTTCCCATGTATGTGTGTGTGACGAGCAACACCAGAAGTGTCATACATAGCAAAGTTTATAAGGGGGGTTATAGGCTCAAAGAGGTTACAGAGCTACCACTAACATTAATATGTTAAATATACAAAATTTCATTGCAATCGGGGGTTACAACCCCCATCAACACCCCCTGCGTACGCCAGTGCTATCATACACCATGTATAAAGTTCTCATTCCACTTTTCGAATCGTGACCTTTTCCAAAGGTTACGGGTAAAATAGGTATAATATTGAACTTTAAAACATTAACAATAAAAATGAAAGAGTCATACTATAAAGCAGAATCGTTCAGCTCATACTCGTATCCTCTGGCAACTGCTAGCCGAACTCCCTTGTCATTCCACAAATTTCGGAGGGCACTGCTGATAAAGGGAAGCATTATGTAATGTTCGTCGAAGCAACATTGGCAGGATAAAATGGTTTGTGCATGCGCCTACAGTAACAGAAAAAGTACAAATAATATTCATATAAAATATATGCAATACAATATACAGGGTGTCTATAAAGGTGAGGTGGTTCATCCAATGGACAAAATTTATTGGACCAAATTTGGTGTACATACTCCTGGGACGGTGGGATTTTGATATACAGCAGGAGCTCTTTAATCCGGCACGTTCGGGACCACGGCCGTGCCGGATTATCGAACGTTAATATGGTTTTAACGGGAATACCAAAGAAAAATTAATACAGTACAATGATATTTAAAACAAATTGTAATAAGTTGCTGTATAGCAAGAAAAAAATACATATAAGCTTTACTGTTTAAAAAAGTCTCTGATAACATGTTGCCTTTGTGATTCGGATCTTTCCTTCAAAACATCGTTACAGATTATACACAAATTTGAGTTGTGCATAGTAATGGCTTTTGTTGGATTCTGTAAATTTCATAAATGTATTTTAGGCATCAGAAGCCTGTTTCCAGACTTCAGCTTCATCTGCCATGTCTCCTTCATCCAATCTGGAGGTTAAGGTCAATAAACGCCCGAATCCACTCAAAAAGGAAAGTGAGCAGCTTGATCGGTGCCGCATTAAAGAACTACTATGTGTATATATTAGAGTGGTCCTTATTTTTCAGTTTTTGCATTTTATTTAGGAGCATGCCCTCAAATGATGACTCTGGATGGGAAAAAAAAACAAAAATGTAAAGTTTTGTCTCGTTTTGACAAAGGGAAATGGTGGCACCAAGCCTTTAAGATTTAATTAGGTAGTCCACGATTTGGATGCTGCAATGGTGGCTATTTGTTTAAATCCGGTATGCGTTTGAGACTGAGTGTTGTTTTATTTCTATAAAATTGTAGAGTAAATTAACTTTGCTTTCTCATTGGTCAATGCAGGCAAATTGGGAGCATAACGTTAAATTTTTATTAAGGACCATGTTTCTTGCTAATACATAATACTAACAAACTTACAGTAGCACTTGATAGATGCAAAGTAACTGACAGAGATGCACTGAGTATTTTAACTGCTACTGTCAAAGTGTTATATCAAGATGCGAGTAATTGAGTCATCAAGCGACCTTCCATTTGTCGCTGTTATGAACGCTTGCGTGAAAAGCATGTTTTAAAACTTCATCAGGCAATTAACAAATTTGAAATTAATGAAGTTACTGCTCACTTGGATGGGAAAATGCTTCTTGCATTAATGAGAAAAGAAATTGTCGATAGACCTCCTATTATTGTCATGTGTGAAGGAAAAGAGCAACTACTGGGAATTCTACAATTAACATCAGGTACTGAAAAGGATCAAGCTCTTGCCGTATATCACACTTACAAGTGAACCTCACGAGAACTGATTCTGGGATTTTTAAATTATTGATTTTAATCGACAGGAATTTTGATTGTGAGTTCAACGGTACCAATCGCTAACTCCTCCCACTCCTAGATTGGGAGATATATAGGTTTAAAGTTCGCATGTTAAGTCTGTGGGAAGGTTATTCACTGCTTAGCTCAAAATAATTTCATTTCTGTATTAGCCGTGCAGCTTGGCACCTAACCTCAGCTTACGAGCCATCGTTAGTGTATTGTTCAGAACCAAACACTTGGTTTAAAGTAAATTCATTATTTAAGGAGAAAGCTTGAAATTAACGACATAACATGATTGCAGTTACCTTTCACGCTTGTCATTATCTATCAAATATTATCTAATTGCGTTGAATTAAGAAATTAATTAGCTTTATTATAATTTATATAAAATACGAGCGACGTTAATCTATATAACATGTGGTAAATTGTAAATAATGAAATTCATAGTTATTTAAAACAAAATAAAATATTAGATACGCAATCTCCACATTCTAATCATGAGAAAAAGTTTGCAAAGCATATTGTAAATACGATGAAAAATCATTATAGTAATTACCAATTTTCAGAAACAGCATACTATGAACTTCTGTTACTGTAATCGTCGCTTATTACCTATGAAAAAACTTCACAGTCCTCAAGACAAAGACTACTCACCTTTTGAAATCGGAGAGCATTCAGCTCGTAAAAAGAATAGCATTAAATTAACTATGTCACGGAAGGAAACAAATATAATTCAGAACATATGTTTTATAGTTCCAAAAACACATAAAAAGAGAATTAAATCTGATATTAGTTCAAAAAAGATTGAAAAAGGTTATCAGCCACACACATGAGTGGCAATTTACACAATTAGATAAAACGAACTGAAACAAGTAATAGAGAGGAAATGTGTTCTGCTATAGACAATCATGTTATTTAGCAGTATATAAAGGCTAGAGACCAAGCCAAGAAAGTCACATATACAAATTAGATATTGGGCTCTTGAAAAAACAGACGAACTAGGTACTCTTGATTTCCAAGCTTCTGACTCTTGGATTGAAAAATTGGATTTAGAAATTGGATTGAAAAGCGAATATTTTTGCAGATGGTAAATGTCTTTTACCTTCTTCATTTGTATTTCGTATATTCCGACCAGTGTCAAATTTTACTAGTGATGAAAAATTTTAAATTAAATACGGAATTGTTAGTCGTGAATCAACTAAATTTACAACAGTGTCAATCCACCCCAAACTATTATCAAAGTTAAAGTAAAATGAGTTTGTTAAACAGGCAGCGTCAATAATTAAAAATTATGAGCTACAAAATGTATATAACTTTGACCAAAGTGGGTTTAAATACGAACATGTAGGCACACAAACCCTCTCATTTCAAGGTGAAAATGATACATATTTAAAGACACAAAGAACGTATGCCACGACACATTCATATACGATCATGCCTACTTTAAGATTTAACGGACAACCAGGTAACTGTGGCGACTAAAAAGTTGAATCTGGCGATTCTAATTATTCTTTGCATTAATTTTTTTTCTCTCTGGGTGATGTTTTCTTTCCCTTCTGTAAAGTGAGAAAAAAAAGATGAGGAAAGGAAGGAGAAATGTTTTGTTTACCTTGTTCTTGGAGCAGGTTGACTCAGTTTTTTAAAAGCCGAGGCAGCCGCTCAAGGTCATTAACCATACAAGCGTCTGGGGACAGGACAGGAGTCGCCGATCTCTGCCTTCTGTGCATGTGTGTGAACTACGACGTCTGTTCGTTGACAAAAAGAATAAGGTAAAGATTTTTTGTGAAGTATAATCAGGGCTTGCATAGTCATAACTGGGGGGGGGGGGCAAAGGGGCTTTAAAATAGGGGCAGATATGCCCTTTTAAGAAGGGATTGTTTAATCGAGTATGGAAAATGAAAAAAAAAATGGATGACGGTATTTATGGACTGTAAACGGTAAAATTAAATTGCAAAAAAATGAACACAGTGATATAATGAGATAATTAAAGAGTATAGTGATCTTGACAGCTTATATCGATATTATGTATAGAAGTCCTTGCTAGAATTTACCGCCAATGTTTTTGCTTGACTACTGTTCATGTGCATCCACAGAAACGTGACAGGGAAAGGCTCCTCCTCTCACAAGATGCTAGTGGATCTAGCAAATTTATAGCATGTTTCGGCATTACTGTTAATTTAGCGGCAATGTTCTTGCATTTACAAAGTCCATGCATATGTGCAAAACGCGGAGCCCGACAGCTCCCGTCCTGTCTCTAGATGCTTGTATTCGTTATTGCCAATTTAGCTCATTCGAGTAAGATTTTTTTTTAGACCACTTGACTTGAAATATGGGCAAGCAATCCACCTTAATTAAAATTAATAGTTTATATAAAATTATTAATTAAAATTAATAGCTTAATAATTAGTTGTATTTAACACAACTTTAGATGGGAAATTCAAAGTGATACTTCTTACAAAAATTGATATAAATGCTCTTGAAAATGACAAGCAAAATATGTTGGAAGGTGGCATTCAATTATTTAATGAGAGATTATTAGAAATTTCAATGATTACCGATGCCATTGACATATTTGACATACTTCAATGGCCGGATTTATTTAATTATGGAGAAAGTAAAATAAAAACGTTAGGCTTACATTATAGAAAGTTTCTAAGTAGTAAAGATGAGACTGAAGAAGAATTTCTTGGTGATCTTCTAACAGAGTGGTTTGATCTAAAAACACTTGGAAAATTTTTTAATATTGAGAAACTGTTCGGAAAAACTGATGCCATGAAAGATTTCCAAATTTAAGTTCTCTACTAAAGATAGTAACTGTTACACCAGTTTCCACAGCATCATGTGAGAAAGGATTTTCTCACATGAACCTGATAAAAAGTAAATTAAGAAACAAATTGGAAGTAAGCAGTTTGCAAAATTTATTGATAAATTTGAATGGACTTTATTTAAAGAACTTTAATTCTAATAAAGCTGTTGCCATTGGTATTTTAAAACAAAAGCTATGAGGCATGTCAAAGGGCATAAACACAATGCATAAAGTGTGTTTAAATATTTTTGTACATAGTATGACCTTATTAGCATGGGCATCAGCAGCATAGGGCAGGAGTAGGCAATCGACCTCCCTTCAATTTTTAAAAAAAATTTCAGTTTGTTTTCTCAAGAGCAAAAATATGCAACCACCATATTTAATTTAAAGTAATTAATTTAACCTAAGTATTTAATTTAAAAAATTAAATACTTATTTAATTATGGTATTTTTGAATGAAGGTTTTTTATTTCTGCTGAAGTAATCTTTGCCCACCCCTACAAAAAATTCTGCCAACGCCCTTACTTATTAGTGCTAAATTTTCTTTCATAAACTTAGATTGCGCTGTTTTCCTGGCTGCCGACATTTAATAGAATTTTTCAATCCCTGAAATAATGTATTTCAAGCCCTTGCCTAACAGTCATGCTGGGATACGGATGCTGTTTTCATGATTCATTTCATTAGAACAGAACTCCTGTATGGACAAAAGACAAACAAAATTGAACATCGACCTTCGAGGCATTTCTCACAACAAGAAACTAAGGATAACAGCTAAGGTTGATGTCGTTCAAGAGAATTTGTGAAAGTTGTCCACTGCTGTGGCCCTGTTTTCCCTGAAAAGGGCTGTTGTAATAACAGGAAATAGAAGGTGAGAGTATAAGAGCTAATAAGAATTTTCCTCTCACACTAACAAGAGTAGCAATTGATTCAGCTTCTTCCAGGTTCAAATAACTTAATGCTTAACAAGGACTTTGATAATAAATAAATCATATAGTGATACACTGCTCGAAACTAATAAACAATTATCAACACAAAACACAACACGCAGTTCATATTTATTATTATCGCTTACTCCATTAGCACACACATCGGAAAAACGGTGAATTTAATCTATCAATTAAAAATACATTTCTAAGGAGAAGAATTGGTGAGTAAAAGCCGCCAAACAACTATGAATCAATTTTTTTTTCCAAGACAAATAAATTTTAATATTTAACGTTTTGTTGTAAATTTACTTGTTATATTCAACGAATGCTTATGTTCGTTATCTTAAACTTGTCTTATGTGCTCAAAAGTACATGTTTCGAATTGAAGTATTTAAATAATTGAAATGTGTAATTTTTTCAACTACTTCAGGATGTCCCCCCCCCACCCCACCTCCTTTACGGCCAATCCAATTTTACAGCAAAATTTTTCTGTCCGGAGAGTAACTGCTGATGAACGATTTCACGGTGTACATATATAAAGTTAAAAATTCTGCCACTGGGGGGGGAGGGACACTGAGATCATGTAAATGTGCATATTCTCACTCAAAAACCGACTATGCAAATTTTAATAAAATGACATCAATTGGTAGATATATATAATAGAAGGCCAAAAATGTGTTTTGCATTTGTTTGATAAAACTGAGGTGCTATGCCAATTTTATGTGATTGTACTTTGCTGGAGGAAAAAGGAAAGAAAAAAAAGCTAATGCTAATGTCATATTTTGGAAAATTCTTGGGGTGAAGAGCTTCAGAAAAAGTCCAACGTTAAACCTGAAATTTGAAAAATAAATTTTACATTTAGAGTTATTATTCGAGTATTTCCTATGAGCTGATCACTACCCTGTTCACCAAATCTCGCACCCTTGGTTGTAAGGTCATCTAAAGAGCTTGGTGTACGAAGAGCACATGGTTAATTTAGTAGCATTGAAGGGCTAATTAACGCATGTGGGGGAAATCTGTAGAGATATGCTTCACAAGAATGTTGTTAACAGAATGTAGATTTAGAACAAGTGGAATAAAAAAAAAAAAGTACATATTGAACATCTGTAAATTATACTAAAATAAAAAATAATGTATAAAATACAGATTTTCTTTTGGTAAGTATGCCTAATTTATTCCATAAACACAATTTGTAACAACATTTTTTTCTTTAATGACATTTTTTTTAAGGAATTAAAATAATCACAATTCCATGATTCCAGGAGTATGTACACCACATTTAGTAAAGTTTGGTCCAATGGATTTTTGGTTATTGGATTCTAAATACCTTGACCTCCCTCTAATTTAATACATCCAAAACTTCACAGAAAGATGAACACATTTGATTTGTGACCACCCCGTCTCATATAATGACTTCTGGAGTTGCAATCGTTGATGGATATTTTGTAATCACCCATCACTAGTGTACTTCAGTCTTAAGTAAAAAAAAACCTATACAAATGATGGATATCAGACCTATACAAATGGCTGCTATACTATGCTGCAACGTGCATTTCGATCAATTTAATACCAGTCTCTTTGCAATTTGGTTTAAATAGTAGTCTATGTACTACACCATTCTGCGAAATAACTGGCAACAATATATATACGTTCGTAAAGAGATTATATATTGTCCTTCGTAGCTCAGTGGGTAGAGCCTCCGCCCGGCAAGTGGAAGGTCGTGGGTTCAGGTCCCACCGAAGGCAGAAATATTTATTTTCTTTCGAACGTTTCACCATCTAATCACGCCATACCATCGGCGTTGGTATCACTACGCCAATAAACGTTGATTGATTGACATTGTTGTTTGATTTAATAATTTAATTTAATGATATTCAGTTAATAAATCACTTTTTAAGTTCACTATCTTTAATATTTAGGTTTAGCAGTAATAAAAATTTCTCAGACATTTGTAAATAAACAAGATTAGAATAACACTTAAATTTTGATAACTAACCCACATTGTTCCGACTTATGACTGTCAAGTCGCGTCGTTATATCCGATACGAATTTCCCTACTTAGAATCTACGTAGACTACAAAATCGCCGTCGTTATAGCAGGTTTCGTCGTTATATACGATGTCGTTATAACCGATATATTTAGTATGGAGTAGAATAGCAAACCAAACTTCTTGTAAAAATTCCGTCATTATAAACGATTTTCACTGTACTTTGACGTTTTTCCCTATTAATGTATAGAGTGATTCATTCAGGATTTTAGCCCCCAAAAATGTGCTAAAATTTTGAAAGGGGAAAATATTTCCATCTGAAATTTGAATACAAAGTGCCACATGTTCTGATATCTGCATCCATATTTTGAACATAGTTTGTGACCCAACTGAATGATATTGAATTATAGAATGGTTTCTTCCAACAGGATGGTGCAAACTTGTTCCAGTTCCAATGTTGCTGAGATTCAAAGTTTCTTTGGCAATCAGATCTCCAGATTTAACTCCACCTAATTATTTATAAGATTACCTGAGAGGCACTGTACACAGTAATGTAAATCTAGAACTATCCAACAGCTGAAAAACATTGTGCACGATATTGAAGCAATAAATGCCAACACACTGAAGAGTAAACATGACAATACGCAGCGATGAGTTGATCTTTGTTTTGAAGCTAAGGGTGGATATTTTTAATATCTTCAGAGAGTATGAAGAGCTGCATACATCGCTTTGTGTATAAATTTCAGCTTCAAATTTCTTCGCCTTTCTCAAAATTATACCACTTCTTTGGGATAAATCCCTAATGAATAACCCAGTAGTAGTTTAATAAGTTGTAATTAAACATATTTTTAGATAATGTTATAAATTTCTTTGTATGTTTGCACTGAAAACTGAATTCTTAGATTAGTTAGAATATAACATACAGGGTTTGTCCCAGAAGTTCCCGGAATGATTTTTTGTAGTTGGCAACGCTGGCTGACGGGGCGGAGAAGTTGGTGGGGGATCTGAGCTTGGAAACGAGACCGGTATCAGTCGCCTGCGGGCAGTTGTTGAGGCAGGGTCACGCTCCGCGCAGAGGTATCTACTGCACCCTCGTCGATCAAAAAATGGACCAGTTTTTGGAGCAGCGTTATGCAATCAAATTTTGTGTGAAACTGGGTAAAAACGGGGCGGAGACACTCGAAATGCTTCGGAAAGCCTACGGTGACGGGGCGATGAAAAAAAGCCAAACTTTCATGTGGCACAAGCGGTTCCGGGAAGGTCGGGAGTCCGTCAACGACGACGACCGCTCTGGACGCCCGTCGACATCACAAACGGACGACTCGGTGCAAAAAGTGCGTCAAGTTTTGGACAATGACCGACGATTAAGTGTTCGGGTGATTGCAGAGGAGTGTGGAATACCCAAAACAATCGTTCATCGCATTTTAACGGAGGATCTTCAAATGAGGAAAGTCTGCTCGAAAATGGTGCCAAAAGTCCTGACGAGTGAGATGAAGGAGCAGCGTTTGTTGAAGTGCCAGGAATTGCATGAACGCTACGAAACGGACCCAGAATTTTTGGACAGAGTGATCACAGGGGACGAGACGTGGATTTTTCAGTACGATCCCGAATCAAAGCGCCAGAGCAGCGAGTGGCACACCAAGGAGTCTCCTCGCCCGAAAAAAGCAAGGATGAGCAAATCGCGAATCAAGGCAATGCTCATTGTGTTTTTTGACAGAAAAGGTGTAGTTCACAGTGAATTCGTGCCACAAGGACAAACAGTCAACAAGGAGTTTTACTGTGAAGTGCTCAAACGGTTGCGCAACAGGGTTCGACGCGTCCGAAACGAAATTCGCGACAATTGGATCTTGCACCATGACAACGCGTCAACCCACACCGCGCTCATTGTCTCCGAGTTGCTGGCCAAAATGGGTGTGGCAACGCTGCCCCAGCCGCCGTACAGCCCCGATCTGGCACCAGCGGATTTCTTTTTGTTCCCAAGGATCAAAAGAACCCTGAAAGGAACTCGGCATGGGACGCTGGAGGCGGTAAAAGCAGCCGCGACGACCTCACTGAAGGAGATTCCCGTTGACGACTTCCAGGGCGCCTTCAATGATTGGGTGAAGCGTTGGCAACGGTGCATCGAAGCAGGGGGAGAATACTTTGAAAAGTTCTGAAAAGATTGTAAACTGATATTGAATAAATGATTTTAAAAAAATCATTTCGGGAACTTTTGGGACAAACCCTATATTCGAAATTGAGTCTGCACTCTATATATTGGATAATTGAGGTTCCTACCGCACATGCTTCAATATAATACGTATATGTTACCATATACTTACATTTAGTTTTAATGCATGGTACCGTAAAAACACAAGTCACTCAATTTGCTCCGATAACCCTCAGAATCAAAACAAAAATGGTGAATATATTACCTTATTTTTGGAATTTTCTAAGTTAATCCTCAGAATGCCCATTCCAGTAAGAACGAATTTCATAGAACTGAGCAAATTATCCAAAACTGTAGGCTGCAACAGGAAAATAACCACATTATAAAATACATAATTAGTTTTATTGATAATCACAAAAGGAGCAATTCGCTTATTAATAATTTTCCTACTATATTAACTGATACCTAACCATCTATTTCTCACCACCCCTAACGATATTTAGCTACGTTTGGGTAATTATATTACTGGCCATTAAAAGTGCACCACCAAAAAGAATGTAACCAAATCGGCTCAAAATCCGTAACGTGGGTAGGCCATGGCAGAACATCACCAACCAGCTTCTCTGTAGTCTGAGGAAAGAGATGAACCTCGAGTAGTAAAAGAAACTAAATCTGAAGAATCTTTTTTGTAGAATCCCGAGTATATTAACATTATACTGTGTAATATGTCCCCAGACCAGATTACAATAGTTAATATGTGAAAAAACATCAGTGTAATATAATAGAAGTACTCTACGAGGAAGAACATGCGGGCAAGCGCACCCATAAGTCTACTAATGGATGTTGAAATCATTCTTATATGTTTATTCCATATCATAGAAGATTGAAAAATGACTCCAAGTAATTTAAATTTGTCAACCAATGGAATTGTAACATAGTTAATCAAAAATGAATTTGAAGGTCGAGGAATTTGATGAGCCATTGTAAAAAGCATGTTTTGGTGAGATTTAGTGTTAGTCCAACATCACTGAACCACATACTGAAAGCACAAATGTCAGTATTAGCCAATAACACGAGCGTAGAAATCATGATGTGCCTAAAAAATACTAGTGTCATCAGCATATACAACAATTTGAGCTTAGGTATCGATTAGAAAAATATTGTTAATATAAATAATAAATAAAAGAGGGCCAAAAATTTAGCCATGTGGAACACCATACTTAGTTTCATGCATAGCAGATGCGATATTGTTTATCTGAACAAATTGTCTATGTTGAGCAATAAGTTTCTTAAAGAGCGTATGTGAAATACCACGAAAACCCAAGTCTTGGTTTATAACACCCACCACTGTACAATATACAGGGCTTGACAAAGCCAGTTGCCATTGGTGACTAAATTCTCACATGTAGTGGGCGAGTACTATTTTTGTTTGATGAGTACGGTGTAGCGATTTGTTAAGCCTAGATGTGGGATACTGTACTATGAATCCACCGTATATGTGCGTTCATACACACATATACGGTGGATATATTCACCGGAGAATATATCAGATAAGTTCAGTATAGTCAAAGCCATGTTTGAAGGACAATAGTTTTATTTCAATATAAAATCTCACTACTGAAATAATAACTAAAAACGAAAGGAAGTCCAGAATGAAAGCAAAAGTATTTAGATTGAGTTCCCTACGAAGAACATTTAGTGGCATAAATTATACAGCACCCCTCCCCCAAACTGCATTCACTTAATTCGCTAATGATTTTTATAAATGACATTTTATTTGATCAGTGCACAACTTTCTCTTTATAGCATGCTCTGTAACTGAAACTCAAGGGGCACAAAATGAATTTAGCCAAGTCTGCTTGTCATTCAACATTTTAGCCTCAACTAATCGATATTTTTTGGCTTCCAAATCTTTACACTAGGAACTGACACTAGCTTATTTCCATGGAAGAATAGCAACATCTGTATGAAATGCATCAATGCGATCTATCCAACATAAAAAACTATGTTTTACAATGATGTTACTAATAAGTGTAGTGACACTAGCAGGTTCAAAGTAAACTTCTTTTCTCTTATATTTTATAGTACTGGGACAGATTAAGTTAATAACGAACCAAACAAAGTCTTCGTTCATTTGTGGGTCCCCAAAGCAGAATGTCTTGCAATGTTCTGCAGGAGATGCATGCATGTATGTATGTCATACATTTTTAAATTTTATAAAACAAATTTCTTTTTTAATAGAAATGCAAAAAACATTTATCAGACTTATTTATTTCTTTATTTTAAGAAAAAGAAATTGATTCGTCCCACGACTGTTCTGCAGTGAAGTTGTTTACTCTGTGACATGCATCACACTTTTTAGCACATTCTGTTTTTGGGGCAGTAGCGGGTGTAAACGAAATAAATATTTGAAAATTTTAGAAGTGAATAACTATGTACTACAATAGCCGATTCTAATAGAAAAATTGTGATATTCTATTCAGTGCTGGATAATATGGCAACTAACTTTTAAATCACAGAGTAACTCAGTAAAAAAAAAAAAGGAGTTCCAAAGTCATATCAGCAAGAATTACTCCGAGGTTGTCACATGCCTTCTGGTCCAGAATTCTGAAGGGGAAAGAATATGTGTGTTACATCTGTCATCACCTGTGATTCAACTGAGGAGAGCCACAGCTATCCCTATCATCCTTTATATTAATCAGTCGATTTAAAAATCAATGAAGTAAAAATATTCCTTTAGAGAGGTGTTTTGTTTTTATGACACAAGAGCAGCAAATGCTGTTCTGCGCCAAATGGGATAATTTCTTTTTGTACCTAATTCCTTACACCAGGAGTCTTCAACTTTTTCAGTCCAAGGGCCAATTTTGCTTATTCTTGTAGGCCCGCGGGCCGCACTACAGTATCAACAATATTAGGACTGAACAAATGCGGCTCAAGGGGTGCGACCTAAGCTCAGCCTTCATTAATATTTTTCCTTAAGTCCCTATATTAGTTTTGCATGTCCACCCAAAAATATTTTCAAAATTTGCCACTGGGACTATATATACATATATATTACAATGTAAAATATGTATGGAAGCAAAATACATTTACAATACTTTTAGTTATTAATATGTACAGCGAAATCAAACCTTTTAGCGAGATTTTTGCCACTGCTTATTTTCAATAATCCTGTTAATATCAGGTCTTATTTTTAATATTGCAACCTTAAGAGTACTTCTAAAGTGGAGTTTCTGTGGTCAGTTATTCTGATAATAACTTTTGATTTTATTAACTTCATTTTTGAAAATAGTTGTTGGCAGACTCAATGGCATACACACGTGAGAGGATGATAGGGTTTATAATTCCCACTGCAATAAAATTTTGTGTATACACATATGGATATATTGAGTTGTAGCTCTGTAACCCCCACAATTGTAAGTCTGTAACCCCACTGTCAACTTTCTATGTTAGCTTATGCGCAGTTGTAAATGCTTCAGAATAGTAACATTTTCAGAGCGTGCAGTCAGATGGCTGGGACAATGTTCTTATCAACATACGTAAAATAGAATTTGACGAGTCCTAAGTTGAATCGTTTTAAATCACTGTTACACTGCAAATCAATAAAACTACACCTAGTGCCCATATACGCTAGAAAATTAAAGTAAAACATGATTGAGGGGTAACCTTGTGTCACTTTAGTTCTATAGTGTTTTAAGATATTTATTACGAAATGTGAAAATGACAACAGAATAAAATATATAGATTTCAGACTCAGAGGGAGCAGGGACGTTATTTTTGTGTAAAAAAAAAAAAATTGTATTTTTTCGTAAGCTGGCGGGACACATAAAACAGGTAGGAGGGCCGCATGCGGCCCGCAAGTTGAAGACCTCTGCCTTACACAGAAGAGAACATAAAAGATGGGTCTTATCAGCCAAACAGGCATGACAGGTGGGATAGTCACACAAAGTGATGGAACACACCATCTTACCAGCCCAACAGGTAAGAGAGTTATGGTAGGCGGACACAAAGGGCTAGAATAGTAAAACTTACTTTGAAGCTTTTTAATTCGTCGGAAGTGAATCCATCGCTATGTATTATTTTCATCTGTTTGACAAGGGTGCTTTTACCACTCTCCCCTGCGCCTGTAAAAACATAATTACATAAAATTGAAATTCACATCACACAATGACAATACAAAATACACACACAGTTACAAGTTATTGTATATTTCATTCATTCTATTACTTAACGAAAAAAAAGATGTTGGTAAACGTTCGTGAGAGTTCTACGGTGTAAGAATCATACTGTTCGGAGCCATAGTTCTCTTAGGAATCTGCACCTCTTAAGGCCTAGGGAACCAATTCCAAGACTAGGACAGGCAGTTAGCTAATAAGAAGTGCCTTTTGGCATAGTTGGGCATCAAACCATACTCCAGGATTAGAAATCTGAAATTGGACCGTGCGAATGCTTGGATTAGTGTATTCAGAATGCAGTTAAACCTGTGTAAATCAATATAAGGTTATATGTAATATTGATTTATTTCAGCCTCAGCTGAATGGAGTTTTTCCATCCACCATGAAGGCTATTCAAACATACCTATGAGCAAGCATAGTTGGAAAACGCCTTCATAACTAGCCATTATATCCATAGAGCGTAAACTTAGAAATGCCCTCATGATTAATCCTGACACAGTAATTGACAAATTTGCACCTCGAAAGGGATAACGACGTCAGTTTTCGTTGTAAATATTCATTAAATGAAAGAATATGTTGAAAGAAATAGCGAAAATGGAGATAAAGAGGATAGAAAGATAATAGGAGAGTGGAGAGTAGAAAGATAATAGGATAGTACAGATCGAAGAATCAACTCTTAGATACACTAGGAAAACGAATGGTGAGGCAGCACGAGAAAAGTAATGCTCACCAAAATGCATTTGATGCATCAAGGAAAAAAGAACTTGGGCCTTTACGGAAGACTGTTTTAAAGCTAGAAGCCAAAGAAATCAAACAACTGCATCAACATTTTAAGATTGCATTTAACAGTGGGAAACAAGAAATGCCATTTTCTGCATTTCATGATGAAATAAGACTGTTACAAAGTGTAGGTATTGACATCAATGAAACGTACAACAATGAGAAGCAAGTTAGTACTTTTATTTCCTTTATTGCTGAAGAAATAAAGGTAAAATTGACATCTTTAGAAAAGAGCAATTTTTTTTCAATAATGGCTGACGGTAGTACAGATTATAGTACTTGTGAAGAGGAAATTATATACATAAACTTCATAGAAAATGGAAAAGTTGTTACAAAGTTTGTAACTTTACAACCCTGAAAAAAAGCTGATGCTAATAGCATAGAGCATGCTATTTCAGATACAATATTGAAGTGTTTAGGGTTAAGTCAGGAAGATGATAAAAGTAAATTTGTGGCTTGTGCTTTTGATGGTACATCAACCAATTTCGGAGAAAAGAATGGAGCTTTCCAAAAATTGAAAACGGAAAAGAACGAAGCTTTCCAAAAATTGAAAAGGGATGTTCGACCTTATCTTTTAGGCATTCATTGTTGTGCTCACAGATTAAAATTAGCTAATAAAGATGTTATTGAAAAAACAGTTTATTACTTGAAATCACTTATCATCATATTCAGCCATTATCTAATGCAGAACCCTCTGATCATTTTTTTCTTATTTAATTTCCATGCTTTTTCAACTTATTTGCCGATTTCGGTTATATAATTTTTGTCCTAAAATATTTCCCTGGTCTCTTCATGATTTCAGATGAACTTGCGATATGTTCTACATATTTCAAGAAAGACTAAGCAATAACGAACAACTCATTTCCACTCTATTTCACCTTTTTTAACTTTAACAAAGGTACCTTCAACTCCTGTTTGCTGTCCGTCAGTAAGTTCATCCTGCAACTAAAATATAGATAGTTATTATTATTATTCTGGTGCCACAGTCCACAAAGGACATTGGCCTCCTTACTCATTATCATATACAATAGAATTCCAATTAATCAAGTATGTAGGTCACCTGACCTTGTGGTGATAATACCAAATAAAGCTTTGTAAACTTATTACACCAAATTACCACGATTTCTTACTTAGACCTCTGCCCAATTTTATTTAATTTGTTAATTGGATTTCTACTGCATATAAAATATAATAAAATTGCATAAGTACCCAAAAGCAATATCTTTATAACATTGCGTTCCTGCTTTGCGAGCTCGGCCAACTGCTTGTCGATTTCTTCGCTGCGTAGTTGCGCTCGTCGTTCCTCTTCATCAAGACTCAAGCATGCCCCCATACTCCATTACTCAAAATCTTAATCTTATGCAAAAACAATCTGTGGTGAATAGACAATCAAAAATAACCGAAACAGGTTAACATTTACTCCAAAACATAAAAGACAAGTTTGTATAGAAGAATTTTAAAAAATAATGTTTACAGATACAAAAAAACGTTAAAGACATATTCCATATCAATTCAGGCAGGTGTGTTACCTTCATAGTCTCAGATGTTTTTGAATTAACATATGTTAAAAATCGGGAAAAAATAAGAACCCCCTTTTTTTGCTAAAAAAAAAATTGCCGGCCCGAAATACAGGCTGCCAAAGATGGCACCATTTCTCACTTGCGATTTTCAGCAAAATTTTAAAATGCTCTCTCTCTCTGGAACGGTTAAATATATTTGTTGCTTTTTTTTTTTATTTGGAAGATATTTTTCTAATTAAAATGATACAGCGTGTCTACTAAAAATAAGAAACCCAGTTCCTTGACTATTTTTGTACATTCCTTGACCTTGAAAAAAGTTTCTCTCCCTGTTTTTTACAACTGATAAAATAGCCATATAAAAAATAGCTAAAAATCCATAAACTTTGTCAAAATATGATGTAAAATAGCTGAAAATAAATTTAAAAAAAATTCGTTAAAATATCGTACAAAAATTACAATTCAATGATTGCATAAAATTTAAAAAATGGGCATAATCATGACCTACAACATCAATTTAGGGTCCTTTTCTTGACTTCCGTGACCTTTTACTCATTTCTTGACCCTTCCCTGACTTCCATGACCTGGAAGACATCCTGTGATACCCTCCATTTGGAAATACGTGTCCAAGTTCTATTGATGTAGCCTTCTGATTTTTTTTTTTTTTAAACAAAAATAATTTTTATTTTCAAAGATACTAGTTAGTAGTAATCAGTAGAATCCTAGTTGGCAGGGGACTGCCCCCTACTTACTAAAAACATCAGTAAATCATGGCACTGTAATTTATTGAGTTTGAAAAGCTTGTAATAGCAAAAAAAAAAAAACTCACCTATATTGCATAAGAAGTGGTGATGACATCGATGAAATAAAAACGGGAGAAACTAATTTTAGAAAGAATTGATCCACAGAGAAAAAATTCTGATGACCGGTGTGTAATATAGCCTACATAGGTGAGTCCATTTGAATACATTTATAAAAATTTCCCAACTTGTGAAACTTTAATCCATCATGATGGCAGCCAGGAATGAAGTTGGTGCCATTGATCAGAGACTAATATGCAGTTATGCTGAACAACTTTCAACATGGCATCTGCCATGTTGGTGAGTGTGGAAAGGAGTTGCCAAGGGTTTCGTTTTGTAAAGTAGAGGCAAAATCTGTTTTCAGGGAAAGTGCATAACGATCTCGCCCTGCCAAGCTTGTCGCCAAAACTCATGCTATACTCTTAAAAATGATCACATTTTTTTGGGTATGGTCCATCTACACATGCGCCGCAATCGCCTTATAGCGTCGCCTCTAGCCATTTTACTTCTACTGGTAGCATTGTATAAGCTGTAAAACAAAGTAGAAATGAGAGCAAAAATGATTATTTCTTTTATTTTCTAATTTATATGTTTTAACGGGTTGGATTGGAAATGGCCGTTTTAGTTTCACTTTGGATTATTTCGGAAATTAACGTCTGCGATGTAGTATTTACTTTTTACAAAATTCAAAACTGAAAAATTACTCTTACCTATATCAGAGAAGGGTTCGTGGAGGGAGACCCCCACACCCCCCACTTCATGGTAAACCCTTAGCTGTCCATTTGGATAGACTTGGAGTTATGTCTGAATAGTTGAAATGTGATGACATTTGTTTTCACAGGCTTCAAAAAACATTGGGTGACACTGCAGAACGAACCCCCTAGCTCTCTCTCTTCTCTTGAAATACGTTTCGAATCGGAAATTTCAGTAGATAGGCTTGTGACGCAACATTCTGTGTGACATCTTTATATCATTTTCAGTAGCTATCTGGTTTTTTTTTGCTGTGTTTGCTTTGTTGCAGTGAATTAATCATGTCTGAATGGTTGATGCCCTTTTGTGTGGAATAGCATCTGAAAGGAACAAGAAGTGGTGGTGGAGTGGGCCATGAAAGAGGGATTAATTTCGTCGGGCTATGAGCATCCAGTATGTAAGGATGAGATGAGATTATGGGCTAGATCCAGTGTGGATAACACTTTTCAGTGGTGTTTCTAGAAAGGCGGAGAGAATGCACATAATAAGTGAAGGGAGGGAAGAAAGGGTAGAAGGCACAACCATTTTCCCTAGCACACACTGCCCATCAAGACAACTAGGTGAGTACTTTGAAATTTTTAATTTCCATTAAAAACAAAACTGCAACCCCTCAACTGATTCATGAAAATTACAGGGCCCAAAAAACACAGAAAACAAAATGGTGGCAGATCACATGCCCTGTTGCCAGCAAAAAAAAAAAAAATTCAGCAGCAGTTTTGGAAACACTTAAAAAAATTTAAGTAAAGGGCTCATTATGCAATTGCACTAAAACTTCCAAACAACGTAGGTGAGTTTTTCCAATACATTTTTAAAAATTATGGCCAAGATCAGAGCAAATGACGTCCTTGTTGTCAAAACTCCCCGTATACTCTTAAAATGAAGTGAAATGATTTTTGGATTGTAGCTCTGCCCCTTGCATGTGTGCATGCGTTATGAAGCGTACATCAAGAAGCATCAGTACAGTGTCAGTCGTTGCATATTTTTTTGGTGTGGTCCTTGCTTTTCTCATGTGCTGCATGCAGCGCAAGAAAATGAGCGAAAGGCTTTATTATTTTTTATTCCAAGGACTGGAATTAAGAGGACGACTGGTTGATTGAGAATAAAGTTGTAGGAATAGACAAAAGTATATTTGGTAAAAAGAAATACAAAGTTAGATGGGAGAATGGGTTTTTGGAGGAGTGCAAGGGGAGAAGGTCAAGAATATGTTTTGGTGAAAATGTACAATAAATTCCATTCGCTAAGCTCCTTTAGTGCCCCAAAACTGATGCTATACTCTTAAAACTGAATCTGAGAGCTATAAGCACCACGTCTGGTTGTACGCACACTAGCCTGTAGTAGAGAGCCTGATGTGCAATCCTGCGCATATGCATGGATTAAAATTCCTATCAGTGTTTCCATCAAAAAATAGTTATTGACTGGAAAACTAACATCTGACGAGAAAAGAAAATAGATTAGAGGAGGTATTTTAGGAGAAATATTTTAGAGGCACTATTTTAGAAAAGGCATTTTAGAGGAAGTATTTTTAAGAAGACATTTTAAAAGAAGTATTTTAGAGAGTATTTTGGAAGAGATATTTTAGAGGAAATATGCTAGAAAGGTATTTTGGAGGAGATATTTGGAACAGATATTTTAGAGAAGGTATTTTAGAGAATATATTTTAGAAGTATTTTAGAGGAGGTATTTTAGAAGTAGATCTAGCTAATATTTTAGAAAAACTAGATATTTTAGCAGATCTACCTACTTTATAGAGTGTTTTGGCATTACTAGTAACTAAGTGGCAACATGCTTGCATTTACAGAATTTACGCACATGTACAGGATTGCACACCAGGTGTTCAGGTTTTCCGCTACGGGCTATTACGGTCATTAACGTTGATGAACGGAAAACAAGACATTTACAGAAAAAAAAACAAAAAAACACTAACGGTCATATTAAACAATGGATGCTGAAACGAAACGTGAAGATAAGAATTATTGTAAACAGTATAAAACTTGTAAATGCTAAACTGTCATGACAACCAGAAATACAGTGAATGCGGAGAACAGCATCCCGACAAGGAAATTAGGACGCTTTTGGTGAAACGGATTTTATTGTAAAGTAGAACCAATGTTTTTTTTGCGGTTGTGTAAATGTGTGTGATGCAGGAATGTTGCGAAATGTCAGAAACCATTATTTTGACTGGAATTTCTAGGAGTTTATGTACATAGGTAACGTAGTTCCCACTCTTTTATCCTGATGAAATTCAAGGACTTTTTAAGGACTTTCAAAGACCTCACATTGTCAATCGCAATGTACATAAAAATTAAAAATGCAAGACATTATAAGCATAATATTGAAATCATGTTGCTCCTTTTCAACTTGGCATACTGCTAGCAAAAGTTACCCTTTCTACATCCCTTGTATTAGCCATGTTCAGTGGGTGGGGGAGGAAAGGGGCGTGTATGAAGCACTACTGGCTTTGTTCGAGAAATAAGGAGAAATACCTTTTTTTCTTTTGACAAAACTTGGAAAAAAGATTTTTGAGAAAAATTCAAGGATTTTTCAAGGACCAACCACATTTTTTGGCAATTTTCAAGTATTTTTCAAGAGTCGCTACTTGGAAAAAAAATTCAAGGACTTTTCAAAGACTGTGAGAACCATGGGTAAGTTATTTTTAAGAAAGAATATGGTAAAACTACAGATGTATCCCCCTGCTTTATCGCCAAAACTGATGCTATACTCTTAAAACAGAGGGAAAGTTTTGTGGAGTGTTAAAAATGCTCGCATGCTTGTGGTAGTAGTATTGTAGTGTCTGTTCGGGCCAGTGGTGGTTTGTGAGTTGTAGCAATAGGATGAGCAAACGTTTAGATGTTTTTATTTTTGTTACGGAATGGAATTAATAGTATGTTTGGGACGTAGAGGGGGGGTATAGGAGGAAGAGGTTAGTGGAGGTATGGGAGGAAGCAGTTCGAGGAGGTATGAGAGGAAGAGATTAGAGGAGATATAGGAGAAAAAGGTTAGAGGTATGGGGAGAAGAGGTTAGTGGAGGTATGGGGAGAAGAGGTTAGTGGAGGTATGGGGAGAAGAGGTGTGGAGGGAAAAAGGGGAGAGGAGGTATGGGGGAGATGAGTGGAATGTGGAGTATCGCAATGTCGGCGATGAAAAGCTGTTGGACTAGTACTTTGCAGAATGCATGATGGGAGGAAGAAATGAGGGAAGGTGTAAGGGGAACGTGGAGCATCGCAATGTTGTCGCTGAAAAGCTGTTTGACTCATACTACGCAGAGTATATGTGGAGGCGGCGTCACAAAGACGAAGTGGAGGAAATGATTCCAAAAGCCATAAAAGCTCAGAAGCTTAAAGACAGAAGTTTTTTTTTTTTGTTAAAAAAATCTGAAAAGAGTATAATAGGTAGTAAACTCAGTATAACAGGTAATTACTCCTTAAAAAAACCATGGCAGCCGAGAAACGAGCATGTGATAACGTAATCCGGGAAGATGGTTGCCACACCTTGGCGACAAATTACACAGGGGATACACACATGTAGTTTAGCCAAGAATAGAATATAAGAAATATAAAAGTATGTCCATTTGCAAACGGTATTCCATCATGGTGACTGGAAATACATGCAAAACGGCAAGTCATAATGATGTAATCCAAGGAAGTGGTTGGCGTTATTGGAAACAAAAACCAGGACATAATATGCTCTGATGCCTTCCGGCCTAATCCATCATGGCATCAGGTAAACAGGAAGTTGCAACAAGCAGGAATGAAGTTGATGCTACTGACGACCAAAGGGTGAGATTGTAATGCACAGACACCACTGTTTTCATCTTACTTTTTTTCTTTTTCCAATATGGTGGATATACATAAGTATGTGCGTCTGCCATGTTGAAAAAAATTAGAGAAGTCGCTAAGGGATACGTATTATGAAGCATCACCCTATTAGCTTACACTAAGATACTGTTCATTATCAATTAAATAGAGTCATTTTCCCCCACAAATATTTATATGAAAAAATTTGCAACTAAAGTTAGAGGGGAAACTGCATACTACGTCCTGTTTTGCCAAGGCGACGTTGCATAACCAAAACTAATGCTGTACTCTAGAAACAAAGGGAAGACTTTTGTGACGTAGGTCCGCTCCTGTCATGTGTGCAGGTATGTACGCATTCGCTAAGAATCGTCTGGACGTAACATTCTCCTCGCCATTTTGCCATGGATTCTGGGTGTCCATTTTGTGCTGCAGCGAAAGGAAAAGGCAACTATAAAAATTATTTTCTCTCCACATACCTTGGACGACAACAAGTAAATGCCTTAAAAAAGTTTTCATTTCAGTTTTATACAGAGGAAAGTACGTTTGATAAAATGAAGTACAAAAAAAAGCAGACGTGTAAATTAGGGATAGGTTTTAGGAGGAATGAAGGGTAGGATTTTAGGAGGAATGAAGGATAGGTTTTTAGGAGGAATGAAGGGTAGGTTTTTAGGAGGAATGAGGGATAGGTTTTTAGGAGGAATGAGGGATAGGTTTTTAGGAGGAATGAGGGATAGGTTTTTAGGAGGAATGAGGGATAGGTTTTAGGAGGAGTTAGAAAGGGGAAGATGTTTTATATACGTAGGTAAGTTTTTAAAAAAGAACAAGAAATATAAAAAAAAAAGTCCAAAAATATAAAAGTAGGTCCCTTTGCAAACGATATAAAAAAAAAAATAGACCAGGGGAATGGGTTTTTGAAAGAGTGCAAAGGTGGTCGAGAAAGATGGCTGCATCAACGCGTAATGGTGGAGAACATCATTTTGACCCGTATTTCTCGGAGTTTATTTAAGTAAATATGTATTTTTTTAAGAAAAAATAGACTATAAGAAATACAAAAACAAATCCAAAAATGTAAAAGTATGTCGGTTTCGAGAAAGGTGGTTGTATAAACGCGCGATTTGGAAATGCTGGGAAATAGCAGAGACAAACATCGTTTTGAACCGTATTTTTCGTTTATGTACATAAATAAGTATTTTTTTTTAAGATAGAGCAGAGTATAAGAAATACAAAAAAAACCCATAAAAATACGTCCGTTTGTAAACGATATTCCATAATGGGGACAGGAAATACACGTAAACGTTGTCATGATGAAATAACCCTACACAGAAAATGCTTGGCGCGATTGGCGACAAAAACAAGGACGTAATATGCAGTGTGGCCAGTTTCGTACATATGTCACACTGCCAAATTTTTCGCTAAATTACTTTCCTCTGTGTGTTTTCGCGATCCAGTGAGACTACAATCATGTTTCAATATCTTAAAGGTTGCTTATTGGCAAGGGTTGTTTTGCCATTGGCGAGAAATTTGACAATGTGACGCAAGTATCCAAATTTAGCCAGATTTGCAATGCATTATTTACCCAACAATCAACAGGTTTACCTATTTACACGGTAAGGTTTTTATTTTTAACAAATCCTTCCATAAATGCATTAAAATAAAATATTTTACACATAATAAATTGCGAAAATGCTTTTACCGATTGTTGTGAAGAAACACAGAAATTTTCTGAAAGAAGACGCTACATCGCTATGAAGTCACTTTTCAAAAACTTTGCAGCCAAACAAGAAATCCGCCTGAGGCGGTAATGGTCAGGGTCTGCTAGGAAATTCTTTCTTGTTGGAACTTAAAACAACAACGGTTTTTAAAGAATATGAGGCTTTAAACCCACGGCATACGATGCCGGTCGCAAAAAAAAAAAAATTGCGGATTCCCTTTTGCCGGTCGCAAACGTTTGATCAAGAATGTTATAAAATGCGATTCCATGTTTATGTTTCATAACAAGACGGAAACTTCTAAACAATTAGCATATAATAAGCTTACTAAAATTTTCGGAGTAGTGCTTACCTGAAATCATCATAAATTTATCATTGCTGAATTAAATGTTGCGAATTGCGTAATTTATAATCTTCGGGAAAAAAATTATTTGCTATGTACTATGTTTCGGAAGGAGGGGTGGCCAACGTTGGCAGCGCAATTCAGTTTCCTGTTTCCTGCGGATGACGTCACCATCGGGACACTCCAGCATTTTTAACTTTATAGCTCCTTCACGGCCAACTATCTAGTTGGCCGTGGTTCCTGTATAGGAGCCTTACTTCACATTTGCGCCCCTTGCTGTATCTGTGCATCCCAGCGTTCTGTTTTGGTTTATCCAAATTGTTTTTGAGCTTTTTTGTTTTCGTTATCAAATTTTGTTACAAAAAGAGTTTTTCCTTCAAGTTGTTACGTTTTTATCATCACGTTATTAAGTTTTTGTTTTGTTTTTTATCACGTTTTTTCCATTACGTTGCAATAAGAATGCCTAACTGTGCCGTAGCCGCTTGTGAATCCTATAGTCGGAAAACGAAAGAAATGAATATTGTCTATCATTCATTTCCTCAGCCTTTAACAATACGCAAAGTTTAGATCTCCGAATGTAAAAAGAAGGATAAATTTAATATACTAATGCTACCGTCTTTTCCCAATATTTAGAGAGACAATACCTATACGCAATAGCGGTTCTAGACAAAAATATTTGGGGGGCACAAATTCTGCCCGACGGCGCCCGTGAATAATGGGCAATATAATAAAATCCGATTATATTTGAGACATAGCGACCCCCGGCCGCAGCCTAGAACCGCCACTGCCTATACGTATATATACAAGAAATGTAAGTTCATTCGAAGTATTTGGCATTTTATTTATAAAATTCTATTTAAATATTAACGTTGAAAATATTTTTACAGAGGTCAATTAGAAAAAAGTTACTTTATATTTCGTCACGTCTTAATAAAGGTAGGAGGCTGTTGTTGCCACTTTATTGTAGTTGTATCAATAATATAATTATTAGCATTGCAGCCTCCTACCTTTTAAGGTAGAGAGTGGTGGATTAGAGAGTGTCGGAATAACGAGTGCCGGATCATCGAGATTCAGATTAGCGAATTGAGGTTTAGAGAGTTGGGGATTATAGAATTACGGATTAGAGAGCACCGGAATAGCGAATGACGGATTATCGAATTTCGGATTATCGAGTTGTGAATTAGCGAGTTTCGGAATAAAGAGTTACGGATTAGAGAGCTACAAATTATGGAGTTATGAATTAGAGAGTTGCGAATTAATGTTAATTGAAACTCGCTAAATTTAAAAATCTTCAATGTTATTGAATACATTTTCAATGTTCTAATATTCAATAACGTTGAAGATATTTTATCTTTTTTTTATAGCGAAAAAAATATAAAGAAGACATTTTTTGATAATATGTGTGAATAATATAAATATTAACCCATGATTATAAAGAGTGTGTAGGCTAATAAATCCTATATTTGTTCCTTAGAAATTTTTAAGCTAACTGAATAGTTTATGTAAATGTGCCCCATATAAATTAGTTGTATGTAAATTTTCATTAAGACTTGTTAACTGTAAAGTGATGGCTGTAAAATATATATAATCGTATAGTGACTGCAGAAAAGTAAAATATATATATAAACAGTGGCCGACAAAGGGGGTGTTTAGGGATACACACCCTTCCCCCGAGATCGAACAAAGAATATAAAGTAATGCAACTATTTTAAAAAAGGATCATTAGCATCATGATTCTCTTCCTGAAAAAAATTTTGTGCCCGCTACTGTATATAAATATATATACACGGTAAATCATTTTGACTAACCTTGTACATACCTAAAATTGCATGTTGTATTGTGTTTACAATTTCAGAAAATATTATTTGATTAAACAGAAAATTTGATTACCAAATTATGAATAATATCTTAAATAATCATTTCTCCAAATAATATGTCACAGAAGTTCATTTAAAAAAAACTATTGAGTTCTTTGACGTTATCTAACTGCTCATGAGATAGCATGAAAGTAAACGGAACATTTTCATTTTGTCCCGATGGTGACGTCATTTTATTAACCAATGGCAAGACGCAATGAAAGGAAGTCCAACCTTTAGTAAATCTAATAGCCTTGGTAATTAGTCCCGCTTCCGGAAAATGGACGTCAATTTGTTCTTTCCACAGCAAATAATAAAATATCAATTTTTAACATAGAATTTGTTTTAGGAAAAACAGTACTCACATTTTTACAACGGATCATTATATCATTTCATAACAGTTTTTTCGCTCAGGGCTTCCCCTCCTCACCTCTGAGTTTAATAGATGCTGGAGAGGTTATGGAAGAACACGCTATCTAAGAAGACACGAAAATCATGGAACAATTATATTTACGTCGGCCACGAATGTCGAAACTAAGGCTCCTAGAAAAGGGAGCTGGCCCATAGCCGCTGTTTTCATGCATTCGTATTGTCATCCCATTCATTGCTGTGTTGAAGTTGAGTGATTTACAAGCGTGTTATTTTTAATAAAATAGGGTGAAATGGACGAGTGTTCCACTGGGAATTGTTCTAATCATTCGAGGAATAAACATAGAATGTTTGCAGTGTAAAGTTTGTTTTGATTATTTACATTATAATTTTACATTAATCGGAAACTAAGTTACGGTTGCAAATTGTATTTATTGGCGACATCTTAAAAGTTGCGTCAATATTCACAATCGTCGGGTAATTGCGAATTGTTGATTATTTTTATGCCAAAATAGCGATCATTGCTCCAAAACTGAAAACCTTTATCGCCAAGGTAAATGAAACCGGAAGTACCTAGGAAAAAGGCGGTTTATGCGCCGGTCTTTAATTTAAGGGGCTCTAGTCAAAACAAAACTCCAGTTATTAAAATTTCCTGGAATTCTTTTCACCGTGGAATTTTCTCGAAGGTTCGCAAACACTTCGAAGTGCTTTTTTTTGGGTATTATTTCTAGTGCAAAAAACTTCAGAGATCAAGAATTGCTGATTCAGGAGATTAAGTTTGCTAACTTTCAATGCCAGTATCCAGAAGGGGGTGTGGGGGAGTCCTCCCCACAATAGGCATCCACTGACACAAGAAAAGTCTTATGGCAACTTCAAAGGCACTAGAAATAGTTCCCAAAAAATCTGACAATACTATTGGGGAATCTGGCAGCAGGAAAAAAGTTTAGGAAACCGAAATGGCGTAAACATCAGCAACTTTGCTAAAATTCTGGTATTGTGTCCAGTATATGCAATACTTACCAATATTTTTAGTTTACCGTAGTAAACAGGAAGGTTTTACTTCATTGTTTCAGAATTGCGATGTATAACCACAACCATGTGCAGAATTAATTAAAAAAAATTTCTTTATTGTGCACCAATAAAGCTTTAAACATTAAAAGGCTTCTTTAAGTTACATTAACACCACAATAATATACCTAAAATAAACTATGTCACTCTTTGTTCGAAGACTCTGAAATTTTATTAAGTGGAAAAAAAAAAAATTCCCAGATAGAATATACACTACTAAGCACAGCTTTATATATCCACAATTTTTTTTTAACTTGCTTCATGTTATTTTGCACAGCCTTTCTCACTTTTCTAGTTACAATGTCTACGTTATCCACTACTGACTTTTCCGAGGATATAATGGCACTAGGCAGAAATCCAAAATTAGAGTTCACATGGGAAAATTTAACTACAATTTCAGGATCAGAAAGTAGTCTCTGTGCACTTTAATCGAGGTCTCGTTATAGCTAGCAAGAGAATTGACCACTGTTAGGTTCTTCCAATGACAGTTGCATGCTTCAATCCAAGCCCCCTACCCAGATACACCCACATGGTAAAATGTGAACAAGTGGTAAAGGAACATTTGGGTCCTCTGATTTGAATGATGCCACTCGAGATGGTGCATTCAGGAAGGTTTTTGATACACCCACTCGGGTGGTCAACTTCGATGAACTATCCATGAATCTCTTCAGCAGTTCTATGACAGGTATATGCACAGCATATTAGGTGAACTATTTTTGTATATAATGTTTCAAAAATATTAGTTTTTAGCATCAGTCATGAAGAGCAGGAAAATGTTGTGCTGGGTGCCATTACGCCATATTAAACCTAAGGATCTGTCAAGTTTTCTTATTGTAGAAAAATTCACTTTTTCTAAATGTTTACAATTAATGAGAAAATATTCAACAGGGCCATCATTTTTCATTGTACCTACCACTACATTAGTATATATATTGTCCTAAAGAGTTGGTTGTCTCATCCACCGACACCCAACTTTTCTTGTTACCAGTGGTGTAGCCAAGGCCTAGCGGCACTAGGGCAAAATTTTAGGAAATCATACATTTTAAAAACAAAATTCTGTTCAAGCTGTAAATAAAAAATATGCGGCTCTACAATTTTATTAAGAAAATTGCTTTAGAGCAATGACCCTAAAATTTTGAATAAATCAACTAAGAATCGTGGGAATTTAAATGAAATTATAGCTTGGAACACGTGTCATAACTATAAAAGTGGGCCGTGGCTTGAAGTTTGGGAAGCACTGTTATAGTACACATATACGTTGTTTGGGGAGGGCAGAGGGGTAAGTTACCCTCCCCCTAGAATCAAAATATATGAAATATTCTTAATTCATTAAAAGGTTGAAGTGGTTATTTGCTTCAAGTTAACATCAAAAAAAAAAAAAAGAAAAGCCCCCCCCTCACATGTAATTTGCTTTAACAACGCTCTTGATAGTGCCTCTAAATAAATTAAATCAGCGGTTTGGAAACTACCATCTGCGAACAGAATAGCCACGCGGCGGCTTTGACAAATTTCTGTTTTAGTACAATAACCACTGGGGGTTTCTTTCTCAATAGTTTTCTTTATTTTATTAGCTCACTTCAGAGGTTTATTCCAGGTTTAATTCAACTTGGGCATTTGTACCTGCATATTATTATTTTATGCTTATATGCCCAGAAGCTATATGCTGTAGGCAGTGTCGGATCCAGAGGGGCATTTGGGGGTCTTGCAATGCCGGCTCAACAACCCATACATAATGACAATTTCTGCCCATATTAGATTAATATGCTATTAATTGGTTGGGGGTTCCCTGACACATCATCCTCAGTGGATCCACTCCCTGATTTGGAAGAGCGCTAGGCTACTTTTTTTTAGGACTACACCACTGCTTGTCTTAACTTTTACATGTTTAGTAGCAACTGATATAATTTTTTCTTAATGTAAAGAAATCCGGCAAAAACTTTCCAGTATACTTTTCTAAAACATTTTGAAATTTTGGATTGTTAACTTAAGGGAATGTCAGCACAATTCCTTGTAAAATACAGAATGTTTCGAAGACTCTTTGGCTTGACCAAGAGGAATTTGTCGACACTTTTCCTGATCCTAGAGTTGTTGAAAATAAAGTTACTCATATTTTTTGGTGTTAACATGACGTGGTACCATAAATTTGTTTGCATAGCAACTCCTTTGACATAGAGTTTGCAATACAGCATCCGTCCATCAGTACAGAATACTCTTTCATCACATTCAGAAATAAAGTGCTTTAATTTAAATGAGATACTTTTTTTTTCCACTTCAGGCATGTTAGATATTGAAATTCACCACTACTAAACAACACGTATGGCTCTCAAAATGTAAAGAGACAATGAGTTCCCGTTATCTATAGTTGGTTTCAGTTGCTGATTGGAGGAGTTCATCTGCAAGAATGGGTAGAGAGGAAAGCAGGGTTATATAGTTAAACTTTTATTGGTACTTTGATTTTCCTTGTCCTGACAGAATAAGCTTGGGATGTTTGTTTTCTACCCTCCCCCCCATATTGAGATTCATCTTTTCACATAATGGCAATGGTTATAGGAAGAGTTCATTACAGGTTTGAAAGAAGGGACAGGTTAAAGTAAATTTATTGCCAACCACAGTGCTGCTGCTTGCTATTATACTTGTACATATATTCTAAACACTAACACTTTCCAGTAGGGAGTACCCACACATCCCATTTTCTAAGTATGGTATAGGAGTTAGGGGGAGGGATCTAAGCCTTGCTTCTGATTTACAGAGAAAAATGGAGTTTCAGTGGAAATTCATCCGAAAATGCCCTTTTTATTGAATATACCAAAATATGCAGAATAATGACTTACATATTACAAAAGAAATACCGGAAAATGATAAAAAAAACAAAACATATATACACAAAAATCAGCAAAAGCACAAAAACTATGCAAAAACATGAAAATCCTAGCCCTAGTAATTACATAGTGCCATTTAAATATTATAAGAAATACGCAATGTGATTAAACTAATTTCTTCATTAGCATGTAGAACATTAAGCGCAATTGTTATGACAACTATGATAGTACATTAGCCGTCCTTTTTCTTTCTACATACTGTGTTTTTCTGATAAATTTAGGCAGGAGAGATGAGTGTTTTTCATTTTTATACTCTAAATCATTCGAATTTATTTTCCAAACTTTCTCAACCCAATCTGGGATTTATTGACAAGGGCCTATAGTTTCATGAAGTACCCAAATCATGACTGGTCTTTCCCTTAAAAAAGTTAACAAATGCCTTACTTTTCTGCTACAGCAATAGCAAAAAACAATTAACTGTGTGTTAAAGCAAGGTAGTTTCTAATATAACAGACAGAAAAGAACTCTATTAATAAATGTGATTTTCGCATATTTCCTTACTCAAAAACATTTGCTGAAAACTTAAAACCCAATAACAACCAATGGAAGTAATGTGTTCTGTAGCAAACATCCATAGCAAAGGCAAGTAGTAGAATTCCATGGCCCATAAGTGTAAATAAAGTTGCATGGGATGGCATCGCTATCATCCTCCCAAGGAATGGCAGTGTTTTGTGTTGTAGATTAAAATGTACCTGTAACTTATAGGTACTTATAAGGTTCAGCATATTCTTGAGGCTGCTGATGATTTTAACACACTAAACATAGACGAGAGATGAAATAAAGGAATTTTTTATTTGAATGCATGAAGAATAGCAATTGAGGCTATGAATGGTATAGAAACTATTGGAATAGTACAATATCATCTGTAATTCTTATCTAGCATCTCGGGAGAGAATAGGCACAAGAGGCTGTTTTTCAGTCTGAGGAATCTGTTTCAAAAGGAGGATTTCTCATTTCTTTTAGGGGTTATCCTCAACCTACAGCTAGATCACCATTTCCAAAAGTTTTCTTCCATATATATATTTACTTTGAACTATTGATCTTAAAATTATTTTAACTTTTTTTTTTCATCGTATCTGAAGGTTTTTGTGGTCTTTTCCTATTTAGTTGGAAATTTTGATTGCTCAGTCAACTGATGACTGAATGTGGTATAAATTTGCTATTATTATATACAAATAGGATTTTTAGATATCAAAGTTGAAGGTTTCATAAAAAATCTTCAATATATAGAAACAAATTTTCTACTTAATGAATGGGGATTTCAAACTACAACGTTCATCCAAACTTCAATACCTAGAGAATTTTGATATGTATGGAATTTCTACTGTATTTATTAAAAAATTCCAAATTGCACACACACACACATAAATCACTTATTAAATAGCTTCAAAATGTATTTTATTTTAAGTGCAAAATATACATCTATACAATGAATATCTTTAATACCAAGCACAAAAATATAACTTGTGCATCTGTGTGGTAAAAAGTAAAACCATTTTCTCCAATTCCACCTCCAAGTAAGTATATGGTAATTTAATGTCAGTCAATTTAAAAAAAACAAAAAGGGAAGTATATACTCTGGAAAGAATATATTTATTTTTTCAATTTTGTGTACCAATGTAATATAGGTGCTTAACTCTATCTGCAATTCTATAAATAACATGTCACAATAACAAAGACTATACTTGGATAGCGACTTAAATATATTCATTTTTCCATAAAGTTCATTGATTTTTTCTCATTTGCAATGCAATTTGTTTATGATGTTATAGACAATCCAAGCTGCAATAACGAAGATGATACTTGGATAGCAACCTTAAATGCGTTGATTTTTACGTAAAGTTCATCGATGATTTTTGGTTCATTTACAATACAATCATCAGATTCCTTAAAAAAAATATCTTCAGAGGGTGAAGTCAAGGGACTGTTTCGAAGCTGACACCATGAAAAGTCATGAATGTTCTGTGAAGTAAATTTTCCGCATTTACAGGTGAAAGCTTCGGATGAAATACTACTGTCAGGGATTTCCCATAAGTGGCCATGTACAGTTTCGGTTACAAATGACAGTTTTGATGCTTGATGTATGGAGACAACATAGTCTTCCAAACTTGCCATAAAATTTTGCAGAGCTTCTAGTATTTGGTTTGATGTGCAACCAATTTCCTGAGACAACTGTGAAAGGTTCATCATAACCTATTGCATGAAATAAAAAGATAAATTAAACATCAATTTACATAGAATAAACATCAAGATGTTTTTTTGAGAACTTATGTCTTTAGACCAAACCAGAGTCATATATGGCCTACAAGATTTGTTGTATCATAAAGAAAACATTATTAACTCAGGCAGAGTTCAAAATTAGAAGTTGTTAGTCGTATTTCGTACATATAAATTTTGTTTTAACGAACAAGATTTTAGGCCCAATCATCATTTTTAGTACTTGACTTTTTCAATTTTATTGCTTATATAACGTAAATTTCAATTTCTCAATCCAAAGCATACCACAAGATCACAATTCTTTGTTGGTCTGCAGTCTTGTGATAAATTGTAATCAATTTTGGTAAAAATGATTTGTTAATTGTAATCAACTATGATACCCTCCACCCCACGTTGCTAGCATCCTACTAACGTCTCAACATAGCTTTTTCTGCCTATAAGGGATTTGTTTGTGGATAGTTTATTTACATTTGGTTGTATTCTTTGGCTTCATGTTCATTTATGATTTTGAAGTTCATTATAAATTGTTTATCACAAATATTATGCTAAGTGGAATCGGCAGTAAAGTTTTTTTTTGGTGAAATGTCCACATGTAATATTTTAAATTATGATCAATCTGAAGCCATAGCCAGACACTTTCTACAGTAAGGTGGGAAGCTTAGAATTCCTTCATGTTTTGATGCATTTTATTAATATGGTTAATAACACTAAACGCTTAGTAGAATAATAATAAATTGCATTAATGAATAAATTTCTTAACATAAATTTTTCATTGAAAACTTAGGGGCATACTTAAAATTTATAATTTCCCTTATTACAGAGTAAATAAAGACCCAAATCTCTGGAAATAAAACAAAAACATAATGTACACAAGATTTATCATAGAAATCCATTTTGAACATATTCTTAATGTCAAAAAAGCAATTTCCATTGTTGTGCAAAACATTTGACCGAAAAAAAATGACAACAATTTATTTATTATATTTATGTATAATATTTCCTATGGCTTTATATATAATACTTGGCGCAGTATAGCCCAGATGCTCTTGCGCCATAAAAAAGCCAAACAATCAATCTATATAATACTTTCAGAAAAAATATTTTCCGGGGGTACTAAGCCCCCTTTAGCCCCAGCCCATGGATCGATGGATTTATAAATAAGCATATTACGCAAATGCTTAAAGTGTTAAATTTTTAAGAGAGCAAAATTTCGAAAGATGCCAGATTTTTTCTGTTTTAATTGCATTCTAGGATAGACTTTCCTCTACTCTAACTGGAAAAGTATCCCCCGCCCCTTCTCTCCAAACATCATGGAAAAAATTGTCTTCATATAAATAAATTTATTCATAAATAATCGTTATATTATAATGATGCACATACGGCAATCAGAACATCTCCCTCATATTCCATGACTTACTGTTGCATTTGAGAGAGCAGATTGACACTCTATATAAGATTCCTAATACTAATAGCACATACATGCATTGTCTGTGATTTTTTGTCACATTTGGGAGGGAAGGAAAGAATCCGGATTCACATATGGGCAAGTGCCAAGGAAGTAGAATTTTAAAAGGTGGCATATTCCTAAGTTTTATTAATTGTAATCTATCTAAATCCATAGAATTCCATGAAAGCATATTCCACATTTTTGTCTTAACTACGATATTCGGAAAAATTCCATGAAAGCATATTCCACATTTTTGTCTTAACTACGATATTCGGAAAAATTCCATGAAATCCCACCCCCATACTCCAGGATCAGCTGTTGCGTTTGAGGAGCTGGATGAACAAAATTGTACTTGTTTCTTTCAGCATAAAATTCCTTGTAAGCCCCCCCCCTCCCCCCACTAAATTTTTTGTGAATTTTTAAAGCATGGGAGTGGGGAGATTGACGCTTCTAGCTATGTTCCTGTTTCTGAATGGTAGAACGTAAAAAAAAATGCAAATTTCATTAAAAAGCATCTCCAAAAACATTCAATTAAATTTTATCACTGGAGGATTTATCTATTTATTTATTTATTTTTTGGAAATTGCACCGAAGTAAAATACTTTGGCAACTGAAAAAAAAAAAAAATTGTCAGGTGTCACTAATTTCTAACACTGGTCCCAGGTTGAAGTCAAACCAGAGATAATTTTTTAGGAATTAAAGTGCAACTAGATTATCAAGACTTACGAGATAATGCTCTTACAGATATATTAATGCTTGATAGGAAAATGTCTTATTTATTAACTACAAAGAAGAAGAAAATTTTCAGTTTTAACTGGTAAACTCGCTGAATATTTTCAATCTAGTATACAGTGATATGGGAAGATGAAAGTCGTTTCAGAGTGAGTTAGATACTTCCACACAAGTTTATGGAATATTCTTGATTCGATGACACTAAGAATGTTTAATATCTTAATGTCACAATTTTTATCACAGCCAAGAGGAAACTTTCTTTATATAAAGTTGTGATCTGTCCAATCCATTAACGATACACTTCACTTATTGAAAACATTCAGCAAGTTTACAATGTAAACTGTATGATTTGTGTGAGACATGCTTTCATTTTAATTAGAATTAACTCAGGCTCTGTAGGTGGTGTTCATTTTGTTCTTAGATGATAAATATAGCTAGTCATCAAATGTTTAAAATTTTAGTTACTTAGCTGTAGAATACACTCAATGATCACAATACAGGATCCCCTACATTCACAATATAATTACGACCGAAAAGATATTCTACGTTTAACGGTACAAAAACGACTAGGGTCATGCTGCACTAGCAGTTTTTCAAAGAATTCAAACTTCTGTTGCCTAAGAAACCAAACCTTAGACTAGCGATGTGACTGAATATTCGGCTAGCAAGGCCGAATACCAAATATTCGGCAGTCCAATAACAACTTCCTTTAAAATTCACTATGAATATAAACAAAATGTCTTTGTCATGTTTTAAATTGAGACTAAAAATAAATTTTTTTTTTTTTTAAATTTTCTATAGCTGAATATCCAGTTACCTTCAAGGTCGAATATTCGGCCTTGATGCTACCCGAATATTTGACTAAAAAAAAAACAAAAAACCAAAGATTTAACTTTATTTTCAATTTAAAACATGCAAATACATTTTTGTTTATATTCATAGTGAATTTGAAAGGAAATTAATATTTGATTGCCGAATATTCAATCTCACTAGATGAATATTCGGTTGTTGCATCCCTAACTTAGACTATGGTGGGCAGAAATGCAGCATGTGTTCTGTATGATCATTGGAATTAAGCCTGGGTTAATGCTGCAATAGATGAGTGTTTTATCTCTATGTCAAAGTATGGCTTAGAGAAACAGAAGAAATGCAGTCATACCGATCTTTTCAGGAGTTGTGCCGTATGCACCTCAACACAGCCAGCACCACAGCACACTTTTGGATCCTTTAAAAGTCGATAAAGAGTGTCCATAGCTTGTTTGCAGACAGCCTGAAGTAAAAAATATCCACCAAATAAAAAATCTGCAATCGAAAATCATTGTAATAATAGTTACTATGAAATATAACAGCACATGCTTTTGCATGCTACAATGCACAAAAATTGATCCTAAAATATAAATGTAATTATCGACATCAATTAATTATCAATTTGCGATCCAGACTGTGTGTATCATCTTTAAAAAAAAAACCCCAAACAGGTACATTCAGCCTGTCCATTGAACATTTCTTCCATGTTGTTTAATATCACAAAACTACTTACTAAAAATTCTGTGGAAAAAAAAAAAACGGACAACATAATTCTAAATTTTTGAAAATTTCAGGTAGAAAAATTTGTTTGCATTTACATATGCATCATCTGTAAAAAAAAAATGATTTTGTTCCCGTTCTAAAAGAAACTGTGGGAGTGGGGGTGGGCATGTGCCACCTCCTGTCCTCGCCAGATTAGCCTATGCGATATATAATCGATATTAAACATAATTTGTAAAGTTACATTAAATAATATACATTGTTTACCTTAGTTTCGGCAAGGGCTTCTTCATTTGAGTTGCAGACGAATATGGTCACTAATGGCTTTGAAGCATTTTGCAATAAAATATAGCTCTTTTTTCCCAGTTTAAGTGTCTCAAATTTAGTACAATAGCCATAATCGACAGAGACAGATTCTGAAAGGGACGATACTGTCACAGCACCTAATGAAATGAAATAAAAAAAACTACCATAAAATGCTTTGTTCTGCTCAGGGTTTAAGCCACAATCATTTTTTCCCCATAAAATGCGATGAATTAATCTAAAATGCGAGAAAGAAAATTGTGTTCATCGCACAAATATCGGCAGTTTAATATCTTGTCAACACATTTGTCCCTTTTTTAATAAATTTGATTTATGATTTAAGGCTACTTTTTTTTTTCAACTTACAGTGTGTTTCTTACAGTACTTCAAAGCACTGTTGACGTTAATAACTTTATTGCTACGATTTTTCGAATGACAAAAGCAACTAATCATTCTTATCATTTTGCTACACCTTTTTTCCCATTTTAGCATTTTTGTGACAGCACTTTTTGAGTCAATATAAACCA
>QLNU02015270.1:76309942-76327283 GCA_006491805.2 Dysdera silvatica
AATCATTGATACTACTTATATCGATAATAGCGATTACGAATAATAAAAATAATTCACAGTTTAAAAGCTTGATTATAAATCATTTTGTCAGCGTGTATATATATATATATTGTTTTACCACCTCCCCATGGCAATCAATTCCGTATTATGGACTAATATTATTATTGTAATAAAAATATTAAATAAGGAAAAATAAAGGAAAATTAAAGGAAGAAATTAAAGGAAGAAAAAGAATTACCAAGAGAAATTAAATAAAGGAAGAATATTATTGTAGTAGTATCAGTATTATTGTAGTATTATCAGTATTATTGTAGTATTCTTGCAGTTGTAGTATCGTTGTAGTATTCTTGCAGTTGTAGTATCGTTGTAGTATTCTTGCAATTGTAGTATCGTTGTAGTATTCTTGCAATTGTAGTATCGTTGTAGTATTCTTGCAATTGTAGTATCGTTGTAGTATTCTTGCAATTGTAGTATCGTTTAAAATTTCTCCCGCTTCTGAGTTCTCTCTTGCTTATTGCCGCAAAAACGAGCATCAGTTCATTTGCAATAGGTGGTATGTTAAAATGTGAACGCATTTCTTTGAGCATCCCCCCCCTGTTGGAAATGGGCTGGGGCACGTTTCCATAGAAGCAGGCTGGTGCAGCTTTTGCAACAGAAGGTGTTCTCGTGGTCGACAGTAATTTTGTAGGCAAAATCACTTCTATTCTTATTTCCTCTGGCTTTCCTTTGTATACGTCGGTGAAGTCGTGACGTCACAACATGGCTGCTGGGCACAAACAACAGATTGGGCCCATTGACTTAACATTGACGATCGTAGTAATTAGCATTTCTTAAGCTTGCAAATAAAAATGGGTTTATATTTTGTAGCTTGTTGCAACCACCGGACTGTCGGGAATAAATGTTCTTTTTATAGATTCCCAAAAGACAAACGCAAACATGCTCTTTGGGCAAAAATGTCCAGGTATCTATAATTTCTATCAAAGGTCATTCAAATCACATCAACCGGGGCATTGACCTTTAATTTTCAGATTCCAATGATTTTTGATTTATATTTACCTATGGAGCAAATTGCAAATTTTCATAGTTTTCGGAGGTTCCGTTTTCCTGGAATTAATTTTTGGAAATTAAAAAATAAAATAACTTTTTCAGTGATCTTGAGTCACATTCATGTAAATATCTAAGCACCTGTTTTAGCTAGAAAGTTCATCTTGAGCTCATTTTAAAGCCCTCTATATGCGCTTTCTCTGTGATATACATATGTACTGAGAAGATTTTTTTATCGTTTTTAAAATATATATATATATAAAAACTCAAAACAGCATTTTTGAAATTGATAAAAATATATATATATATATATTAAAGGAAAACTTCATTTGAGTACTTTTGCACGAATTCAGGGGATGGGACAATAATGAGATCAATGTTTTAAAAAAAATCTTCCCAACTGCATTAGAATTTTTAAAAAAAATAAATAAATTCTGCCTGTATTTTCAAATAGTTCACAAAATAGTCATTAGCCATTAACTCTTCCAATTATATTTTAGAGTAAGTCACAAAATGTAGGAATGTGAAGTTAGTTATATAGTACCGTGCCTCTCTCTTCGCCCCAAGAATTTTTTTCTGTATTCGCCTGTACGTTGGACCAAATTTCTGATATTAACATAAGAGAATTAGAAAGATGAATTTTAAATTTAGTGGTTTGTTTAATAAATTTTTATATTTGGTTTTTATTCAAACTTTTGTGTTCATGTATGTTACAAAAGCATTTAATTCCGCACTGCTCACTGTAGTCCGGGGTTTGGTTCCCTAGGCCTTAAGAGGTTCGGATTCCTCGGAAAACAGTAGGTCCCGGCGCAGCATGACCACTGTAGTCTTTGAGCCGTAAAACCAAAAAGCAACCAACCATTTAATTCGTTGTATTTTATTTGAAAAAAAAATTTTTTTTTTTGGTGGAGGGCTAATATATGTATATATATTCAAAACATGTCCATATACTTTGGGTAGTTTTGTTCAGAATTCTTGTTATATTAATAAGTCTTGATGCCGCAATCATTTTCTTTAAAAAATGTTTTGATCTTTTATGAAAATCAATTCTTTTCTCCTTAAATTTACAGTTTTGATTTTATAGATATTTAATTTTCCATTTATTTTTTGTCTGTAGGGGATATGGCAGAATATCTAATAACTTGAACCATAATTATAACCCCCATCAACGACGTAGTCAGGTTTTTGTTAAGGCTGGCCCCTTAAAATAAATTTTTATAATTTATTTATTTTTTATTTCCTTGAAGTGGGGTACGACCAAGCCCCCCTGAAAAAAAACGGATCTTGTATATATACACACTGAAAGAACAATTTATCTTCTTCGTTCATGAAATTATTGAAAAAAATTTAATTTGTTACGAATCTGTCAAGTGTTTTTATGGCCCTTTAATTTCCTGCAAAAATTTTTTTATAAGCGCACTGAGAGTTACACAGCAAAATATGTATCGCTTCCAGAAAAATAATATACGTGCATATAATAAATTGCTCTTTCAGTACATGTGTATATATATGCATACATAAACGCAGACTGGGTACAGTATCTGAATACTATATACTTTACTCTTCATGGAAGCATGAATTTGTTCTCGCATTTCTTCATTATCAGGGTCATAAAAAAAAGATCGAACATGTGAAGAACGTATAGCGTTTTCTGCACGTTCGATCAGTTTCGGCTGATCCGAAAAAAACACGGAAATTTCATAAAATGAGAACATTTTAAATCTATCTCATAAGCATAACATAGCAAATGGCAGTTTGTTTGTGCCCAGCGCCATATTGAAACGTCACACTTCACCGACGTACGTTTGAGAGTCGACCATACGCATCACATAAGATTATAGGTGTCGTCATTTAACCTCATTCAAATCATTTTGTCATTAAATTCGTTCATTTAATTACCTCATTAAATTCATTCATTTAAATCTTTTGGATATTATTGAAGTCCAACCAACCATATTAGTCGCTCTTTATATGTCGTTACTTCACCAAAAATTGAAGGTCGTTTAAATTTAAAATTAGCTGAAGGTTTTTACTCTTGCCAAGGACTACCGTATTTCATAATTAGGAATAATTCCAACTGTTTCTTTTAATTTCTTTTTATATTATTATTTTTTTTTTTTAATTTTATGAATGATAGTAGATAATAGAATAGAATGATAATAGATGGTTTCCCGTAGGGATATTTTAACGGCGTTAGAGGGAATTTTCCACATTCAATATCAACATCACTCGATCGATTACGCGGTCTGCAAATCATACTTGTTTTAAAGTTTCTGTTTAAATTAAATTTCAATGTAAATTTTACCATTCTTAAATTTATACACAGTTATCAGACATCATGTCCTGAATTAAATCAAAGGCTGGAAACCTTGAAGCATTGAAGTTTATTCCTTGAACTATCGAAAAAGATGCGTGTGGGCGTTATCCCCGTATAACTTCTAAATTATTTTGATTAACTCGTCTATAATTATAACATATTCCTTATCCCCAAATATGAGCTCAAATAGGCGGTACAGTGACGAGGGATATGAAGGCGATTTATATCAACTGCTGCCGGAATTAGATCAGGTGTGTTTTAGATTTAAATGCCTTGATTATTTATGTAAACATTAGACCCATTGGACTAGCTAGCAATAGCGTAGCAATTTAAAACTCGGGGGACACACGTGGCTTTAAAAAAATTATGTGATGTGGTTTTGGAGAAAAAAATGTTTTGATATCCAATGGGGAGCATGGGCCTCCCTTTCCTACTACTAGCTACTAGCTTCCACTACTAGCTAATTTTAAGGTATAAGAGGGGAGGCTATAGCCTCCATCCCATAGAGGGGATTTTTTTTGTGGGGGTGGGGGGGGATCAAACTTTTTGCAAAAATTCCGTCATTGGGCCATTCCATTGTTACAGATGTAACATTGTGCTTACTTTTTCATCAATACAAAACTTTTTTTTAAACTCTTGCTTCGTTCTATTTTTGGACTAAAGAACATCACATAAGGAAAGATTATTGACAAACTTGTATCTTAAATTGTTATATAAAAAAAAATATGCCATTACCAGTGCTATGGAAATTTTTTCTTGTTTTAACGTAAGTACTTTAATACCCTGTGACAGACTTATTTTTTGTCTTAAAAACGAAGGTTAATAGTTCAATATTATGCATTGAATGTAGTTTTAAAACATATGTGGTCAGAAGAAATTTTTAGAGATGCCATTATGGGTGTCACACAGTGCAAAAATGCATATATTTGCCATACAATACATAAACATATGCAATAATATGTTTTTTTATTTACAACAACCAAGACATTGGAAACAACCAGTCAGTAAATATATAGTTTGTTACAATATACATATTATAAACAGTATTGAAATGTGATAAAATATGCCATTTAGCAGCTGTCACTGCATAACAATCTCACCGTTTGGTCGCCAATGGTGCCAACTTCACTTTTGCTTGCCACATTTTTCTGTTTGTAACGCCATGGTGAATTAGCCCGGAATCTTTAGAAATGTATTGGAAAAAATCACCATGTTTTTGAAAGTTTTTGTAAAAAATGTTTTTGGACCATGTGAAACAAACGGGTACTTTTCCGTTAGCATGATGCCACTTATGATTTTCGTCGTCGTCACTGTACTTAATCGTAACTTTATGATATCCTTGTTATCTAAAAACCCTTCCACTAATTCACGTATATACTGATTAACTCTTTAAAAAAATTAATTTTTGCCCTTATCTCTACGTTGTTTTACGGCTTACATAGTACTGCCTTGTACTTGTTTAAAAACCCTTCCACTAATTCATGTATGTAGTGATTAATTCTTAAAAAAATACTTCATTTTTGCTCTTATTTCTATTGTTGCTTTACGACTTATACAATGCTACTTTGTACTTTTCATCTAAAAACCTTTCCACTAATTCAGGTATGTACTGATTAATTCTTAAAAAATTATCCATTTTTGCTCTTATTTCTATGTTGCCTTTTGGCCTATACAATGCTACTGGAGAAAAGTGACATGGCAGGAGGCAATGCTATTCGATAAAATACCCATGTCTTCTCGGCTCCAGTCTGTGAAAAAACAAATAATTCATTCGTTCACTCATTCAGACCCTACAGCACACAAAGACAATGGCAGAACACCTCGAAGGGACACTACGAGGACAACCTCCTTTATAAGGGTGTGGCCTATAGATGACATCATCCATAATAATTAGTAATTCAACTATTCAGGCATAAATTCCTCTTTCTCCACTTACCCTTCATTAGTACAGGAACCAGAATTTTTTTTTAAGTGTGCCTTTTTAAAAAGATAAAAAAAAAACTCTTCTGCCCTCCTACCCAAAACATACTACTCACAAAGTGAATGATGCACATGCTCACTTCTACCACGTCCAAAAACTTCTCAGTCAATTTTAAGAGTATAGGAGGAGTTTTGGCGATGTTGCTTGGCATGGTGAGATTTTTCTGCAATGTCTCCCGCCCCCACCACGTTTAGCAATAAGACAATTTCAATTTCCTCTGTGTAAACGTAATTGACTTGGCTGTTGATGGAAATATCAGGAAAAGACCGAACTTGATCTGACTAGCTTGATGCTCCAAAGTAAGTTTTAAAGCTGTGAATGTCAAACAAAACAAGAACATCCTTTTAAGGAACCACAACATAAGAAAAGATTTATAAAGTAGACTGCAGATACATCTGTAAAAACCTTTTGGTCAAAGTTTCCAACAAACCCGGCCGCCAAGCTCCTTCTGTTGCCAAAACTTATGCTATACTCATAAAATTGAATCCAAGAGCTGTAAGCACCACACCTGTGCATGAATCCCAGTGTACACAAAGCCTGGCTTGTACCTTAGAACGTTGCCAAAACACAGCTCTGGGCGACCACCATGTTTTTTCGGACGCAAGGAGCTTTTTTGTGAATCAGTATTTTTCTTGAGTCAGTGAAAGCCTAGTGGGGCGTAGTCCCTACATCCCTGCCACCAAAAAAACATCACTAAAGCACTGAATAGTACTCTCCTACAATTTAAAAGCTTGCAGTATTAAAAAAAAAAAAACTCGTCTCTGTACATGCAGCAGTTGTTAACATCAGTGAAAGGAAAGCAAGACATATTTACGCACAGAAACAAAACCCTAATGGTCATATTCCAGCTTTAGCACACTTCATTCCACTACATCGGTGAGTTTTTTTCAAAATATTTAGATCATCCATGATGACGTCATCCAAGAATGGTTACCAGATAACTAAGTTAGTGTCTTTGGTGACTGGGTTTCTCGTAAACTTGTACTGACCTTTTAAATAAAGGAAGTAAATCAATTGATTTTATATCCAAAGGGAGATCATTCCAGAATCTGGGACCAAGATAACTAAGTCTTCGAAAATAAAAAGATAACTAAGTCTTCAGGAAATGTAAAATCTAGGTAATGGGAATTGATGTTGATGCCTCTGAATTATTAAGGCATAAAGTGCCCATTTCTCAAACAGTTAAACATTAATAATCCTGATCGGAAATCAAATAACTTAGACACCAGAAAGATAGCGGAGTTAGTCCAGTTTAAGTAATCGTAACTTCTATATCTATATGTAATTTGGAAAAATCTACATTGAAAGTTAGACGATCTTTTTAAATTTGATTGTGCAGTCTGACCATAAATTGAGGATCCAAATTAGATGGTTAAGTGAATAAAAGCAAAACGTATAGAGAAAATTATATATTTAGGGAAAAAGAGTCAGTGCTCTGCATAGCATACCAGCCGAACGTGCAACTTTAGAGAAAACATAATCGAAATATTCATTTCATTTCAAATCTTTTGAAAAAAATATTCCCAAGAATCTAACATAGCCCATTTTATTTAAAATGGATGATCCAATAATAATTGGTAAAATGAGTAAATTAGCATGTTTTTTATTAGTCAACATAATTGGTGTTGATTTATCCATATTAATCAATAGTTTATTAACTGAAAATGAATCGAAGATTAAAACTAAAGTTTCATATGTTCTTGATACCAAAGAATATAAATTAGCATCTGATAGGAAAATGGAGATACCACCTGCAAAAGGATAAATATTTAAGATCTTTAAAATTTAATAAAAGATCATTTGTATAAAGTAGGAACAGATTTAGACCCAAGGTGGACCCCTGTAATATGATAAGTATATTAGGAAATATCGTTGAAATATATACCCAGTAATATATTAATTATAGATTAGAGTCCTGTTTAAATCTTAGATTTTAATATTTAAGATATTTTATTTTTACAAAAATTGAAATCGCCCCCCCATTGTTAACTAATTTAGGAGCACTTGTTTTTATAACAGAGAGCATGTTCTCCCTTGAAAGGTTTGTTTTTTTCTGGCCAAAATAACCGATTTTTGTTAGGTTGCATATACTTTAAAAGCAACTGTGTATTTTCTTAAGCAATGTCTTTAACCACTGCGTAGTAGTTCTTTTTAGTATTTGATTTTTCTGCAATCAATGTAAGGAAGTTCCCAGGCTGAGTTTCATTCAAAGCATTTTTTGATATATTAGAGAGTGGAGTCCTAAGATGACTTGTATATTTACAAACACAAAAATTATGAGGCACATTTGACACTGGAAGGACAAACTGGGGTCGAAGTTGGTAAAATTTAGATTTTCTCATTTTCACTACAGCACATTCCTGGACAAAGTGGTTATGAGGTTCACTAATTGTCATCCACATATAACGTTTCTATTGAATGTTTCTTTTGCCCATAACTTTATCTTGATTGGTAAAGTATTCCTTGTCCTTGGTGTTTCTGGACTTATATCATCCCAAAGATAAAATGCTGGGTAAAATATTAGAACACAGTATCACCGCCAATAAAGTGATTTGGTGAATTTTCCGTGATTTTGGCAACTCTCTTTAATAACCAGCAGGGTTGCCACTTGTAGCCTTTTTACCTTTCCGGCGGAACCCTAGAGTAGTACTTCTCAACTTTTATGAAACCATGGCCAGGTACATTTTTTTTTATAAGATGAGGGCCGAGTCCCAAAAAAATATATTTGTAACTAACTTCTTCCCAATTATATATATTCTTCTTATATTTCTTCCCAATTATATATTTTTGTAACTTCATATATTAAATTCCCATGAACATTAGTAATTATGGCATAATCATAAAGTTGTATTAGTACATTTCTTCAGTTAGTACAGACTTTGCTTCCTACTTTTTGCCGATTGGTTATTGACATTTCCAGCGTTTTATTTCATTCAGGTTTAAGAACAGAGGACACACTGTATGTTGTTGTAATCCACTTGCAGGTAATTTTTATGACCAGTCATAATCAGTGTATACCCTTTCTCAAATGTTGAAAAATTGCCCAGTGTCTGAAATTCTCAGTCATTCATGAAGAATACTCAAATGGTTGAAAATACACGGCTTGGTCACTGGCATTTGCTGTATTTTATGTAGATGTTATTTAGGGGTTCTGGGTTTGAGCTTTTTGATGCATTCATAAATATAGTTTTCCTCGGAATATTTCCACTATAAAATGTCTATTCATGAAAAATGCTTAGAAACTAAAAGGACAAATTTCAGGAGAATCGTTCATGGTCCGGTATAATTGATGCCAGGGCCTGATAGTTGAGAAAGAAAACCCTAGGGGTCCTTTTGATTTTCTGCTCATCATATTCCCGGACTTAGTATCCTAGACAGGATTTTTCAAAGGAAGTGTGAAGCCCGGGGCAAATAATATTTTAGAGACCTTTCAAAATTGACTTTCCTACACATCTAACATATATCGAGTTATCAAGTTGAGGCCCCTAATATTGCGAGGCCCAGGGCAGCAGCCCCTCCTGCTTTGCCTCTCTGATAGGCCCCGATCCAAGGTAACAGGTTTAGCTTTCTTGGAAGACTGTAGGGCCTGTAGCAGTACGATCCGAGCTGTTTCTGCTCTGTAAAAACGAGAACAATGTCAGTACAATTTAAGTACAATTTCAGTATAATCTAAACTGTTTGAAAGACAAATTATTTCTTTTAACTAGTGTAAATTGTTGAAGTAAATGTGTTACATCTTGTGTAACTGTCTTCTTATATGAATTTGCTGTGTGTCAATTTTTTTCAGCTCTTGGGGCAGGATCCGTTTGATTCCCAGTTTTACGTTGAACGTTTAACTTGGAATCTTGGTGGAGTGCAGGGGAATGCAGAATCGTTTGATCCCCACACCCTGCACAGGGCATTTGACCAAGCCATTCACCATCTACAAGCATATTACGAATCCACAGAACAGCGATGCGAATGCTTAGAGATGATTTGTCGCGAAGAAGAAAAACGGCATCGAGTGAAGACAAAAGAATTAATTGAGAAAAATAAGGTGTGGATATTTACGAACTGAATTTTATTCAAACTTAAAGTTGTTGTTCATAATAAAGTGCTATATCGTATCTTGTTCTGCTCACATAGTACAGCATACCCTTTGCTGTCCTTATTTTTTATGTTTTAGGTTAGCACAAATCTTATTAATAATCTGAAGTTATTTTCAGAAACTGTATAACTTCTTAAAGAGAGAAGACTGTATTCGATATCTCCAGTAAGTTTGGTCATAGGTGAAGTCACATTAAAGAAACGTTTGCTCTGTGTAAAACATTTAGTAAAATTCAAACTTTCAATCTCGTTCTCTCTCACCAGTTGCATAATAACATAAAAATACAATCTCGACTTCTCTTTTTCTCTCTTTATAGTGTAAAATCAAATAATTTGTTAAAATTTAACAAGTGTCTAACAGATACTATTTTTCACAGAAATCCCCTGCGAAAGATTACATTTTCAATTACAAAAAAAACCCTCCCTTCTCAGGGGCATCTTATGCATTCAGAGACCCTGATCTCAGTCAGTTTTTGTAACTCTTTTCACATTAACTTTAAAACCCACATTTTTGCACTAAGAAAAAATATACAAATTTCGCCAATTTAGGGCTGCTGTTTGGAATTGAACCCCAAACCCCACTTGTTAAGCTGGCACTGCTGCTTTCTCTTTTAAAAAAATTACATAAAACTTACTTTTTCCATTTTTAAGTAAGATTAATGAAAGTAATGTGTGTGTTCTGCGTCTTGTCTCGTATAGTTATCCATAATATATGGTTATTTTAGTCAGCATTTGAAACATTTAAAGAACTCGACGAGAGAATAGATTTTGTTGCAACTAAAGTCGTGTATCTTGGAGACCATCTCGAAAGTGTGAACATACCCCGAGCTCGTGCGGTCGAGGCACAGAAGCTGATGAACTATTTCTCAGATTTCATGAGTTCTGAACCCGTCATGCAAGGTGTTCTCTACGATAAATCAAAAGTATGTTCATATTAGTTATTGCTCATAGCAGACAGTTATTTTTTCTAACTTTTTGAAAACCACATAATGTAAAATTTTATTTGGCATTGTGTTTCACTTATAGTTGTATGAAGCTGCTGACATCATACAGAAGCTGCATCTTATTGCTCAGGAATTACCACCAGGAAGGTAATATCTTTTTCCATGTGTTATATTATATAAATAGTAGAACCTCTATATGCCAGAGTCGAAGGTTTCATTGAAAAAACTTCGATGTATAGAATCAATATTTATATACACTCACCAAGAAGTTGAGCATCAAGAAGAAAGCATAGGATTGACATGAAATTTTATTGATAGAAGGATATAAATGAATGATGTACATGATCACAAAAAACAGAGCAGCAGAACAATTGCAGAGGGAGCTGTGGTACACAGCCCGGTCATCTTTAATAGTTCGGTCATACCGTTTTGTGCTGCAATCTAAGCAGCAATATAATCCAACATGATGTGGAACAGACTTCTGATGTAGTCCTGCATTAAACGGGTCCACACCTGTTGGACATTATGTTCCAAATCCCAGAGATTGCAGCAACAAAGTAGTTGGCATTTCAAATGGTCCCACACATGCTTGACAGGGGAAAGGTTTGGGGAACGGGCAGGTTATAAAAGTTTCTGGACATGATGTAGTTAGGTCTAGGTGACCCGAGCTGTGTGTGGCTAAGCATTATCCTACTGAAATATTGCACTTAGGATCCCAGCTACGAATGAGAGCACATGGGTCCATGGAATCTCATCAACATACCCCTGGTCCATCAATGTTCCAGATACCACTACTAGAGAGGATCGGCTATGGTTGTCCAGACCATTATGCCTTCAGTGTGGCTGCTGTGTCATTTGATACCGAGGTTGGAATTGTGGTATTGTCTAGGGGTCCTCCAAACCCGGACACGATAATCATTGGTCCCCAAAACGAAGCGTCACTCATCGCTAAACACCACGTTACCAGTCTGTTGCATTCCATGTTGCTCTAGCCTGGTACCATTGCAAACGAAGATGCCGATCACAACCGAGCAAGGCACAAAGATATAACATGTTTGTCTAGCATTCCATTAACTAAGGTTCAATTTCAATGGTATTGTAGAACTCCGTTTTTTCCCCTAAACAGCAGAGCTTTATATTCCTTGGAAAACAATCCCCTTGACTGTATCTACCCTTTCGTAGTAAAACAAAAAAAGGATTTCCCATCTCTGTTGCCATTCTGTTTAAATGTATATTGATGTATTAAATATCGTTTCCCTTGTTGGTATAGTTAGGCAAATAGCAATGTTGTGTTAATTAATGGGAACATTTACAAAAGTATGTGCGTGAAGTAATTTTTAAAATGAACTACTGTGGGCAGAGAATGAAGAGGCCTTATAGGCCGTAACACGTTTGCCTGGCATGCCACTAACACTGGTTTGACTCCTAACGGGGTCCCAAAAAAAAGAATGCTTATTGTCTGGGGTTTGGTTCCCTGGCCCTTTAGAGGTTTAGATTACATGTAAAATTGTACATCCTGCACAGCATTACCTTTGCTGTCTTTGTATTGTAAGACACAGAGAAAATGTCTTTTAAATGTGGCAAGCTTCTGCATTGTCGGATTACAGTTTCATGGGGCCCTAGAAAAATTTTTTTTGGGCCTTTATTAGTATAAATTAAGCCTGCATAATTACAGTAGGACCCGTATATGATGAGAATCTTGGGACCAATGAAAATGTTAGCTATATCTGATCGCTCACTAAATCCATCTTAGACGTTAAATTTTAGACTTTGAAAATAAAGTATGTACAGGTAACATATTTGCATGCAACGTACATCCAAAAAACTCTAAAATTTGTAGGAAACCGTGAAAATTCATGCCGCGGTAAAATTGCTGTCCTGCTGATAAGGTTTGATTTGCAATGATTTTGAAGTAGTGTTGAGTCTTCATCACACCGGTCCCCTCAGAAAATGCCAGCCCTGAACATTTATCTTGTCTGTATGGGCGATAATCCAGCCATAAGTGTATGCATATAAGTACTGAATAACTAGAATTATATGTAGAATGTATTTGCCTTTAAAAAAGCACAGGAAAGTATTTTCCGATATGTCAGATTGATATTATAATGGACTGTGACTTTCTAGTATTAGAACCTTATCTAAAACACAATGTCCTGCTTATTTTATTTTTGCATAATACACCTCATGCAATTGACGTTTGTTGTGTATGAAAACGTTCGCTGCCAACTTGAAGAATGCTCGTAATTGACACAGGGATTAAAAATATTATGTTGTATGCCAACTATTAGTATATTCATGTGAATTTATTTATGCTAAAAGTATTTATTATTGCTAAAAGTAATTCGTTATACCTATATTTAAAAAATAAAACAACAGAAAATAATTTAAAAGCATGAAAATGCTGATAGGATCGTGACACTTGTGAACGGGTGCACCGTATCAGATTTGGCAGCGAACGTGTTATTACAGGGTAGTCACTTTGGTGCTTTTTATCCATTGAACTACATGAAGCAATGAGTAGTGGATATATTTGTGTGTACTTTTATCCTAAGTTTCTGGCAACACTCTCCAAAGGTGGTTATTCCCTTTTTTTAGACCTATGTTTGACAAAGCGCGACAGAAAATAGGCAAGAAGTATGATGAAATTGAGCGAGCACTCATCGAAGAATTTGTACAAGCACACCAAGCCAACGATAAAGTCAAGATGAAAGAGGTTGCTGGAATCCTTTCGCAATTCAAGGTTAATTTTTCTTTAAAAAATTGATTTAATATGAAAAATCAATTAGTTTTTGCATTTTTTAATTTGCGTTGTTTTGTCACATTTATTCTAGGGTTATTCACAGTGTGTAGATGCATTCATCGAGCAAAGTCAGTTGGTAAGTGCCTTAAACGATTTTTAGAAATTCATTACGTCGTCTCTGTAGTTTAATCTTGGAATGTAGAGGACATTCATTTACGAGGTGGTGATTCAATGTCTATGAACAAGATTTTTGAACTGACTAAATTAGGTTCAGTTCCTACTATGCTTTCCACCTGTAAACATCGTTATTTAGAGATCACGGTAAGTCATTAATTCCATTCACATTCTTTAATCCCTACCCATGAAGACTTTGGAATATGGTAAAATTATGGACTTCAAGATATCCATACTTTTCATTTTCTATAATTAAAATTTGTAATAGCCCATATACTGTTATGATTATTGCAATTCAACTTAGGATATGAAGTCATCGTGTCCTGGGTCTTTGTCTACTTGGGTTGACGTTTCGGTTCGCATAAGGTTGTCGGTTCGACTCCAGTCCGTGGCGATGCCTTTTTCTTTTCTTTACAATCCACCAAATCCTGTGATGGTATCTCATATGTTAATTTAATATATATTGGTTATATTCTAGTTAGAATTTTTTTTTCTTTTAAAGTCATACACATCAAAACATATTGCATAATTTAGATGAACATTCTTGTTTATATTTTTAATAGTATACTTTTTGTCATGATTGTAATTTGAATGAGCTTTTTTTTTTTCCATAATTTCATTTCGTAGAAGTCATACTTTTAGTTACAGTATTACAAATTGAAATTGTTAGTTTACACACAGGGTTGGGACTATACGAGTATAAAAGCCTGCCGAGAATTTTTCAAAATAGTAGGAAAATAAGGAATACTTAAAAAAAAAAACAGTAAGCACTGAATACAGTGATTTGTATACACAAGTTTTTAAAAAAAAATTGTCATTCACACAAAATTAAAATATATTTCCTCGATATCCTTATTCAGAATTTCTTTAAATGTAATGAGATTTTTTGCATAGAGGTAATTTATATTTTACCCTAGATCCGCCCCCACCTGAAAAAAAAAAAATGTAGATCTAATAAATAAGAAGTTCTCAAGAATAAAACAAACTATGTTAATTTTGGTCAAAATAGAACCTAAATATCTATAATGCAACCTCAATAATTGCTAAAATTCAAAACAAAAGATAAAACACAATTTATTAAATTATGATATTTTTAAAAAGCATGGAACCATTTTGTTAAGTGATATAATAGTGTTGTTAATAAAGGATATGTATTAAAGAATTATTCATTCAGAGGCTGCAAAAAGATTGATAGTGCTTCAACAATCAAATTTCTGCAAAGGTAGATCTCAATATTCTTTTTTTCTTTTTTTTTTTTAAGTTTTATTTTACCATTAAACGTGAAAATAAGAAACTGAAAAAATTGTACCTCGCTGAGGCAGGACTAGTGCACGGAAAGAGAATGAACATATTACAACCCTGAAGTATGGATGTTGAATTTATACATTATATCGAGAAATATGGTTTCAAATAATCATTAAGAACATGGAAGCAAATAGTGTTGACTTTAAAATTCTGGTTTTGAGGCTAGGACAACGTGAGGGCATAGGAGCAAGATCCAGCAGCCAAGTGTGATTTTTTTTGTAATTGTCATTAAATATATATATATATATATTGGTTCTAAGAGTTTCTATATCAGAATAAAATAAATACTTTAAAAATTTTAAAGTATTTTCCAAGGAACCTTGGTGTTATATGTATGTAAAAGGAGGATATTTAAAAAAAGCTATAGCGGCACACTTTCCGTCAGGGGATGGCAACACCTGCTAACCAGAACCAAAACTTTTCCAATCCGGAACCAAAACTGACGCTAAGTTCACGGCAAAGTAAGTGATTAGAGAGAGACTTCCTCGTAACTTCGACGCCTTTGCATGCGTATGTTCTTCACGATTGTACAAGCTTACGTTAATCTCGGAATCCATATTATCGTACGCATGTAATTAAAGTTCAGTTTATTCGGGACATAATGTTTTGATATTCTGTTTGTGAACCGGCCAATTTTATCGTACACCCACGAAACCCGCGATAAGCAACTAATAATCCATTAGCTCTTGAAAACTCCAAATTGGGGGGGAAGGAATATGCTAAACTTTCTAGGAAGTCATAAATCCTGTCATTGCCTTAGCTGGTGTTTCAGGATACAAAGACATTGCGGTGAAGTCGCACTTCAGGGGTCATGCAAAAATGGCAAAAAATCCACACATTTTTTGTAACTTTCAATACAATTTCCGTAATGACTGAAAACTGGTTATTTTCCATAATAATAATATAATAATAATAATAATAATAATAATAATAATAAATAAATAATGGGTAATCCGTAATAGTTGGCAGCTATGCATATATCAAAACTTGAGTGGTGGTTCTTATTGCGAATTTAGTCTCAAGATCAATCCTGCATTACTGTACAGGTGTATTATACTGTGGTGCGTAATTTAAACTCTGGAATTGCTGGCAGTATGGCAATTGGGAAAACGATTTTTAACATTTGCAAATTTTTTATATATAGGTTTTCTATAATTTTGAACAACTGATTTTGTGCTGATTTAATTTTTCTACCCCACATTGCGGAATTTTATTGACGCAGAATGAGTTTAGTTTTTGTGTGTTGAAAAACATACAAAAACCGGGTAAATCGCATGTATATATTATACCGTAAAATATGTATATTTTATATGTTTACTGTGTAGTACATCCCAACCCTGATTATGCATAATTCAGATTTACTGCTATTAATTTTAAAAGAAACATTTTCCCCCTGTGTCTAATTTTTATTTTAGGGTATTAATACTGGTTCAAATATCTTCATCAAAATTGTTCCCAAGTGTGCAAATGTTCAAGCTATTGTGCAGGAAGTGTTTACGAACCAAGAGCAAGTTATGGCTAAATTTGTTCTCAATATTTTTCACGGAAAACTGCAGGTATGTGCATCTTTACATTTAAATTACTCATTGGAATCTTTGGTATATACCGCGTTTTTCTGAAAATAAGACCTAACCAGAAAATAAGCCCTAGCATAACCTTTCAGGATGCTTGTAATATAAGCCCTAGCATAACCTTTCAGGATGCTTGTAATATAAGCCCTAGCATAACCTTTCAGGATGCTTGTAATATAAGCCCTACCCCTAAAATATGCCCAAATTAAGATGATCGATGAGCCGGATCAAGATAAGCCAGATCAATGCATTTATTACGTTCATTGCAACATATGGCAAACATGTTGAATTATAAAGTATGAATATATAATTAAATGTAAATAAATAACATTATCTCCATTATTGTTTAGTCCAGATATATATATGTGCAATTTCCCCGAATATGTATATGTCCAACTTCCTAGATATATACAATTTCTTAAGCATATATATATATACACAACTTTTTTTATTTTTTTATCCAGGCATTTTTGTTATTAGGCATAAAATTATATTTTTGTGCATTTTTAATTGCACATACATATATAGGAAAACTTGGAATGCTTAAAATAAATATAAGACACAGTAACATAGCAATTCAAAACTCATGGACGGGGTCAAGTGGCATTAAACAAGATTGGTGGTAATGTGCAGAGATCTTGGGATTTTGTTCCTTACGAAACAATGGTTCTGATTCTCCTGAAAACCATAGGTCCAAATGTCCATCTTGGCTGTTCTTCCACTATAAAACAAAAACTAACAAGTTACAGAATATAAAACTGCCCATAATAATCCACTGTCTGGTCAGAAAATAAAAATTCTCTTGTCTTACAGCCCTGCAATGGTGCAGTAGTAACACATTCACCTAGCGTGCGATTATCCCAGGTTGGACTCCAAACTGTACTGAAAAAAGAACGTTTACCGACTACTCACTGTAGTCTGGAGGTTGGTCCCCTAGGCCTTAAGTTGTTTGAATTCCTCAGAAAACGTTAGGTTCTAGTGCAGCATGACCCATACTGTCCTTGCACCATAAAACTCAAACAAGCAATTTCTTGTCATAAAATCAAGTTTATGGATGAAGGCAGATTTACAATTTTCCAATCTATAGACTTGCATATTTTGCCGCCTAATTTTAACAAACATAACTAGAGGCATAACTCTGTTATTAACATTATAATTATTAATTATATTAATAATTAT
>QLNU02015270.1:76327383-76341424 GCA_006491805.2 Dysdera silvatica
CATCAAAAAGCGTGCAGTTGCATTCTCCTGAAATTCGAAAGCTTGCAACAGTAAAAAAAACTCACCTCTGTTGCACATGCATCGGTCATAATGTTGAAATGAAAGCAGGACGTATTTATGCAACAGAATGTATTTCAACGTTAGCAAACTTAATTCCAGAACATCAGTGAATTGTTTCAACACATTTTGTAAAATTCAATCCAAGATTCAGTGAAAATGTAGTGGGCGTTTGATCCCCATGCCCTGATTTAACACATTGCCGCCCGCTAATGCTTTGCAGAAATTTATTATAAGACTGGCGATTTTAGACCTGAAAATTATTTTGGGAGGCGCGTAATAAAACTGCGATAACTTTTTGAAATTAATACATATTTGAATAAATCTTTTTTTATTTAGTCATAGTAATTCTAAAATTTTATTAGTATATGATATTTTGTAAAACATTTCTCGTTATCAGTCAATCAATAAATACAACCAATACAATCAATAAATCATGCTTCTCACCAAAACGAGATTTCTCGTTTCCGGTCACCAGCAAATCTCAAATGAAAACGAGAAATCTCGTTCCCGGGCGTCATTGTGTTAATATTGTTACTCTCTCAAGAAGCTATCTAAATATTAAGAGAACTGAATTATAGTAATATAAATACATTTTCTATTAATAATACTGAAATAATTAACATTCATTAATAATAATAGATAATGATATAAATATGTTGTCAATTTGTAAACGATAATTCATCATGGCGACCAGAAATAAAGAAAACGCTCAAAACGGCAGTGAATGATAACGTAATCCGAATAGGAAGTTGGCGTGCCTTTGTCGACTGGGATACAACTGTACTTTGGCTTGGTTTTTAATTATACAACCTTCTATGATAAATTCTTAATTATAATCTTGCATAATGAATTCTTGATTATAAAATACATTAATGAAATTTAATTGTCTATTTCCAGAACAACAAGATTATCTCACGACTTGATGCAATTCAAAATGGGTAATGACTCAACGTTTTTATCAAAGTTGACCAAAAATATTTTTTCTCGCTGTTTAGAAAACTACATTCATGTTGAGATGAGATGTTTGAAGGATAAATGTGACGCCATTTCAAGTATTTACTATGAATCGAAAAATCATCAAAAGAAGCAATTACATTTTACTGGGTAAAAAATTATTTATGTAATTTATTTTTAAATAAAGGTGCTTTGAGCAGTGCTTCTCAGTCTTTGAAACTGTGGCCTGGCAAATTTTTTTTTTTTATAAGACGAGGCCTGGTCCCAACAAATTTAATCATAAATACCTTTCCATTTTATTTATTTTTTTAAGTTTATATGTTAAACTCGTAAGTATGAATATTTAATCATAGCAAAATCATAAAGAGTGTCAGTATAATATTAATATACACTTTGCCAATGCATCTCCTTGCTAATTGGTCATTAGCATTTGCAACAGATGTTATTTCATTTATTTTTAAGAACAGAGGATGCAGTATGATAAATGTGAAAAACAATGTAAAGCAGGTAAAATATTTTTTATTATTCTTTCCTTACTTAACAGAGGAGGCATCTCACATTATTGTAATCGGCTTGCAAGCGTTTTTCATGATGGGTTATAATGAGCGGTATACCCTTCTTGTAACGTTGGAAGATGTTAGATATTTCCACTAAAAATGATTTATTCATGAAAATGCTTAGAGAACTAAAATGACAAATTCCATGAGAATTTCTCGCGTGGCACAGCGGCTGAGAAACATTAGCTTAGAGGATTTATAAGCAAAAAAAAACACGTTATAAGCGTAAGTAATGTTACTTGTAATACATTACTTAAAGTTTTTTATATAAATCTAATGTCTAATTACATATTTAATTTTTAATTATAATTATATTTTTTTTTTTTGCTTATAAACCTAATCTGCGTAATGGTATGCCAAATTATCTTAAATAAATAGCTTAAAGGATGTTTAAGTTCCTATTTTTAGAATTAAGTTTTGACTGGAGTGTGCAATTTTATTTTCTATTTCTTTTCAATTCTCTATTTCTCCTATGGATTTGTAGTTTCTGTATTTCCTTTTATTTATATGTAATTCCTGTATATATTTCCTTCCATTGACCTGCAATTACCATCCAATCAAAGTTCATTAATGTGAATTATGGTCAATACAAACTGCTTTGTGAATCACTGTCGAATTGTATAGGACTTTCTGCACGCTTAGTTTTTTTTAACATGAATTGATAAGCAATGGCCCTTGGAAAATTTCCTCCACTTAACGAACAAACACTTTTCCAAGTCACTTTGTTTTTTTACATTACATTCTTTTTTCAAAATAGAGTTCCAAAGGTGGTCAAAATAATGTCATCTTTTAAATTGGGATAGCCCACTTAATATGTGCTGATAGCCCTTGAGCGGTGGGATGACCAGCTCACTTCGGCCCAGGTTCATTGTTTCATTCATTATTTTTTCATCGTTTCATTTCCATAACCCTTAAATTTACACTGTGTGACAGTTGAAAGCCAGTTCGCTCAGGCATGTATTTTATGCAGAACAGTTTTGTATTGGATTCCTCCAATGTTTTTTATATAAAAATGAATCACACGGTGCAGAAATTTAGTTTAAAAAAAAGCCAATAAATTCTGAATAATATAGATCAGGGCTCTCCAACTTTTTTTGGCAGCTGGCCACATGGAAAATTTTCACAGATGTAGACCAGCGATTTGAGCGACTTCCATAAATAAAACTAAAGCCTCCCTTCATAATTTCTTCTGGTTATTTGTTTGTTCACTTGCAATATGAAAAGTTAACACCCCTGCTGTCCCCATGGTTTTTCCTTATTTCTGAATAAATCTAATATTTTCTTTGCAATTTACTTTATTCCAAACAGTTGTTGGTTTGGCTGTATGTTGGACAACTCTGAAACAGATTATGCATAAAATTCAGGACTGCAAAGCATATTTTACCAGAGATTTTGAAAATTAAAAAAAAAAAAAAATTGAAACTGTGTATGCAGTTAATCAGTTTGAATACACAGAAATATATACATATAGTAAAAAAAAAAACGATTCAAATGATCTACTGCACAAAAGCGAATCCAGAAATTTTTTTCAGTTGTTGGAGGAGGGGCATTTATCTTGAAAATCAATTTAGACCTACGAGTATAAATGTGTTATTCTCAGAGGGGGGGAATGACATGCACTCCCTGGATTCGTCCTTTACTGCACAGAATATGGACTTTAAAGTGTATATACATACTACTACTATTTTTCTTACACTATATGCCCAAAAGTATCCAGACACTTTGGATTTTTTATTTTTTTTCGAATTTCTAAAAAACTACTCGGCCAATTGTTCTCTAACTTTGGAGATATATAGAAGGTGCTTGAATGCACACTTTCCAATAAAGTTTCGGTGACTTGTGCATTTAGGGGACCACCCACATATTGACAAAGTGAAAAAATATATTTGATCACCCTGTATCATAAAAAGCTGGAAATTATTTGTAACTTTCAGAAAATATTTAACCAGCTATGCTTAATGCCAGTGTGCATTTTTGTAAAATAAACATGTATATTCATGAAGATAGAAACGTTCCTTTAAGAAAACCCAAATTTTGTCATGTATCCTTTGTCCCCTTTGGTTGCATTAATAAGGTTTGGCTGTATTTTTCTTTTTGCGCTTATGATTTCCATATTTTTCGACTCCTATTAACTAATTGGTCCCCGTAGTCCAGAGGTGGGTTCCCCTTAGACCTTAAAAGGTTCAGGTCCCTGAAAAGAACTAGAGTCCATTTCCTTACAGCCTCATTTTTCCACCTACTGTAGGCTGGGATTTTGTTCCCTTAGCAGTAGAGGTTTAGGTCCCAGTGCAACATGACCAGGGTGGTAGCTGGGAATGGTGTGGAAGGCCCACACCAGGGGCGCAAGCGAGGAAGGGCACAAAATCGGCTGAAATAATTCACAGGGGTGAATATAGCCGTAGTTTGGGGGTATAATTTGGATGATTCTGCCAGGAGTGTAAGATCATCTAATTATGATGTTAAACATGACGGTTGATGCCTATGTGTCGTAAAAAATGCAACCAATTCTTATTTTTGTTTATGCATTAAAAAGTTTCATGTATTTTCTTTCGCTGACTCGTAATTCACTTATTTTGTTTTCCATCGTGTCGCAGCATAAATGAACTGCGAAGGGACTTGCAGGCTAGAATCGGGGCACGGGCAAACATCATTGGTCCAATTATTGATAATTATGGCGGTGAAACATTCCTGTCAGAAGAGGTTGCTATGAATATACTACAAGAAAGTAAAACTGCTTTTCAGCGATGCCAAGTGGTATGTTCCTTATGAAAACTATAGTATGTTATAATAATGTGCTATGTCATAATAATAATAATAAATGTATATCTAACGTGTAGTTATGCTTATATATAATTTATGGGTTAAAAAGGATTAACTTCCTGAGATACAAGAATCTTATTCTACAGATTGGAAAATAGTTTTCTTGGGATATTACATCTAATGGACAGTTACTTCATACTTGCTTTCGTTCTATGCATGTGTGAATTATTTGTAAGGGAACAAGTTCGTAAACCCTTGTCGTAGGTTCTGATTTGAAGCAAATGATGCCCCCCCCACATAACCAGTGAATGAAAGCAAACTGTGTCGGGGACATTACATTTTTTATTGTAAGCTTTGCCCTGCTTTTATTTTATGATACAAGAGCTGCTGAGGTTATACTGCATCACATAAGGCCTATGGTGGTGGCCTGTCTTAACGAACCAATAAAAAAATATACATGTGTGCTCCCGTTAACATGATAAAATCAAGTGTTCTAATTAAACCCAAATATTATTGGAAAAAATAATACAAACACAATATTACATAAACCAAAATTATTACAAATTATTCAAAAAAAAGGTGTTGATTAAAGCTTGCTGTTCTTGGGAAGCTGCATGTATAATTTTACCTTGCTGGATACAGAATGACCTTTGCTGTCCTTGCGCCATGAAAATTCAACCAACCTTTTGTCACAAAACGTCTCTTGTTATCCCTGTGCCAGAAGAATACAACCAACCAACCATCCAGCCTTCTGGAGATACTGTTAAAGGTTGCTCTTTATTATGACGATTTTGATCCTGATTAAGTGCCTTCTTCTATTTAAAGGTTGACAGCCAACGTGGATCACAGTTCCGCCTCTTTACACTTGTGTTGGCACAGCAGGACCTTCGTTGTTCTTGTGCCACAAAAAGCAGACCAACCAATCTACATTGACGGATAATGTTTTATGTGATTGGTCTTTAGTCCAAAGTCCTTAAATTATTCACCCTTTTTTTTTTCTGCCTCTTTATTTCGTCCCAATAATGTTTTCTTGTAGTACTAATCGGGCTATTTTGAAGTGTTCCCATGCACCGGCAGAAACTGGAATCGTCAGGGAATTTTAAATCGACCCTAAAGGTCAGGGAAAATCTTCCTAACTTCTATTCTGAATTGTTAAATTTAAAGTGAATGTGAAGTTATTTTTCCCGATACTGAAGTTCAATTCTGTTTCTTTGCAGCATTAGCATAGTTGCCAAACTGTTCAACCCATAAAGCCAGCGGAACATATTTTTTGGAATTTTTCACGGGGGAATTAAATATGAACAATCGTTTCTGACACCCACGCTATGAGCTCAAACTAGAGCTTTTTCATAGGGGAGAAAAAAGGTGATCGCCCTGACCCAGAGTCGACTGGGGACTTCCCGTTAGATCAAGAGTATCTTAACTGCTTGGCCACCAGGGCAGGAATGATGCTCCCTATCTTTGTATTTAAGGTTATAGGACATTATTACCCTTTGCAAGGTTAACACAGTTGCCAAACTGGTCAACACACAGAACCATCGGATTGTGTTTTTTGATTTTTTTTGTGGATGAATTAAATATGAATGATTGTTTCTGATACTAAATTTTAGTTTCGTAACCACAACATATAACTGGTCTATTTTCAGACTGAGGTTAAGACTCTGAGTAACAAGACGGAAGAGCTTATAAGTGCAATAGTATATATTTCCTGGAAATTAATCCTGTCCAGTCTTGTCTGGAAATCGATAAAATCCTCATTTGGTGCAACGTGACTTTAGTTATCCGAACAATAAAAGACGAGAGCAGTAGGCCTATATTATGAATTGGCATAGTGGGAGTGTCCGTAAAAAATAGAGTATATTGTATTACGTTTTATGCAATCATAAATTAAAATAAAGCAGATCACCTCTTAATGCATATAAAGATTACGTTTACACTGTGCTCTAGTCCAGAGGTTGGCAATCTACAGTATGCATGCTAAACATGGCACACAGGCCATTTTTTAGTGGCACGCGTAAATGATTTCAGAGAAAAATAAATTCCGAATGTGATTGTTAAGTTTAAAAATCTATTTGATTTATAGATTAGTATTCATGGTTTGATAGTACAACAGACTACCACAACTTGGTAAGTGAAGGCTGCCACACAGAATGGTAGTGTAGTATTACTTCAGCACCACACCATTCAGAGGTTACCAACTTGAGTTCTAGTCCATTAAGTATGCAATATTATTATTTATTGCCAAAATGTAACAGATGCAAACTGAGCACATGTTAGGATAATGATGATGACACATGGTTACCTCAAGACTTTGTGAAAAAAAATATGATATATATATCTGCAAAGCACAGTATGACTATACTGAAATGTGAGCAGAAATTCAGAGATTGAAAATGCATGTTAATTTTTCTTTCCAGCTTTCTCATCAATCGGAGCTTCCTTCTAATGCCATACAACTTTTTGACATTTTGCTTAATTGTTTGTTCGAGGAACACATATCCTATGCCCTAGAAATAGGCCTTTTAGGTAAGTAATTGGAACAACTTGGAGTACTAACATTTGAACACATTATTCAAATATGCATCATTTGAACACTTACAGTTTACCTTCAATATCACAACAAATTATACCTCTGTACGTTCATTTATCATGCGATTAATCCTATTCAAATGATAGTCTAGAGTAGTGCTTCTCAATCTTTATGAAGTCGCGGCTCGGTGAACACTTTTTTTATAAGATGAAGGCCTGGTCCCAACGAGTTTTCACATAAACATCTTCCATTTTTTGGAGTTTATACGTTAAACTATCATAATTATGAATAATTAATTACATAGCATAATCACAAAGAGTATGTATCAGTGTTCACTTCTTCTATTAATGTACACTTTGCTGATTGGTAGGTTGGCATTTGCAATACAGATGTTATTTCATTCAGTTTTAAGAACAGAGGACGCACCGCATATTATTGAAATCGGCTTGCAGGTAATTTTCATGACCTGTCATAATGAGTTGTATATCCTTTCTCGAATGCTAAAAGATTTCGATGTCTGAAAATTCTTGGTTGTTCATGAGTACTTACATATTTAAAAACACACTTCTTGGTCATTGGCATTTACTGCGCAGATGTTATTTAGACATACTGAGTCCGAGCTTTTCGTTGCGTTCATAAATATTATTCTACCTCAAAATATTTCTACGATAGAATATGTATCCATGGAAAATTGCTTAAAAAATTAAAATTACAAATTCCAGGAGAATCTCTCGCGGCCCGGTATAACCAATACTAAGGCCTGGCATACTGGCCTAGAGGTATGGTGTTTTCTTCCCCACTATAGTTCATAGATTCCGAATAAGTGTGATTACATGTAAATGTGTGGTTGGATTATGCACCTGACATCCTCAAGCGAATAAGAAGAAATTCTGTCACATGGACTATTCCCATTGTGCTGCTACGATAAAAAGCTAGTGCAAAAAGCATAACTTGCCTTCTGCCGCCCGTTAGTTTTTTGTTATGTCATGTTTCGGTGCCATAGTTTAGCTGCAGTTGATTCTAACGTTGGCGTTCACAGGACTAGCTAATCAATGTTAATTCTTTCATTTTTTGTTATAACTTCGTTAGTTTAGTTCTATTGAAGTTAAGTTCAAAGTTAACGAAATATCATTATTCGGCCAAGAATATTTTCATGAAAACTGGGGGCACTTTAGAATAATACTTCTGATTTAAAGTTATATGGTGCCCTCTATAAATATATTGTGGCTCACAGGTTTTATTAAGACATTAGTTCCATACAGGATGACTTACAACACATTGAAATGCAAAATATACAAAATACATACAGATTCTTATGAGGTAAAAGGAAGTTTGAATTGAAAATCATGGATGTGCCAATATAAATCACGTTCATATACCAAATTACTTTTTTTTTTGTGATTGCTTTAAATGTGATTTGAAAAAATAAACTGGAAAATATTATACAATATTAAATTAATGTCATTGTGGTATTTTTCCGTGATTACTACACATGTATACAGGGGTCAACAAATCTAGTTTTTGTTGACTAGATTTTTTCAGTTTAGTAAGAAACCACCTTTTCCCCACTGAATTTCCAGGTTTTCTCTTAAAGGCTAGCGAGTACCATTCTTGTCTCTTGAGTATAGTTTACTGTGGTTTGTTGAACCCTATATATACTCACACACTACCTACCAATGATTATCCAAACATCCCTATAAATTACGTATTTTATATATTACACAATCGCCACTAAGCTTACAATCAATATACAGGTAGCAAAATACATCGAATGGTTGTAGTGCAATGGGAAAATAAAAATGGCATGGCAAATCATCGGAAACTAGATGATTTTGAGAGTGGTGTTATTATGGGATGCCACATAGATGGTATATCCATACATGCTATTAATTGATGATTATGTCTGTTATTAATTGAAACATGGAAAAGCGATGGTTGGTGATGTAATAAACAAATGGCAATCATCTGGTATTATGATATTAATGCAAAGGGTGTGTAAATTGGGCAATCGATCATTGGAAAATGCTGTTATGAAGTGAATTGGAGGTTAACGTTTTTCTAGTCCGGTGATAAGTTATGGGTGTAGTGACAACTCGGAGAGTGCATCCTTTCTCAGCATATATATTACTGACCTTCGAGTTAGATGATGTACGAAGTTCTTGTGTGGATGTGTTTAGCTAGTGTGGACCTGAACCACTGGTTATTATCACTGCTACCACAAAGCCAGGTAACTACATTGACATTCTCAGTTGCTAGGAGCTTCCTGCACTGTAGCAATTCTACTGAACAGACAAACATTATTAACAGGATGATAACACACATTGCCAACAAAGCCTCGCTGTGGCAATTCTACAGAACAGACAATACAGAACAGATGAATGTCATCACCAATATGATAATGCACCTTGCCACAAAGCTGCAGCTAGTAGAAAGAAATTGGTGTGAAACAGGGCCACAAAAATCTATTGCACGACATGCCCGGTGCATGTAAAAATTACAGCTGGGCATGTATTTTTTTGGCTACATGCCCGACCGGGCATGTAAAAAATCGAAAGCTTTTAAAGCTTTAAGAAACGTAAGCTTTTAACAGATCTCTGGAGGTTTTTAGTTTTTTTAAATTAAAAATAAATTTCCATTTTTATTTCAGTGATTTTATCAATGTCCTAGTGACAATCTCGCAATTCATCCTATACATACGTCCTATACCTTAACAATAGTGTAAACTTAATAGTGAACCCCAATAATAGTGGAAAAGGTAAAAACTCCATCTCCACATGTATTTGAGGATTTTCAAAAAGTCCTGTGGGAATACTAGATTTGGCTGCCATCTTGCCAGACTTCTTGCAGCTCACAACTCATTGCCATTTGTCAAGCTCCTGTTTTATTTTTTATTTTTTTTTTTGTCTCATTTTCTTTAATAATAGATATTAGAAATTTTCTTTAACCTCGAAATGTATTTGTATCGGGACACCCTACCGAAGCTAATGGTGTCCTCATGGTTTCTATCCTAGAAGAAGTTAACCTACATGATAATAAATCTTGTCCTTTTTAATTTGTCTTGGTGTTAATTGATAAGTACAAAAATTATAAATAGAGCAAAAAAAAAATGAAGTGATATATTTCGGGCATATAAAATTTTGGTTCGGGAATGTATTATTTTAGGTTACATGCCCGACCAGGCATGCAAAGTTTTGGAGATTTTTCTAGCCCTGGTGTGAAACGACTGCTCTAGCCCGTATAGAGTCCTGACCTCAGCCCCATCAAATATCTTTAGAATGAAATAGAATGACGGTTGAGATCAAGGCCAACATATCCAAATTCTGTTATTCCACTTAGTGTGGTTTTGCAGGAAAAATGAGGGTAAATTCCACTTAATGATGTCACCCAAAAATTGGTCGAAAACCTCCCTCAGCAAGTGTCGTTAGTAATCCAACAGCGGACATACCAAGTCCATATTTTGTGTTCACATGTTTATGTTTCTAGTGTCCGAACAATTATTGATAGGTAGTTTTTATGTATATGTATATCATTGAATGCAGCATTTGTAATATTCATTTTAATTGCAGCCATACCATTACCTGAGCCAAAATTACCACCAGAGATTTACTTCTTTGACGTAGTTCGCCAGTGTAATGCAATTTATCATTTGTTTGAGAAGCAGTTTGCCGACACATTGGTGCCCTTGGTGATGTGAGTTCATTTTTTAGCAGTTTTATAATTTTTTCGAATGTAGTTTCTCTCCTGTGATACAGCATCTCAGTAGTTACGAGCACTGCCTGTTAAGCTTACCGGGACTGAATTCAATTACCGTTAAGCTTGCTTCTGTGTAAATGTATCAAGCTTCAGAAGTCACGGTAAGCCATAATTACATCTCAAATACCCTGTTGTATAGTTTTGGGACTTAAAAATTGCAAGCAAACAATAAGCTATTATATCACTGATTTAATAACATCATTGTTAATTCAATAACCCATTGCTAATACAATGACTTACCATTGCTAATATGATAGCTTACTTCTAATTTACTAGCACCATTGTTATGTATTTTATTCACATAACTAAATAACTTTACTAAATGATAATGACTTTCTGATAGCTAATGATTTTATAATAGCTTACTGCTAATTTACTAGCACCATTGTTATGTATTTTATTCACATAACTAAATAACTTAACTAATAACCACATTGTTTCATGCCAATTATTTAACATGGGGGAATTTTACAAATTGCAGTAATTCTGTGTTGACAATCACAATCTTTGACCTTATGTAGCTGGAATGAGCTTGACCGTGGTCAAGATTAATCCTTCCAAACACATGAGGACACCCTCCTTCTCTCCCTCTCTCTCTCTACAATGGCATGGTCGTAACATATTCATCCATTGTGCCATATTAACTCTGGTTCAATTCCAATGGCACTATAAAATGTGTGCCATTCAGAGGTGGTTCAGGAATGGGATTTTGGAGGAGGGATAGGGCTGTAAAATGCAGTAGGACCCACTTATATAGAATCCACATTTAGCAAGTTTCCAGATATTTTATATGGATTTCCACCACATTTTTATGGGTTTAGGTGGGGATTAGGTAAATCCTATCCCCCGGATCTGCCACTGGTGCCATTTTTTTCTCCCACTACAGTCTGTTTGACTCCCTTAGTAACAGAGATTTGGACTCCTCAGAAAATTGTAGATCCCAATTCTGCATAACCTTAGCTCTCCTTTGGTTGTAAAACGCAAACTATAAAATTAAAAAATGGTTCCTTTTTTATTAGTGCTGAAAGAGAACTTTTGATTAAAGTTGAATGCTGTGTATATGAAGTTAAATGTGATAATCTATTATAAACTTTCTGCATATTACAGTAAATATACGTATATTAAATGAGGATACAGAGCCAAATCTCCATATATATATATATTGCATTAAAAGGAGAGGATGGCACCGTAACAAGAAATAGGGAAGAAATACTTAGAAGAGTTGAAGAATTCTACAAAAATCTATACGAAAGTAACAGTGGATTAAACGAAGACTCTGAGATAGTCGAAGGAACAGCTCCTAAAATCTTAAAAGAAGAAGTTTCATTTGCAATAAAAAGTATGAAGAAAGGAAGAGCCCCTGGTGATGATGGTATTACATTAGATATCCTAAAAGAAGCTGGAGAATATGTAGAAGACATACTTGCAAAATTCTTTACCAAATGTCTTAACAGCGGTAACATACCAAACCAATGGGATTCTGCAACAGTAATTCTTTTGCATAAAAAAGGTGATAAAGAGGATTTGAAAAATTACCGACCAATTAGCTTGTTACCTGCTATTTATAAAATCTTCACAAAAGTGCTAACACATCGCCTGCAGAAAAAATTAGATGCAGCTCAACCAAGAGAACAAGCTGGATTTCGAAGTGGATTCAGTACAGTGGACCATATTCAAGTATTAAGAGAATTAATTGAAAGAACACATGAATATGAACTTCCATTGTGTGTGGCATTTATTGACTATGAGAAGGCCTTTGACTCTATTAAAACATCAGCAGTCATCAACTCTTTAAGATCAACAGACATTGAGGATGTGTACATTGACATGGTGAAACGTGTGTATAAAAATGCAAGTGCAAAATTTCGGTTACATAAAGATACCAAAACTATCAAAATTGGTAAAGGTGTGAGGCAGGGAGATACCATTTCTCCAAAACTTTTTACTTCAGCTTTACAGATGATTTTTCAGCAGATAAATTGGAATAACAAGGGAATAAAAATAAATGGTGAATATTTAAATCATTTGCGGTTTGCTGATGACATTGTTATTTTTTCAACGAACCCATTAGAACTCCAAGACATGGTACAGGAGCTCTCAACTAGAAGTAAAGAAGTTGGACTCAAGATGAACCTACAAAAAACTAAGATCATGTTCAATAATTTCGTAGAGGAAACAAAAATACAAGTTGACAACATTGAGCTAGAAATTGCTGATTCATATATTTACCTTGGCCAGCTGATTTCAATGGATGGCAACATTATGAAAGAACTCAACAGACGTATTAAACTTGGCTGGAGTGCATTTGGAAGAAACAGTTTTATCCTGAAGGGGAAATTGCCTTTGTGTCTAAAAAGAAAGGTCTTCAACCAGTGTGTATTGCCAGTCCTCTCTTATGGATCAGAGACATGGAGTCTAACAGTTGGAGCAATACGAAAGTTACAGACAACGCAAAGGAGCATGGAGAGGTGCATGCTTGGAATAACTAGGAGAGATCGAAAAAGAAACACTTGGGTGAGAGAGCAAACTAGAGTAGAGGACATCATTGTTAAAGTAAAAGGGCTGAAATGGCGATGGGCTGGGCATATTGCAAGAAGAACTGATCAACGATGGACAACAGAAATTCTGAACTGGATTCCAAGAGACCACCGAAGACCTAGAAAACGTCCTCAAACTAGATGGGTGGATGAAATAAGAAAACAGGTTGGGGTGACGTGGAAGCGAATTGCTCAGGATAGACTTGTGTGGAAAGCATTTGGAGAGACCTTCATCCAGCAGTGGATAGATAATGGTTGAATATGATATATATATATATATAGTAGAATCGCGATCAAGCAAAATGCGTGGAGTGGACCTGATTTTGGATCATCCGTCAACTAGGTGTAAATGTGCCAAGAAACCACAACGTTTATTCAAACACCACATTTACAATGTCATGAGTTTTCTCTTGTGACATGATTTACTCCTCCTCCACCTTGACCAGATGCTTTGGTTTTAACTATTTCTATAGAATAGTGGGTATTAAATCTTCTTACAGGGTGTCTACTCATCTGGAAAAGTCAGGGAAATTTGAAATACAAAGGCCAAAGTCAGGGAAATTTGAAATTCATTGTTATAATAAATAATTTACTAAACAACTGTGCTTTTAAATCACATTGCATACTGAAAATTTTGAAAAACTTATACTTTTAACTAAACTTCTTCCAGAAATTACCCTTTTGCATCAAAACTAATATAATTTATATAAAATTATTAATCCTATATATTTTTCAAGGAAAAATATTTGCCAAATGTATAACAAACTTGGGAGAAAAAAGCGATTTTAGCTAAATTTTCTAATCTGTAAGAGATTTTGATCATACAAATCTCCTTTGCCTTATATACAGTCATACACATTTTAAATGAAATAGAAGATGAAGCATCAGCT
>QLNU02015270.1:76341524-76368716 GCA_006491805.2 Dysdera silvatica
TAAAAGTGCTCTACTCGATTTTTCTGTATGAATTACTAAAAATTTAGAACATCAGATGGCTCTACCACGAACATGAAACTTCACTGGAAACGCCAAAATTCTGTAGGGTTTTCTACCCGATTTTGTGGCAGAATTCATAGGCAAAAAAAATGGGTTCAGATTCCTTGGAAAATTGTGCATGTTGGCCAGCATGATCGTAACTTGTGTCTTAAAACAAACAATTCCAAAATATATTGTTGTTTGGAGGTCACTGTAAGTCAAACGGTCCCATCATGCACTCTTAAGGTTGGTTTTTTTAAGAAACTTAAAATATAAAGAAAACAGTATTTTGCCAGTTATTATTTTTTGGTCTTCCTTTTTTATTTATTCGATTAATATGTTTATTTTTACAGGTGCCATGGTCGTTATCTGTGATTTAAATGAATATCGACGCTGTGTCAGGGAATTTAATATCAAGCTTGTAAATACCTTGTTCGAAACACTGCATGCTTTGTGCAATTTACTGGTCGTTGATCCTGCCAATTTGAAACAGATGTGTTCCACAGATCAGCTAGTATGTATCGGACATAGTTTAAAATCTGTCATTAAAAATACTTGACAATATTATAATGCTTTTCAGTAGCAATGCATTGACGTAGCATGCTGTTCTCCTGTTTTCAACTCCCAATCATGTAAAAAAACAAATAACACAAACTGTAGCCCCAAGCAAGCCTATAGCTAGGATGAATGAGCAACTGGCGCAAGTCAAAGGACATAGGGGCACAAGGCACCCGGGAATTGTTCTAAGTATATATATAAATAGCTCGATGGGGCAACTGAGGCCTAGCCCTAAGGTTTGTTTCCCAGGCCTTAAGAGGTTCCAATTTCTCTAAAAGTTTTAGCACAACCCTTGCGCCATAAAACCCACAAATAAAACAATGCTATATGACAATTGACTTCGAGATCACTTTTCTCCAGCTTAGAATTTTTCAATTCATAAGAGTGGAAAAGAAAGGTGCTCACGTTTCAGACTACTTGTCGTCCAGCGATCTTCGGGTTTATATTCTGACTTTCCACCCAGTGGCACCTAGCGAGTCCTTTAGTGATAACACGCTCACCCAGCATGTCGTTAATCCAAGTTTGACTCCCAATAGTGTCTCAAGGAGGGGAAAATCTTAACAACTATTAGTTGGTAAGTTTTTTTAGTGAGTAGTTAGTTGGCAACTAACTGCTTACTATATAGTTCAGCGGTTGTTTCTCTGGGCCTTTAGAGATTCGAATTTCTCAAAAAAACGAAAGCACATAAATCCCTGTCCTACAATGGTGTGGTGGTAACGCATTTGCTTATTGTGAAATTAATGCAAGTTGAACTCCCAGTGGTATGACAGAACATGTGCCAGTTTTCTTCCCACTTCAGTCCATTGTTTTAGTTCCATCAGCACAGACTTTCATATTCCTCAGAAAGCTATACGTGCCAGTACAGTATGACCTTTATTGTCCTTGTACCATAAAATCATAAACAGATTGTTGTTTACAATTCAGACACAGAAAATGGTTTCTTGGGGAATTTAAGGTAATGAAATTCTCCTACCCACATTTCTTTGCCCAGCCGTACAAGCAGAAAAAGAAGAAACGAAAAAAAAAGAGCAATTCTCCAGCTGGTCTTGGTCCCCAGTGACCTTACGATTTATATTCTGAAGTCAGCTGTGGTTCAGAGGATAAAATGCTAGGGTGTATATGCTTTTGACTAAAAAATATACATATGTAATTTTTCATGTTTAAAACGTGTGAATTTAAATTTGTATAAATAACAATTGAGTTGTGTCTGGGTGGTCCAGTCGGTAAGATGCTTGGGTTTCAACCAGAAAGTTGCTGAATAAAGGCTTGCTCGAGATGTCTTTTTTTTTTTAAATCGTCATAAAATTGTCAGTTAAGGCCCCATTCGTTGAACCATTCTTGATTAATTGACAACCACTTTAATAGTAATTGTGATGACCTTGAGAAGGGCAATAATGTAAATTAAACAACAATTTTAATCAATGTTTTTTGGCATAGTGATATCAGCGTCGATGTTATGGTGTGGTTAGATGGTGAAACATTCGAAAGAAAAGAAATGGTTGTTTTTTTTTCGTTTGGTTGGGCCTGAATCCATGACCTTCCACTTGCCGGGTTGAGGCTCTACCATCTGAGCTACGAACGACAACACTTAACTCCTTACGAATGAATTTCAAGACTACTTACTGAAGCCGGTTATTTTGCAGAACGGAGCAGTACATGGACTACTTTTTAAGCCAAATGGCAAAGAGACTTGTATTACCATCTAACCACGCTATAACATCTTGCCTGGTATCACTATGCTAAAAAACGTTGATAAAAATTGTTTAATTTAATCTGCGTAGTGTTCGATTTGTATAAATAAAATAATAATCTAGTTTGAGATAAGTTAAAGAAATCTAGAGCAACAAAATAAATATGGGCATTGAAATTTAATTTTGTTGATTATTTTCTTTGCTAACTTTATCTTTAAAAGGGGGTGAAATCTGATTTTATATATCTTCGTAAAATTTTATAAGTGAACATTTTAATTTGTTGACTATAATTTAAAAATCGATGCCAACTATAATTATTAAATCAATATGTTTTTAGTTACTGATATTTGTACATTGCAGGCTGACTTAGACCGCTCTATTCTCATGAACTTCGTGCAGCTGAGGGCGGATTACAAAACAGCAAAATTGGTGAACCAATTCCGTTGAAATGTTCGTTTTAGAACAGTGTGAACGTCATAGCTAACTATCATTTGAATAGACTCAGTTTATGTTAAAAGTTAATGTTGGTGCAAAGCTATATTGAAAGCACTTCAGAAATAACTTCCATTTGTAAAGACAATGAAAGAAATCATATAAATGTACATTTTGTATTTAAATAAAATGTTTCTATTTGATTTTGTAATGATTATAAGGACATTTGTTTGTAGTATGTTGTCACAACCTATCGGCCAAAATTAGAACTTATAGCTTGATTACCAATCGTAGCACATTCAAACTTATTTAAATATGGCTGGCATAAGTATAACATTAATTTTTCGAAGTTAGGTTAAAGGTAAAAAAAATCTGTTTTGAGCTCATTCTTTAAATGTAATTGGGTCTTTGGACGTCATTCATTTTAGGATAAATTGGTCATTTGTTTTTAATGAATTTTCCCCTTTACTAAAGTTTTTACTTAATTTTCGACACCCACATAGAAATAAGCTCAAACTAGAGCTGGTTTTTTATTTAGGGGAAAATAAGGGGATGCCGCCCTCATCCCGGATTCGAACCAGGGTCTCTCCATTGAGCCTGGGGTGTCTTGATCATCAAGAAAACGACGTAAGGAACAATAGGTTTTTTTCTCCATATATAAGGATGTAAGATATTATTACCCTTCTCACTCTTTACTAAAGTTAAGATATATCGTAGGACCCACATATAACTAGCTCCCATTTAGAAAGAAAGATATGGATTTTTTGTTTGGTATGATAATGAAATGCAATACAATTGAATCATTTTTAGAATGAAGATGACTTTTGCAGCCCTCGGATTTCATGAATAAAAACTGACAAAATTTGCTAAAACGTAGAAAATTAAAAAAAAAAATAATCAGTGATCGACAAAGGCAAACACCATGAAATAAATTTTCCAGCATTTGAAACCGGAAAAATTCTGAGATTGATTGATTGATTGTTTGGCTTTTTTATGGCGCAAGAGCATCTGGGCTATACTGCGCCAAGAAAAATTCTGAGAACGCTCACTCCTTTAAGAATAAATAGCAAGGAGTTCACAATAAATGTTTTCTTAAGCAACACATTATGCTAATGACCATGTATTTAATGTGTTAAACAATTTATCAAGAAAAAGAAATTAATGAACATAGGAACTGCAAAACAAAGCAGACCATTTTTTGAGCATCTCTAAATAAAGCTTATTTTGGGAATAATTACTAATGTAAGTTCCTTTGTATCATACGTTGTTTTTAGTTCGCTTATCGTACTGAAATTCAAATGGCAATATGTTAAGTTGATCATTAACTTTAAGAAATACAAAGCTGAATAGCATGTATGCATGCACATGTTACCTATGCAGGCTTCATTTTCAAAAAGTTTGGAATTTTTAAATTCTAAAAAGGATTTACTCTAGAGTCTGAATATAACGAGCATATGTGGGTCCTACTGTATTTATTACTTGGGAGAATTTACATAAAAAATAAACCTTAAATGATCGATGATTTTCAGTTCATCCATCATTCATTCACTATAACTGGTACAGCACCTTTGCGTCGTAAAACTCATGAACATTCACTATAAGGAATTAATTCACAAGTCTTAATATTAGACATCATAAAACCCCTCTTAACGGACACCCCTTTTTATTGCTTTGAAAGTATTTATATAGTATAACAGCATAGAGTGCCTTAAAAAGTATATCTCTAATCGTTCACTGTGCTCCCTTGAATAATAAAGTTACATTTCATATTTATACAATCATGATAATGATGCATATATATATATGAACTGTGAGTTTTTTATTCAAGGTGGGGAAGGTTAATGTTTGGAGATGGACCCACTTTTGAAGTTACATTACACCGCTGATGTATTGAAAGCTTAAGATATATTTTATATAAATTTCTTTTAAATAATGTTTGACATTAATAAAGTTATAGAATCTGTTTTTGTTATGCTATGTAAATAGTTCATATGTCACCTGTAATTTTTTTATTAATTTGGATATTTCTCGGTTGAAAGCTATGCAATAGACAAGCGGTTCTTTAACTGTGGTCCACAGATTCCTGGGAGTCCGTGAAACCCTCCCAGTGTTCCACAACGATTCGAAAAAATGCTAAGACAAAAACATTTACTCTTTAATGCTAAGAATAAATTATGAGGGAACGAAAAATTCCTTCCTTAAATGGTGAAAATCAGTGATGAAACACTAGAAATAAATATGTGTGGTGCAAATTCCGGGCTTTAAACTTTGAGTTAATTCTTGGGGTCCATGAGGGTGAGTGATCTCTGAAGTGGTCCAGCGGTCTAGGAAAGTTAAAGAACCACTGCAATAGACCTTTAGAAGCATAAATCAAAAGTGAAAGAAATATTTTCTAATTTATTTAGAGAACGAGCAAATTATTTTACCAATAGTGTATCTTTTTACTCCTGGGAAAGTTGACTAAATTAGATAAAAAGTATCCAAATTTAGTACTCCTTTAATTTTTAGCAAAGATAAAAATAAAAAAAATTCACATGATTTAAAATATAAAATCCATAAATTAATTTCTAAGACTACTACTCTTTTTTCAGATAGCCCTAATTATAGAAGTTTGAGTAAAGGATGGCTTTTATATTATTTTCTGAAATGTTTTATTTCGATTTATTATTGAATACATATTTACTTCCATAAAAATTTATGAAAGTTTACCTCTTCAGGAATTCTCGTTAAGTATATATTGATGTTGGGTCATAGCATCATGCATAGTGATTTGCATGATAGTGATAAATCTTGTGCTGCCATTTGACTACAGTAAACCTACTAATTAATCATTTATCGTGTTTTAGTGTAATTTTTAGAACATAAAGGAAAACAGTGTATGTTATATTACTTCTCCCAGTTTATTTAATTCAAACAATGCAATGTTAATGAATGGTTATGGTAAAGAACCTTAGAAACCCTAAAACGGATTGATTTTCTTCCTCAAGGTAAGAGAATTTTGATCTAAATATTCAAATTAGTTAGATAATAAGATTAACACAGAGTAGGTGAAGTTTTGTGATATGTGTAGATGTAAATTATAATTCATAAAATCCTTGATGGAATAAGCCTCCATTAAGAAAATAGCACACATTTAATGTTTCTGCCAAACCGATTTTTTACATGAGCTTAAAATAAATATGCCCCTTCCCACCACACACATAATATGTGAAATAGGCTCAATACAGGCAAGTGGTGATACAGGTATACTTTCAATATATGGGGGATCATCAACTCTGATTTTCCTGAATTTTAGTATGTAAAACTGTGAGAGAATCTAAGAAATACCCTTTTTTTTTTTTATTAAAAATCGAGATATAGCTGGGCAAAGTTGACCATGTGGCAGCTATTTTGGAATGTCATAAAACTGCAACAATCTTTTCAACAAACAAGAGATAAATGGATGGAAACAATATCTCCAAAACCAACACTGGAATAGCAAATAAAATAAAGTGAAAAAAATCTCAAGAAACGCCAATCTCAAAAATTCTGAAAATATTGCAGGAGTTGTATATCTGAGGATACTACATATTCTAAAAAGGGGAACATGCCATTTTGATTCTGGAGTTTTTAATGGTTTTTTTTTTTTAAATTCCATTTCTGGACAAATTTGGTACCATGGAAAAGTTCTGGAACTTTCCAAATAACTCGAGAATGTAACTTTCCAGAACGTGATGGAAACTTCTGGAACTTTTCAGGTAATTATGGATCTTTGGCTTAGCATATAAAAGGGAGGATGCATGAATTCACAGTTCAGTTGTCAACAGGCAAACAAAGAGAAAGCAGTTCACCAAATTTGTGGTCCAGCGGTACTTAAACGTTTGTGCAAGGATTGCTCATTGTAGGCGAGAACATAGTATCCCAATTCCTAAATTTTTGTAACTGGTCTTTGCTGAGAGGTAAAAATGGCTTAATAATGGAGATAGAACAGAATTAACTGTGTAGACAAAATCAGAAACATCTGCCCAACATTTAGTCATTCACTGTGATTTTACAGAGAACTGATCTGTTGTTCTACCAGGAGAAGTACAGGGATACCACTTACAGAATGACTTAATATCGATTTTTACAGCAGTGACATTCCAACAATGAGACAAGTTTTGCAATTGTTAGTGACAACACAGGACGCAATTCTTCTCATGCTTTATTATCACTTCAAAAGATCAAAGAAAACTTTGGTGTTAAACCAATCAGAACTATCATAATCTCTGATAGGGCTGCTAGTCACTTTAAAAACTGATTTCAACTTCAAACTTACAAAACCACCGGTAACCTCAGAATGGCGTTTTAGTACAAGTGAACGTGGAAAAGGGCCATGTCATGGGGTCGGATGTCTAGCGAAATATCATGCCACTAATCACAATTTAAGTCAGTAATGCAGGCAATTCAGAGCACAATAGACTTTGTCCAAACTAGTTACACCGTACACTACTGTAATCAGGTTCATACTTTTACACAAAGATGATGTGGAAGATTTTGAGCTAGAAAAACTGGAAGATTGGAAAACAGTTGAACCAGTGAAAGGAATCCAAAAGTCTCATGTGTGGGCTTATGATGGAAACAAGCTTTCCATTTCGAGAACAATGGGAAGCATCATGGAATATGTTTGATTTGGCAACAGTAAGGTTATAACAGCTGTTAAACTGCACAATCTCCAAAGTTTAAAGACTAGAATGTTTATGGCGTGTGTATGTATGAAGGTAAATGATGGGTAACAGAAGTTACTAGGGTCAACGATGAGTTACAGGAAGTTCATGATGCCTCATGGCCTATCCAGCGGGTACCGCTTTCCTAACAAGAAGCGGCAAGCTTATCACACATTCTATCCAATTGCATAATATTCTAAAGATAATTAATTCTCCTGTCCCTGTTGGCACATCAGCAAGAGTTGACATTCCATAATGGCCACCACACGGTCAACTTTGAACAGCTATACCTTGAGTGGATTTTTTTTAAGAAAAAATAAAAAATACTTATTTCCTAGATTCTCTCACAGTTTTACATATTCAAAGTTCAGGAAAATTAGAGACAATGATTTCCCCATTTTCATTTACACTGCCTGAATTGAGATAGATTAGGCCAATGGTTGCCTCTTTGGTAATCGTTTTGCAGCGGAAGTTAATGTAGTTATATGCTTTTTACAAGCAAAGTATATGCTGTACAATTTTAAAGGAATTGCAAGAGCCCATGCAATGAGAAATTAATATCCTGGTTTTTGGAGCAACGAAATTCTTTTATGACAATGTCTAACTGCAAGAAATGGAACTTTTCGAAATGTTTCTACTAGAAAATTGTAGAGCATCCATCATACGGTCAATCTGTTTTTTGGTGCAAGGACAATAAAGATCAACCGGCACTGAAATCCACAGTTTTCCAAGGAACTCTAACCGCTTAGGAAACTGATCACCCCAAACTACAACGAGCTGTTAGCTCGTTAAGAAGCCCTTTTTTAGCATCACTGGCTCGAACTTGGGTTAATATCACACTAGGAGAATGTGTTGCCACAGTAGAGCTCATACAGTCTAGAGCTGTCTTTTCCCCGCCTGAGAGGAGAATGTCTGTTTTACATGTGATGAAGGTACCCAACATGTTACAGACAAATTACTACAATAGCAGGACAATGGTTTCTATGAATAATGTAAAGTAATTACATAGTGAGGCAAATAGTGCGATCCTGAAGATAGTGGTGTAGAAAAATACACCATATGTGGCAATTTAAAAGTGCACACTTTTCTCTAATATAACCTTAATTTTCTTGTACCAACAGGCATTGTAAACTTTTTTTTTAAATTGATCTACATGTATTAATGGACTTTTATTGAAATTTATATACTATTTCACTCAAGGGTGGATCTCAGAAGGTGCTCCCCCCCCCCACAAAAAAAAATTACACTTATTACAGGTCTCTGGATAGATCTATGTTAGTTTTCAAGCTTTGTGCCCCACCCCCAAAAATACTGGATCTGTCTTCGATTCCACTATGGCAGTGGTTCCCATGAACAGGTTTCTGCGGAGTCACCACAATTATTTTTGTAAGGAATTTTATACCAAATGTTTCCAACGCTTTTATATTTCAACATGGCTACACACATTGCAATATTTTACTAATGGTTGTTAACTTTATATCTGTAATATAAATTAGTATATATTTAATGTGATTTCTTTTCTGTTAAAAATGTTTTTTATCATGCAAATGTGGCAGGGGTCGTAGATCTTTTGGTTACGGTTCTATAAAAAGGGGTTGTAGAATGTGTGGCTACTATAAAAAGTGTTGTGGCTTGAAGAAGGTTGGGAACCACTGCACTATGGTATAGGGTTTGCTAGGTTATCCAAAATAGGACATGGGCTGGACTGTTAATAATATTAGAACTAAATTCGTTTTAGAGTTACAGGCAGCATTTCTAGTTGTTGTTTTGTAAAAAAATGTGGAATTTGTACAGAAATATATATATAAAAAAAAAACATTATTTATTTCTTTAAAGTGCAATTACATATACATAATATTTATATATATACAACTGGGGCTCCACAAATCCAGTCGCCATAAACGATTGGATTTGGGACCTTTCTTGGTTTTTTATTCAAAATAAAATATGCATATATACTTCCAAAAATTTTTTTAAAAAAATAAATGATATGAAGCTGACATTCATAATATACAGATTATAAAATTTATATTAAAAATCCTTTTTCTTTGCTTTTTTTTTCAGCAAAATTATTTCATATGATTAATACAGTAAAATCTCTCTGTAACGATATTCTCCCCAGGTCTCGACAAATGTGATGTAGCATATTTAACCTTGTCTGTAACAATATCTTTTCATATCGTTACAGCCGAATTTCACTATCCTGTCTAAAACAATGCTTCAACTGTGATCCACGGACCATTGGGGGTCCGCAAGACCCTCCCTGTGTTCCACAAAGGTTCGGAAAATTACTTAGACCAAAGCATTCACTCTTTAATGCAGTATTTCTCAAAATTTGGTTGCCCATGAACCACTTTAAACGTTCCTTTTTTTATCGTGGACAACCAGGAGGTATTTCTTCCTCCCCATTAAAAAAAAAAAACACTTCCCGAAATTAAAGTTTCCAACTATGGTTAATAATATTAAGCCCTACTTAGCCACCGTCACAAGGAAAGACACATCTAAAGTAATCCTCAATTAATGTGATTTATTGGCAGGCTTATATACATATATAAGAGCTCCCCAGGAGAGACTTATTCATCCCTTGAAATATAATTTGTAGTTAATTTTAGCTCGTTTTGTGGTAAAGTTTAAGATTTTTTTCATAACTTCTTTAAAAAAGAACCAGCTTTTGGAAGAAAATCTCTAAAATATCCGACCATGTTCTTAAAACATGGGTTGGTTGGTTGCTAAAACCATCTGAGTGATCTCTGAAGGAGGTCTGCGGTCTAAGAAAGTTAAAGAATGGCTAGTCCACAATATATTTTTCTATGCATAATACAGCTAGACAACTAAATTGTGACTGATTTGAAGATTTTTATAAAGAAATTTTTACTCATCTTAACACTCAAAGTGACCTTTCTCCCGTCGCATTTAAAATAGTGTTTGGTCTTCTCTGACTGGACTGGACTCAAGATGAATTATAATCAAGGCCCTATCTACAGTAAAATTCAGTTATAATGAACATCAAGAGAATGAAGGATTTTCGTCACTATAGCTGCTGTTCCCTATAACCATTTGCATAACTGTTAAGTTCATGTGCACATATATATATGTATATGAAATTTATAAATCCAATATAAAGATTTTGTTAACTTTTATTCCATAAAATTAAAAAACCAAAAAACCCACCATATAAAGATCCTTGATATTGCCTTTAATCCAAAAACAACATAATAGTAAATTATGTTGTTTTTGGATTTAATTAAATTAAGTGTTCTGCAACCACCTAGGAGCAACTTATATACACCCACCACAAATAGACCTGTTGCAAACTATGCTGCGCTTAATCATTAGCCAGGAATTAAGCCTGTGCATCAAGCTTAGTCTGGATAGCTCAGAGCAGGGACTTATACATACACCTCTAGATTTTTGATACACCCTCTTTAACAAAATCCAATCCACACACCCCCTAAAACTCTTGAACACCCCCAGTTTATGAATCCTGGATAGGCCCCTGCCTCAGAGATAATTATTCTAGTCCTTAGTTTCTTCCTTAATGTGCGCTTCTATATATCACATACAAGATCACCACAGGCATCACAAGAATGTACCTTACCTTCATAGGAATTGGGTTACAAAGTTTATTCTTATTTCGTCTTTGTAAAATGGAAATCTCATTAACATGTAGTAGTTGATGCCTATATCATGAAAGCCATGACTAAAGCACTTCCCCACCAACTTGCGAAGAATGCGCCTATTAGGAAATCCGCCACTTGTGGGGTTAGAACATAAACATTTACACAAATGGAAAAGTGCTCGCTATGGAGACTTTATCGTGTTAATTATAATAATCGAAGTTTAATGCCTAAATATTACAGCATTCAATATTAAATCTAATGGGGGTTGTGATGAATGAAGGGACTGTGTTTAATAGGAGCTTCACGTGCAACTTGTTTATAAATAATTTTCATTGCCTGCAATTTGCTTTATTTCATAATAATTAAAATAATAAACGATACAAGAAATTTAAAATAAATATTTAAAAAATTATACACACACATATATATATATATATAAAATACAAAAAATAAAATTATGAAGCGTTATAAACCCCTTCAACTTTACAAGGTTGAAACAAAATGGTGACATAAACAACTAACCGCGCAATCCACGCATTTTAATGTTTATCCAATCAGATGTTCGCTTCACCCGGATGCAGATACCGAAATTTTCCCTATTGCTAGAATACTTCCCTATTTCTTTTCAATATTTTCCCCTATTTTGAAAAACAATTAATTTGTGGGTTTTCGTTTGTGTCGAATTTTTAATTTAAATAATTATTTGCTATGATAAATGTTAATTAATTTTATTTTTGGGTTAAAAAATGTTTTCGAGTATTTTTAAGGAAAATAAATGTAACGTTGCGAGATGGAAAGGGAAACATCATCTTCAAGGCTATACACAAGGAAGCCGGTTTTGCTATTCAAACGACCCTATTTGAGCAATATCATTGTCTGTTATAAAAAATTTATCATGAGAAATTTTTGGTTTCATCGAAAATTTCCCTATTTTATTGAACCCCCCACACACACACACTTTTTTTTATTATAATTTCATGCTCGCGTCTGGTTATGATGTATCGAGCTTCACTAAAAAGGAACTGCTATAAATCATTTAAAAGTTGGAGCGAAATACAGGACAAAAATGTATCGTAATAAAAAAAAAGAAAGTGGAATTCCCAACGAATCGATTACATTTGGGGGAACAAAAGGGAAAAAAGACGTTTTGTTTGTGAACAGTCTCCGTCTGGAAGCACTGTTCTTTTAAGGGAAGTCAAGTCAGTTTGAGTTATTTTTGTTTAGTGTCGAGAGTCATCCTGTCATTTTGATCTGTTTCGATTTCCCGGACAAAAATGGACATGTGACCTTTCCTGATCATTTTCCCACTTTTTCAATCAATTTATCAAGACCTTAAATCAAGAATGGTAAGATGTCTTTCGCCCTCAAATTCTTGATAAAACCCAAGTTTTAACGTACTGCATAATAAGGTCAATGTATATATATATGTGTGTCGTCGATGCCTTCTTAGCTAATAGGTACACTGTACTTAGAAAAAAAATGATGTTTTTAGTTTAGGACACTTTAAAAATATGTAATCTGCTTTACATTTCAAAATTGCTGATCAATTCTTCCTCTTTCGGTGGTTTTTTTTTGTCGTAGTTGTGACAGTCATTTGATGATGTATATGTACGATCGTTTCCTAATTCGTGATAATCGTTGTTATAAAACATAATCGTTTTGTAGAGATATCGTTGTTTTTTGGTAAGCGATTGTTGTTAGAACTTGTAAAAGTGATGTATGGTTGTCGTCGACGATGATGACACGTAGTTCTTGAAGCCAACTGTGGTGCTCTAACCTCACCAGACTTCGGTTCGGTTTTTAACTATTTGGGTTACAGATGTCTAATAGTTAGAAGATCACATTTAAGTAACTGTCTGGTTAATTACAGTTCTATCTTTTTACAAAATTTCTGAAATTTTATAGTGCATTTCTGCATTGTATTGTATTATGCTGCTTTTTCTAATGGATTACATTCGTCGACATATTATTATGTGAATCTAGATTTGCGAAGCAATTTATATCAATTTATGGTACATTTTTCTGAATTTTATCAACTGATTCATCGATTTTGAACATTGGCATTGAAATAGTAAGCATCAAAGTTTTCTTTATGCATTTTTCACAATTTTTATTTGAAGTGTCAAAGTATTCTTATCAATAATTAAATATAGTTACCCATCTTGAACAATTTTTCCACAGAGGTATATGTTTTTCTTAGTATCCTTCCCTATATCAAAATACTTTAATAGTTGAAAATTTCCTTTTTTTGCCTAATTTTTAAATTTTCAAAATATTTTTGCAGGTAATATGACACATACTTCAAAGGCCGTGAAAAATGGAATTGTTCTGAAAGCTTACAACTCAAGATAAATTAATTTGTCAGATTAATTAAAAAAAAATTCATTGCATCAAAATTAAAACACCCGATATTAAGTTTAAAAAAACTAATATAAAAAATTCTTGCCCATTAGACTTCAGTATCTATTAAAAATGAAACTGGAGCATCTTATTAAAAAAAAACTCAGGGGAAAATGGCAACACGTTTAATAGTTCCTTGCTGTGATGGCTGCTTACATGATTAAATATTTTAATCTAATTATATGTGGTAATGAAGTATGTGGTGGTGACATTTAATTAATGTTAACTTAATGTTTTGATGTATTTATTATTAAAATGGGTTTAAGTCAAATTTGGAATTTACTTCATGTTAGTATATTTTATTTATATCGTAATGTGAAATATAATTCCTTAGTTTTGTAAATTTGTTTTTGTTCCTATATATTTATTGCATAACATTTATGGATCATTTATAAAACAATGTGCAAGTTATTTAGTTATTCTTATGAAATACCCTGTTATTGTGGTCTGTGGATCATACAGTTACTATGAAAGATACTTCAGTGGGCAATATCGGCCTATATTATATTATATTATTGGCAATATTGGCCTATATTGCTGTTGAGAGGGCCAGTCCAATTTGGGTAACCTCTGCCCCCACCCCCACTTGTTTGAGTCTCACATTTATAAATATATAAAAAAAGGGTTACCCTTCCACAAACATGGCCCAAAGCAACAGGAACTGATTCAGCCACATCCATCAAATCGACTTAAGACAGTATTAACCATTGAGATTCAGTAGAGTCTTTTTCAGGATAATATTTTCTCTGTTTTCCTTATGATCTGATTATATTTTTATAGCTAACAGCATAAAATGGAAAAATGTATTCTTAAACAAGCTAAATTGTTGCAAACCTAATTTACACAAAACAACAAATAGATGATGGAAGTTGTCAGCTGGTACAAAATTATGCTGTCATTTGGAGTAAATTTGAGACAGTATCGAGAATTCCCCATAAAATACTTTGCTTTATTCTAGCTATTAGGCAAAAGGACTTCCTAATCAGGTTTCTAAATTGTTTGAGAATTCCCCATCTTCATATCAACTTCGAAACAGCATCCAAATTGAGCTTGTAAAAACTGTAAACTTCAGAGAAACGTCTAAATGGCCAAATTAGTTGTGCATAATGTTGAAAAATTATTTTCTGAAATTTAAAGCAGAAAACTAGCTTTACTACCTTGCCAGCAGACTGCAGAAGTGGACAATGTGCAGCTCTTTAAAGCCACATATATATTGAAGATGTGGTGATGACACAAAGTTACCTTGAGCAACCCCTAGTCTAATGCATTGATCCTTGACCTGTTTTACCCATGTACCCTTTTCATTGTATCTTGGGATGTTATTCCTCACATGTGAGATGTTTTAGGTAGAACATCAGTATTGTTACAGTTTGAATCTGCAATCCCTCACATCCTCTAAAACTGTGAAATCCCCTCCGTGGTTAAAAAATCCACACCTAATACTTGATGTGCCTCCAAGTACAGTGTCTAAAGCTTGATGTACCTCCAAGTGCAGTGTCTAAAGCTTGATGTACCTCCAAGTGTGGTTTCTAAAGCTTGATGTACCTCCAAATATGGTTTCTAAAGCTTAACTTACCTCCAAGTTCAGTTTTTAAAGCTTGATGTATCTCTAAATACAGCATTTAAAGCTTACTGAATGTACTAGCCTTAGATATATTACGCTTGTATCAGATATATTAACTAAAGCTTGAAGAATACCTTGAAGTATTTTAACTAAAGCTCTTACCCATGCACTTAAACTTTAGTTATTGCACATTCAAGTGCAGTAGCTAAAGCTTGGCCATTCTCCAAGTATAATAACGAAAACCTAATGCTTCTCCATATATGATATTTATTACATTGATCAATTATAAATGGAACTTAATTAATGATTTAAAATAATTATAAACATAATTATCTTGATATGCTCTATTATTTGGAATATTATTACATACAGCTTCATCTCGTTTGGTGTGACCCTGATGGGCCTTGCACCATTAAAATCCAACCAACCAATTAAAACATTTAAATATAATTATATCAAGTAATTAATTGTTAATTAATGTTGCATTCAACAGGATAAGGATGGTGATATAATCACTGATCTTTCTGGATATGTTGCTGTGTATCAATTTTCATTAAACACATTTTCATGTATTAACATTTCTTTACATTTCATACTTCATTCACGTTTATACCCCATATGTATTCTCATTTTTGCATCTCATACATATACTGTTTCATATCATTTTTTGTTTCATTTTGCACTAAACATGTAAACGGCCTTTTCTCTTATTCAATAAAAAGTAAAAAACTGTTCAGACTTACACATAGGTGTGGGTATTTTTAGTCCACGCTTACATTGAATTGGGACCATTCAACGAAAGGGGAAAGGCTTGTCGTTTCTAGTATCAGTATTGTGATAAATTGCCTCAAATACCAGAATATAAGTTTGGAATCAATTGAGAACCTCTGCATTATACTATTCGTATAAATTCATTCTTTATTGTCTTGATATATCCACTTTCTGGGGGTTTTTTTTTGCCGTATATATTATTTTTATTTTTTTTTATGCTAAACTAATATATTGTCTGTTAAATTTCAGTTTCATTTTAACAAAAAATGTGGTTTTATCCTGATTTAATATCATAATTTGCATTTCCTAGATTCCTCATAAGCAAATTGTATAGTTTGTGGATAAATTGGTTTGTGAACAGATAAATACAATATGTGCGTTGGCCAGGCCAGGAATGCATTATTCCTGTTTAATATTATTTTTGATCAGTTGTTTAATATAAGCTTTTTTAATTAAACATTTTGGTTGTTGTGATCTTTGAAAGATTTAAAATTTTATTTTGACTGCATTCCAATGTTTTTTTTTTGGTTTTTTTTAGGCTGCGGATGAGCCACCTTATTTAACTGTTGGCACTGATGTCAGTGCCAAATATAAGGGGGCTTTTTGCGAGGCCAAAATAAAAAAAGTGAATCGAAGCGTCAAATGTAAAGTAAGTGAAATTTGAAGCATATCAAGTTATAATGTTCAATCCTTGAAAGTTATAAGTATGTCAAACAACAATATCAATCAAGGTTTACAGGCGTAGTGATACCAGTTAGTGGAAGGTCGTGGGTTCAGGTCCCACCGAAGGCAGAAATATTTATTTTCTTTCGAACGTTTCACCATCTAATCACGCCATACCATCGGCGTTGGTATCACTACGCCAATAAACGTTGATTGATATTGTTGTTTGATTTAATCTGCGTAGTGTTCGATTTATATAAAATAAAAGTACGTATTCTTGGCTAATAATTGCAATAGAAGTATCGAAATATATGCATCTGTCATAGTCAGGTATATATAGGAAAACCTTCATAATCAGCATTTATATCTGAGAACATATTCGTAACTATTGCTTATATCTAGAGCATGGATTAAATGCATATGCAATTGCATATTTTAGCTCTTTTCAGCTTTAGTGGATATAAATGCATAAAAGTGGTGGATTTTCAGAGTAAAGGCATATTTCAGAGGTTGAACTAACTTTAAGAATTTTATTATTCTTTTATCAGAAAATATTTCACACAATAATAAAGTTAAACTTCACTCTTTCTAAGATATGAGCAGAAAGAAAAATGTGCTTAATAAATGTACATATTTAATTATGCTCTGATGCATAAAAAAAATGCAGTTACGTTCATGGCTGAATCAGCTATTCTCCTTAACGGGGAGATGGAAGGGTTTCGTTCTATTATGCTAGACAGGTAGTTAACCAAGATCAGATTGGCCACAAGAAATACTTATATGGGGATAAAAAATTCAGCACTTCTTATCTACCAGTAATAGATGTTACTGATAGCCTATTACGGATAGACTATCTTTTATAAACTATCCGCAAAATTTTATAAATGTAATCTAATAACCTCAGTTCATCTGGAAAGACTTGTTTGGCTATAGAATTCTATTGATTAACAGAAGACAAAGCTTAATTGTTTAGAACATGGGTGGAAAACTTGTGATATGATGTGATGAAAATTCTGCTATATATATATGTAAAATATTTCTGCCCTGCTAGTTAGTCATAAAACTAATTGTTTGTTTTAAGACACGGGACATTTGTTTTTTAAATAAGTGAAAAAAAATATTTTGGTGCATATTTTACCCCTTTTGAATGCATATAAATGCATATTTTTGGGATTTTTAGTGCATATTCACATGTATATTTTGCTAGTATTTTAATGTGTATAATCTGTGCTGTAATTGTATGTATCATCATAATCAGGGCTTTTTTTTTAAGCAATAGGCTACAGTGATGATTATGTGTTTAATGCACAAAATATTTTGTGGGGAAAGTTTAATGAACAGAATATTGCATGACAAAGCAAACAGATATAGACAATTCTTTGAGCATATCCAAACGGAGCTTATTTTGTGAATAATTACTAATGTAAGTTCCATTATATCATGTTTTTGTCTTGTGGCTGAAATTTAAGTGGTACTATATAATGCATTCATTAAATTTTAAGCTGAATATTATTGTGTGCATGTTAGAGATGGGGCGTGTTCAGCCTGAGAGCCCCGCCCGGAACGGGCTTTGGCCCCATATGAGGGTTAAAATTATCGTCACTGCTCTGGCTCTGGGCCTACTTCCAAATATTGGGAATGGCGACTAAAATAGACTTCAGTCACCATCACACTCGCCAATTTTATTGTTTCCCCACAGTTTTTTGTTTTGACTTCCGCAGGAGGTTACATCTCTGAAACTGCAAACTACTTAATATTCTTAATGAAAAATGTTGATCAAACAAACCCTGCTGCTGAGACTGCAGTATTTAAATGTTTTGTGGCCACACAAAAGTAGCTTCTAACTTAAATGAAGTGGCCTCTAATGAAGAAGGCCATGCTAACCAGTGGTGACTTACCAAATGCCTGAGTGTTAAGCTTTAGCTCTATATTTCATATTAGTTTCAGGCTCAGGCTGATCCAAGCTCATAAAATAGATGCAACTGGATCTGAAAACTGACTTTTCTACGTTGAAGTTTCTGGCTTGGGCTCAAATTTCCACTAAGTATTTCGGGCTTGCGTTGGCTGAAATTATAACTCTTCGGGCTCAGGCTTCTAAAATAGAGGCTTGCAAATTCATCCATGGTGCACATATATTATCTATACATCCTTTTCAAAATTTGGGATTTTGAATTGCAAAATGCATTTAGCAACCTGATATAATGAGCATTTTCGGTGGTCCCAAGTTTTGTGTTATATATGGATCCTACTGTGTGTAGATGCCCTTATTGGATAAGTAGACAGGACACATCAGAATGAGAAACTGAAGATCACGATTCAAGACCCACATTATATAAATTGTTGCTTTTAAAAAACAAACAAACTTCAATGTGAGCGTAAAAATGTACATGTGAGAATTTAATTGCCTTATTAATTCCCCGGACAATTTTGGCTTTAATGTATGAGTTAAGTGTGACAATGTAAGTATGAAGTTCCAGCTAAATCCACTTTGTCTCATCACACTGGTATACCCTCGGAGGCGATGACCCTCCTCCATGAGTGTGGATTATTTCATGGAAAATGAAATGAAAAGTACCGGACACTTGGCTAAAAATAGGAATCGGAAACAAATTACTCCCCACCCCCGAAAGATTTCTGGATCTGCCCTTGTGGCTCATTGGGCAGAACATTACGACAGAAACCTGGTCTGCTAAATCAAGGCCAAACCAAAACTGCTTTCTAACTCTTGTGGATCGAAGTGCTCTAGCATGAACCAGAAAGAAGCATAGATGTGTGAACTTAATTACTTTACATATGTTATAATTGTATGTTGTTACATGCATTTCTTTTTATTTGCAGGTGACATTCAAGAACAGTTTGGGCTCTTCAATGATACCCGATGATCAAATTCGAGGAACACTGCGGGTGAGGAATATTCCATTTACGATGTGCAATTTGCCACAAAATTATGCACCAGGCAGAGAATTTATTTTAAATATGTGTAACTGCTCTAATGTTCATAATTATAGCATAAAGCATGGACGATTTCATGTAATGTTTCACCAATTTCTTCCATATGGGTTAACGATTTGGGCTTGAGATGGGGAAATTATTCATATTTGGAATACATTTCCTTTTAAGTTGAATTTATTTCCAGCAGATATTAAAAGAAAATCTTGCCCACTAAGAAGCCGTTCAAGTATTACGTAAGCATCTTTGGGGGAGGGGGAGAGATTTGCTTATTTTTGGTGACAACGGGGAAGGGGAGGAATCTGAACCATGCTTACGCAAGACACAAAAAATAATAAAAAAAACGCATAGTCACAAAGTAGCAACCGCTCTAACAGAACTGCAATACTTGAATGCATGACACACTGCAAGTAGAAGATATCAAATATAAAATAAGCGTAATCGCAGTTAAATACTTAATTATTTAAAGCAGTGGCTCTCATCCTTTTTAAGCTCGGGAGCCCCCTCTATGATCCCCATGGCCCCCCTAATATTTTTAAATTATCATAAATATATTATTTTTAATAAATATATTTTATTAAATCCATTTCTTATATATTACACTAGTTGCTTACAACGTAAGAAATATTAACAATAAAAATGTAACAAAATACTTCCTTATGCCATCAAAATAGCAATTAACAGCATGTTAAATCTTTTTTTTTTTTTTTTAATGAGATTTTGTTGTGATTACTCTCTATTTATGAATAAGTATTTATTTAATATTATAACATACAGGTACTCATTATTACAAAAAAAAAAAAGTACTGTAATTTGCATCTCACATATTGCAGTCTTACTTCAAAATCTTGTGCCAACTAATTAGAGAACCGAAATCTTACATAAGCATGAGAGGGGTCAGGCATTTGCTTATTTTTTCTTACAAGGGGGAGGGGGAGTATAAAATGGTTAAAAATGTGCTTACGTAATACTTAAATGGCCCCTAACTTCTCACTGTATTCTGGGGATTGGTACTCCAGCCCTTAGGAGGTTTGGATTCCTTGGAAAACCACAGATCTCGGCACAATAGGACCTCTATTGTTCTTGTCTATAAAAACACAAACAAAACCATTCCGATCCACTTTAAAAAATGCATGCTTTTGACTCCCATCACATTCCTCCAATTTGGGTGCTTTTATAAGACACATTTGTTTTTTTTGGGTCCGCAAGTCTGATGCACTGTACACAATGCACAATACACTGTACAAGTATGTCATGCTGTAGCCTAGAATCTAAATTAAATTTGATGGGTGAGTTTTTTAGTATGTTGCTTGTGCTTTTTAGATTGGTGCAGAAGTGGAAGCAGTACACCCAGAGAAAAAGCAGTATTTGGAAGCTGTGGTCAATAAGATGCAAGATTGCAGCCAGTATACTGTTGGTAAGTTGTTTGCTTCCTTGTTTCATTTTTAGAAAGAAAGCACCTGTGGCATGTGTATTTGATGTCCATAAATGATGTTCCCCTTTCATTTAATTTGTGTGTTCCTTATTTTTTTTTAATTAATTTTTAACAGTTTTTGATGATGGAGATGAAACAACATTGCGAAGAACTTCACTATGTCTCAAAAGTGGCAGGCATTTTGCTGAGAGTCCTGTAAGTGTGCTTCCTAAATCTTATTTTCAGTGTTGTGCGTTTATCTGCAAATTTACATGCTTATATTTTGATGTGAGATGAGGGGCGAGCCTATTACAGTGTAAACGAGCAATGGGAATTAAAACCTTGTCCATGGAGGGAAGCAATTCAAAGGCAGTGGCTGTTAAAACCCCACCTATCAGAGTACAATCTAAACGAGAAATTAGAACTGGGATCTTGTACATAATTGAGCAACGCAAAAGGAGTGAATGCTGACACCTTACCTATCAGAGTGCAGCCTAAAGAAGAAATGGGAGCTAAAATCTTGTACATGATTAAGCAGCATAGGTGCATAGAAAGCTGAAACTTGGCCCATGTTGGAGTGAAAAAAATATTTAGCAACGACAGCTGAAACCTTACCCATAGGAAATAGTGGGGGCTAAAATCTTGTACATGAAAAAACAACACAAAGGTGCAGAATCCAAATCTTTGCCTATATGGAAACAATACAAGGAACTGAGTAAGCTAAAGTTTTATATATGGGGAGGAGAAACACAACAAGTAAATGAAGATAAGAATTTGCAGGAAGCAACGTATAGAAACAGTGGCAGATAAAACCTTACTCATGTGGGAGTAACTTTGGGAAGAAGTGGCAGCTAAAATTTTGTGCATGTTGAAGTGACATAAGGTAACAGAGAAAGCTAAAACTTTATCCATATTAGAGCAACATAGATAAACAGTGACAGCTGGAGACTTATCCATGGGGTAGCATGCACCAGATTTTAGCTACCCCATGGAGACTTATCCATGGGGGAGCTAAAATCTGGTGCATGGGGAAGCAACCTAGAAGGGCAGAAGTCAATTCTTTGTTCATATGGGAGTAACACAAGTTGCGGAGGAAGCTAAAATTTTGTCCATTTGGGGGGGAACTGTGGTGGTAGCAATACAAACGCAAGGAAACAATGGCAAATGATTTTTTTATTCTTATTATTTATTTATTTTTTTAGACTTTGGATCAATTTCCTCTGACAAATCCAGAGCATTTTAGCAGTCCAGTTGTTGGTACATCAAAAACTAAGCGAAAACGCCGTTCTACACTAAACTCTGCCACATTGTGAGTCTACAATTTCTTTTAGCTTTATAATTAGATTTTAATTACCTTATTATACACTGGAATAAAGAATTCCACAGAGCATTATTAGATCATTAATGGATCATTATCCCATACGATTAATCATCATTTTTGCTTGGTGTAGGGATTATTACAGTAGCGATGAAGAGATCATTCCCAAGAAATCAAAGTTTACCAGATTGAAAGAGAAAGACTCCGATGTTGGTAAAGTAGTTTGCATCGACTTCGGAGATCGTCGAAAAAAGGACAGCTGGTATCCCGGTGTAATTGTAACTAACACAATTCACAGTGCATTTCGAGTCAATCCGAAGGATGAGTACCTCATTCGTTCGTTCAAAGATGGAAAATAGTAAGTACTTTATTGACAGAGGTCATTGAGAGCCAAACTTTCGCCTTCGATAAAATGCAAATTTTAAGCAGTCTGCAACACTGTTTTTTTTTGTTTTTTTTACCCCATTCTTCTTTAAGAAAACTTACAAATTTTTCAACCCAAATTGTAACCCTGCAATAGCATCGTGCTGATGTGTTCGGCAACCTTCCTACCCTGGTTTAAATCCAGCAAGTTCCCGATGCTTGTGCCCCCCCCACCTCCCCTTTTTTTAACAGATCTCCAGTTCACTGTTTGATTTCATACATGAGAGAGGTTTGCATTTCGCAGAAAAAATTTGGGTCCTGTCGCAGAATGATTTTCATTTTCTTTGTGCCATAAAATGCAGAGAAATGAATCCATACTTACTAATGTTCTATACCCACATATAAGCAAGTCAAACTAGAGCTTTTTAGGTGTAGGAGAAAAAGAGATACCATCCCTGCCCTGGAGTCGAACGAGGGTCCCATTGTTGCACCTGGAGTGCCTTGACTGTTAGACCAACGAGGACTGGAATGCTCTCTTTCTCCGTATATAAGGATGTAAGATATTATTACCCTTCTCAGGGATAACATAATTGCCAAATAATGGTCAACATACAAAGTCCCGGAGGTGGGTTTTTTGTGATTTTTCATGGGGGAATCTGTTATACTTAATATTTTTCGACACCCACTTATAAGCAGCTCAAGCTAGAGCTTTTTTTAGGTATAGGAGAAAAATTTTATTCTGTTTTGGCTTTTATATTCGTCTCTAAAATTTCATAATAATTTATTTCAACGTATTTATACTGTTTCCGCAACTTATGCATATTCTACAATTTTCTCAAAAGTTTTTCATGTAATTTAACCTCTTCTGATGATGATTCGCACAGCTCGAATCGAAACGTAAAGTTTTAGCAATAAATAATCTTTTTGCTATACAGCTGACTACCTGGAAATTCGTTGTTGATTAAATATGTTTTCTGTTGATCAGAGTCTTCTCTTATGAGAATGGTGAAGCTCCTTGGCAAGAGAGGCTCGGAGTTCTTTCAGGCAATAGTGATATGTTTGCTGTTAACTAGATCCTTCTCCTATGAGAATGGAGAATCTCCTTGGCAAGAGAGGCTCAAAAACCTTTCAGGCAACAGCGACATGTTTTCTGTTAACTAGAGCCTTCTCTTAAGGGTGGGGAATCTCCTTGGCAAGAGAGGCTCAGAGTCCTTTCAGGCAATAGTGATATGTTTGCTGTTGACTAGATCCTTCTCTTATGAGAATGGAGAATCTATTGTTATATTTGGAAAGAGGGGGCTCAGAAAACTGTAAGTCTCTGTGCAGTGTGGCCTTCGTTCTCCTCTTACTTTAAAAACCGACAAATCTTTTTTAATAATTTTATAAATATTTTTTGGTAATAGTAAAAAATGTGATTTGTTTCCAGCTTACTAATTTTTTGTATTTTAGCAATGTTGTCCCTAAAAAGGATACCCGAGAATTTTCTCGTGATGTTTGCCGCAAAGTGGACAATGTTTCCCTTCGCAATGGTATGATTTATTCTGTTTTAGTATAATCGGTGATATGCTTCTCTCGTGTGTTCATAAGCTTGTTATTTATATATGCTATTTAAATATTTTTATATTTGTTCGTTTTCTTTTCCATTCATGTGTTTGCTCTTGTGTATTCTTCAGCCATTTGTGATTGTATGTTTATATCATAATTTCTTTACATGTTTCATATGAATCTTATGCAGTGGTAGCTCATTGGTTGGATATGGGGAAAGGAATCGTATCTTAAACTAAATTATATTTTTAGTGTAACATGCAAAAATTCACATACCGAATAAATGTTCCATTTATTTGTAAACACAAGTCTTTCTCCTCTCTTTCTGAAGAGAGGGAACACTTCAATGTCATTTTCGATGAAGTTCTTTGTCTATCGGGCTGTTCCCTATGCCCAGTATAGCTAGCGGTGATAGATGATATTTTTAACCACATTCTTACATAATTATTGAGCCACATACAATATTGAAAGTTGATGAATTAAACTTAAATAATGAGCTTTTAACTCAATGTATAAAATACAAATATAAAATAATCAATTAAATCTTAATTTATTCATAACAATCGCAATCAGTAAACGAAGTGATGACTCATCACTCAAATACACAGGATACAGTTTGTTGCAACCTCTAAAATTTAATCTCGCATTCCTTGATCGGGGTCGCTGGGGTAGGATACTTCGATGTAATTTCTTTCTGTCAAAAATAAGTTAAAAACAAAAACAATTTTCTGAAAATACACACTTGACATTTAATCCTTTACAAGCAGATATTAAATGGTAATTTATTCCAAAGAAACAAACAATTAACAGAAATGGAATAACAATACATTCAATATCATTAACACATTTTAATTCATAGGATCTGTTTTTGCTGCAGCACACCATTGACCTAGTAAGCATGGGCATCTCACTCTTCTACTCTATGCATGTATATCCAGGCTTCCTACTGGAAGCTTTACAGCCGCAAAAGTTATTTTTCACATGCTTTGAGGATAGATAACAGTCGAATTTCCCACTTGTTTTTAGGGCCCCAGGAATTAGAGTACATTCGGTGTAATCTTTATATGCAGTGAATAAATAAGATGGTTTTTTTTTTTAAATAGATTACAAGGGGGTGCTACACTCTTATGTACTAACTGCCACTGTCCTCGCGTTTAAATTTTCTTACTCTTCCTGCATTTATTTTCATAATCTTTTCATATTTTTACTTTTGTATGTTCGATATTTATCTTTGCATGCTTTTTTTTTTTTCAGTGCATTTGTTTTTGTATGTTCCATACACCCTAGTGCAACGGTCGCCAACCGGTGGTCCGCAGCAAAATCTGGATATTATTTGCATTTTAATGATTTATTAATAATAAAACAAAAATAATATTCTAAGAAATTCTCATATTCTGAATGACAATTTCCACCTTTATATTGCACTAAATTCACGAAATGTGGTCCGCGGGATTTAAAATTATGAATTTAGTGGTCCGTGAGGTCGGCGACTGCTGCTCTAGTGATTATGATTATCCCAGATGGTCTTTAGTGCAAGCTGGAGAGACTAAATATACATGATCTTTAGTGCAAGCTGGAGAGACTAAATATACATGATCTTTAGCGCAAGCTGGAGAGACTAAATATACAAATATTCTTTCTGCATGTTCCATATTTGTTTGTTTTTTGTTCGTTTAATATAGTTTCCACATATTTATTTTTGTATACTTCTCGTGTTTATTTTTGTGTGCTGCTCCTGTTTATTTTTGCATTTTTTCCCCTTTTATACTTAGTAACATGAATAACATGGTGTCTTTCATTGCCAAGTTTTTCCTTTAATCATTCGTGTTATTTTTCCTTTTCAATAGCCACAGAAAAAGCTTTATTATATTTTGAAAAGGGCGAATTACCGGCTCAATGGGACAAATCATACTTTGGGATAGGCATCAATTTGAATGAAGATGACAGCCAAGATACAGATTCTGATGTATGTGCACTCTCGTTAAAATAAAAATGTTTATACTTTTCCATTTTATATTTGCGAAGTTGCCTGATTGGAGTCGATATGAACCTTTTTTTTTTTTTTTAAATGTGTTTGAGAATGCTTTGACCCACTTTAAATACTTCCATGGATTCTCTAAACCTTTGCTATAATTTTAAATTTTTTACTAATATCCTTTTATTTTACAGTCGTCAGATGATGAACCGAGCGAAGAAAAGGACCGTTTTGTGGCACAGCTGTATAAATTTATGGATGAAAGAGGTACATTCTTAATTGATATTAATTTAAATTTTCTAATTTTAATCCCATTTATAACGTAAGTTTCAGGAATCCAAACACCGTTCGTGATCTTTATTAAACTCATTAAAATTTCGCTTAACCTAATTCCTAAAGCTCATGGTTGTGAGTAAGTGTGTGGAAGTTATGTTAAGCCTTCTATCCCATCTCAACTGAGCTATTGGGCTACAAAACGATAATGTAAACTTATTAATAATAACCATTAAAATATATCTGATACAGAATTTTTTTTACTTCGATCTTAATTATCTGTGGGAAGTAGCATGCATTCCACAGTGGTAGTGCAGTCATCTATCAGACCATTAATCGGGTTCGACTCCCAACTGGTACCAAAAAAGATCATGTCGACAAACTGTAGTCTGGGAATTAGTTCCGTAGGTCTTATAGGTTTTGGATTCCTCGGAAAACTGTAGATGTCAGTGCAGCAGGACCTTTGCTGTTCTTGCAGCTTAAAACAAAATCGAGAGTAACCGTAAGTAGTTCTTGTTTGCAGTTGTAAGTAGTTGCTTATTAAGGGATTGTAACCAATAGCTTGTATTAGGTAATTGTTTGTTGAGGAATGGTAAGTAGTTAGTTCCTGAGTAATTTTAAGCATGAGGGTCATTTGATGATTCCTTGGACTGTCCCCCTCCCCACTACTTCGTTAAGCGTTCTGATCATACTGGTCTGTCTTTTTCCTTATACCAGCGGTCCTTAAACTGTGGCCCGTGGACCCCTGGGGTTCTGCAGAACCGTATCAGGGGTTCCATGAGATCCTCCCAGTGTTCCACAAAGGTTCGGAAAAACACTGGGAAAGGAACATTTTGTCTTTAATGCTAAGAATAAATTATGAGGGGACGAAAAACTGTTCCACTGTCTACATCCCTTCTTATTTTATCTCAATTGTTTACTGGCAGGGGTAT
>QLNU02015270.1:76375718-76394879 GCA_006491805.2 Dysdera silvatica
ACATAGTCAAACCTCTTTTAATATTCTTTCCGCATAAGATGAATTACTGTTAATATGAACAGATTTTCTGTTCCCCTTGGTGTTCATCTTAACGAGGTTTGACTGTATATATATATATATGACAATCATTAGGTAAATATAAAAATAGCAAGTAAAAAAAGTGAAATATTTGAAAATTGGTATAATTTTTATAAAGAAGTATTTAAGTAGGTATAAAATATTCCTACCTCCTTTATTCGAAAATTCTTTTCAAATTATAAACTAGGAAAAGAAAAAGACACTAAATTGTATGCGTATATTTTCCAAAATTTGCTCTCGTAGACCTTTCATTAAGCTTATAAATATAAAAAATTAACTCCGAAAATCAGTATTAAAATTTATTATACATTGTTACTTCAAAATCTTAACAATTAAAAACAAAATTTAGATGAATTATTAAAATGAAAACGCATAATATTTACACAAGAAAAATTAAACTGCTATCATAATATTAAGTTTTGTAAATACAGTATAACCTGTCTATAACGATACTCTAGGAACCGGGAAAAAATATTGTTATAGACGGGACTGAACTTCCTACAGTCTATAATGGAAGCTATTTAATATGGGTGTGACGTTATTATAATAATATATGTTGAACTTTCATTACCGAATAATACTATTATGTTGAACGTATATTTTTAATTATTAATATGTATGTATACAGATTAGGAAAAATATAGAACATGTCTTACGAACATAAATCATAAGAATAAAATTGTAGTTCGAAAATGTAACATGGTGTATATTTTAACTACATTTCTATTATGCAATATAAAAGTGGGTAATGTAATGATAAAAATAAAATTGGAGTTACATTTGTAATTCAAATATCAAGGATATGTCGAAGCAGAAATGAAATACGTACTGCACAGAATTTGAATCCTTAAATATGACTAAGAAAATATTTAACATGGGAAGTAATCAAATATTTTCGTTTGCTTGGATTTTGCAGAGAATGCAGCCATCATACACATATTTTTTAAACCTTCTAGCAAATTCAGATGTACATCTGGGACATTTGGTAAAGTAGGAATAAAATTCTGTAATGTTTTGATCATTTTAACAGCATCTTCAGCTGTTACGTTGGGTAGTTGATTCCATTCCACGCTCCTCATCCGCTTACATCATCGTCATTTTCTTTCAGTTCTGCAATTATGTCCTCATTAGTGCCCCCACTGAACACTAATAAATCTTTATCCAAATTCAAATAGTCTTCTGGATTTATTGAAGAATGCGTATTCGTGGAAACTTTGAATGCATTCAAAGAATTACTTATAGGTGCAGCACACAATTTTCTTCTTCAGAAAGGTTCTGTTCAGAATTCTCATTGCTGTCAGACTCTTCTTCATCACTGTTCGAGCTGAAATTAAAACCTGCCTTCTGCCAACAATTTCGTATGGTAGATGACTACACAGAACTCCAACTGTCAGAGATCATGCTACATGCTTGTTTAACATTTATGTCAAAGGGTTTGGCAATCTTGTTTTTCAATTTAAAAATTACATTTTCAATTATACGTTTTCTGTAGTACCCTTTCGCACATTTAATGATGCCTAAATCCAGTGGCTGCAGAACTGATGTGCAATTGGGTTGGAAGTAGTAGAGTTTAACATTTTTCGTTTTTGGTGGACTATTATGGGGAGTACAGTTATCTACAATTAAAGCAATTTGTTTCTTTTTCATAGAGTTGTCAACATCTAGTAGCCATTGATTGAATATTTTTTCTGTCATCCACGCTCTTTTGTGTATTAACTGGTAAGTTTTGTACAATCAAATGGTAAGTTTTTTACAGTTTTAAGGCATCTTGGTTTCATAGGTTTTCCTATCGCTAGGGGCTTCAACGTATCCGTTTCCATACCATTTGTACATAACAACACGGTCAGTCTCTGTTTCGATTTCTTGCCCCCTTTGCAATTTTTTTCTTTAATGCCGATGTCTTGTTTGTCATGAGTTGAAAAAACCATCCTGTTTCGTCAGCATTGTAAACGTTCTCAGCAGAATAATTTTTCTCAATTCACGCTGCTTCCATGATTCGACGTCATCTATGGGCACAGACTTCTCTTCGCCATTGATTACTTGAAAAGATATTCTGTGATGATCACGAAACGAAGCTAACCCTCCATTACTTGCTTTAAAATTCTCATTTCCTAGCATGGTTGTAAATTTTTTTGCTTTTTCACGTATCAGTGGTCTATTTATTAGGATATTTTATGCTCGCATTTCCTGAAACCAACTAATGGTTGCTGTGTCGACATCTTCATTCGTTTACGCCTCATATCTATCTTTCAAATTTTTTCAGCTTCCTCTACATCCTTTCATTTCCTCAAAAATGTCGCAATTGTAGACTGAGGGATGCCATGTTTTTTAGAAGCTTCCACTTGTTTTAACCCACTGTCGATATCTCTGATTACTTTTAGTGTCTCTTGAAAAGAAATAATTTTTCTTGGGGCCATTTTCGACACTACACAGTACCGTACTAAGTTTATATATGGGGTGTTTTTTCAATACTAATAGAACTTGAAAATGGAAAAAGTGAAACAAAAAATGCAATTTTAATCAAAATTTTGTACTTATTCGAAAGATCAATACATGGCATTAATATTTGAAAATTATTTAGGGCATATGGCCACTGCTGCTATTCTTGATGAAACGCATTCTAGTCTAATTTTTGGCCACTTTCGTCAACACCACTGGCCATGTGTCACGAATAACATGGACAATGCTGTCTTCCAAAATGTCAATTGTTGCTGGTTCATGGGCATAAACCATTGACTTCACGTAACCCCACAGAAAATAATCCATCGGTGTCAAATCACGTTACCTTGGAGGGCAATTTACAGGTCCATTTTTGGAAATCAACTTACCACCAAATTTGGCTTTCAATAAGTCAATGGTTGTGGCCGCCCTATGACACATAGCACCATCCTGTTGAAACAACATCTAGTCCTGATCTATATCATGCAGAAAACAAAAATAACTAATCATGGTGCGGGAATGATCACCATTGATCGTAACGTGAGCTCCAGCCTCATTTTTGAAGAAATATGGTCCAATGATGCCACCAACATGTAAACCGCACCAAACGGTACATTTTTTTTAATATAAGGGAGTCTGTAGAGCCTCTTGTGGATTGTTCTAACTTTATATGCAGCAATTTTGCTTATTAACAAACCCGTTAAGGCAAAAATGAACCTCATCGCTGAATATAATTTTGCGATAAAACAATGGATCAGTTTCCAAATGCTCCAGAGCCCAATCAGCGAAAGCACGACACACAAAATGGTCTTATGGCTTTAATTCCTGCACCAGCTGAATCTTATATGGGTGTAGGCCAAGATCTTCACACAAAATTTTCCACCTAGTGGACGGACAGAGTGCCAATTCCTCCAACCGACGACGAATCCATAAATTTAGATCATGTTCAACACCTTAGTTTACGGCGTCGATATTCTCTTCAATACGCACATTCCTTTGACGTGTTGGTGTCTTTGCATCATCTAGGGAATATGTCGCTTTAAATCTATCCACAGTTCGATGAATGGCTTGCTCAGGTGGACAGTTATGTGCACCATAAAAATCACCAAGTCGTCTATAAGTTGCACGAATGGACGACTGATTTTCAAAGTAAATTCAAATAATTTGGTACTGTTGTTGAAGTGTCAAACGTTCCATATTATTTTGCCGAACTATACTAATTACTAATAATATACTAACTACCTACTCAAACTATACTAATGTGAAAGAGAACGTGCAAATAAACAGCTTATTTGAGAGCTGTCGCCAATGAAAGTTCTATCACAACTAAAAAAACAACTCCCTTTACAAGAGCTTTTAACACAAAAAGTCACACATGTCTTGTCACTGTGAAAGAATTTAATTAAACAAATTTGTGTGGGTCAATTTTATTCAGGTGAGTACAGAAAAGATGAGCGTAAATCATGTAAAACATGTGGCTAAGTTGGAACAATGGCCGTTCTAAAAGTGAACTGATCACAATTTCTTAGAAGATGGTCCTTGTCATATTGTGCATGCACTTCCCCTCCCTCCACCCATTGTCGTGTCAGTCTCCAAGGAATGGAAACCACTTTTGTTGTTCGGAAAGTAGAACATTATTCCCCTTATGTTCTAAGATGAACTGCCTTTGTGTACAATTTTCTTCAGCATTAATGGTTTGTCAAAGCTATTGTTTGGAAAAGTCTTGGACACAACATAGAAAAAAATGGTTTGAAATACACAAAATTATCGTTATATACAGGTTCACTCAAAAACAAATTGTTATTGACAAGTTCGATATACACTAAAACTATAGGAAATCTTCCAGGACTGTGGAAAATATCGTTATACACAGGCTATACTGTAATTGTTACTTTGAAACAAACTAATTGTTTCAAGGTGAATAAAATGCTAACCATCCTGTCTTTTTGGGTATTTTTTTTCCTATACCCACTCTTGGCCTCTTCTACTATATTGGTATCTGGCAGTATTTACTTCCAGTTAAAGGTGATATGTTGCCAGTCTTTTCTTCACAGAGGCACCATACAGATGATTGGTATCACTTCACAATACATATACATAAAACCAAACTTACTTGGGGATGTCCAAACCAAGCCATCCGGAACATGGTGATTATACCCACTGGGGCCCTGTCTTCATTCCAAATCTGCTGATTCGTTATGGCTTGAAGAATATTCCACAGGTGCATTATGGTTTTCATTAAACCGATTTAAATTTGAGGTAATAGCCACTAGTTTTTTAACATTTGTTGCAGTTAATTTATTGCACAATTTTTGTGTATTTCCAAAAGTAGATCGATTTCTTTCATCTGCCACTGATATTAGAGGAATTCATAAGAAACGGGAAGCAAGTGACTTTCAGTTTACGTTGTAGTACAAAACCTGGACCATCCAGCAGTAAGATTACTGTGTTTACAGATTCCTATATTGACATTCTACTCCAAATTCCAAAAGAACTTGTATTCTGCCACATTTGGCATAATTTTTCCAATATGAAGTTCAAGCTGACTTGGCTTTTTAGTTATTTTAACACAATTACCATACTAATATACAACTCTAGACAAATCTGGCGAATACCACTACTCGAACCAAATTCAAGCGGCAAAAATAACTTACCTGTTGGATATATATCCCCGCACAGTTTTTACCTTGTAACAAAGGTTCTTGAATTATCAACATAAAACTGGTAGTTCAAATAACATTTCTGCCAGTTCGTCCACTGAGTGTATAGAAGACTCATTTTTATGGAAAGTCAAGTGTAACTACAGGATTGCTTCCATTAATTGTATTGAACATCCACTTGCACTAAGAGATGTCAAAAAAAATAAATGTTTAAATTAATTCTGTCAAATGAAGAACATCCAGCAACTCCAATGTAAAGAAATATTTAACTAACGATAATCTTCTCAAGAAACTCAGCCACAAATATGCTCCACCTCACATTAGATCAGTGGGTCCCAACTGGTGGTCCACAAGATTGGTCATTATTTTAAAAAAGTAATTAAAAAAAAGTACTTATAAAAATTATTATTAAATATTAAAATTAAATATAAAAATGAAATTGATTGCATATTTGTAGTATTTTACAATCTGACGGAACTTCAGAAAACGGTTCGTATTAAAAGTAATTCGTCTTAAGCGTGTTCGTCTTAACGAGGTTTGACCGTATTCTCATTAGATTTTTTTTCTGTTTATTTATTTATTTTTACTAAAGAACGATTTTACAAACACATTTCCCCCAAAAAAGGACCCGGGTCCCTTTTTTATAAAGGTTTTTCAGTCAACTCATGAGAATTTTTCAAAGTGGTCCGCGGCTTAAATTGAGTTGGGAACCACTGCATTAGATGAAACGTTCCATTCTTGGCTTTGGAACATTTGCAGATTATATGCTAAAGCAATGTTTGAAATCTCAAACAAGCTGAGAGAATGCTGTTTGTTACTTTTTGATGCTCGAAGTGCAATTAGAATTACATCTGTTTTACTTCAAAAAATGTCCAAATGACAGCAGCTTGCTGATTGAAATGTTCCAAAAATGGCAATTTTAACCTTAGCCTGCAGATCACCAATATATAGCAAAGTTTTTGCTCACCAATATGGGTATTTTATATGACTCCAGCTATACTATATCTTACTTTAAATCAGTTGCTTGATTGATACTGCATATTAAATTCATCATATGTGCAAGTCCTTCAAATGACTGATCCAGTTGTTGAAAACAATAACAGTTTATTGCGCCATTTAAACATAACGTAAGTAAAACTGGTTAGTAAAACACAACGTAATTCTAAACATAACCAAACAATAACCAGCGAGTCCTTAAACCTCAACATACGGAGTGTTAGCTAACAGCTAGTTAAGGGAGGGAGAGCGTATGTTTAGCCTTACCTTATATGTGGTAAGTGATGTTATGATCACGATACATTTGCGTATTTTTATGCTAATCAGCATGCAACATAATTAAAAGCACGGCAGATATAGTCTTCTGACAATATCTTTTATAGCTTGAATAATATGTTTGTTACTGAGTGTATTATCTAACAACAAACTATACAATAATTTTTGCCACCCACGTATATATAGCTCAAACTAGAGCTTTTTTATTTTTGGAGAAAACAAAATTATTTTTCTCTCCAAAAACAAAAAAGCTCTAGTTTGAGCTAATTAATACGTGGGTGGCAAAAATTATTGTATAATAAATTCCCCCACGAAAACTCACAAAAATCTCGCCCCGGAGGCTTTTCTGTGTTGACCATATTTGGCAATTGTGTTATCCCTGTGAAGGGTAATAATATCTTACATCCTAATATACGGAGAAAAATGCGTTTGTTCTTGTCCTCATTCGTCTAGTAGGTCAAGACACCGCGGGCTCAACGCGGGGACCCTGGTTCGAGTCCAAGATGAGGACGGCGCCTCTTTTTCTCCAAAAACAAAAAAGCTCTAGCTTGAGCTAAATATACGTGGGTGGCAAACATTATTGTATAATAAATTCCCACACGAAAAAACTCACAAAAATTTCGCCCCGGAGGCTTTTCTGTGTTGACCATTATTTGGCAATTGTGTTATCCCTTTGAAGGGTAATAATATCTTACAATGACAAACTATTTTTTTTTCCTTCCTGAGAACATAAGGGAGATGTAGGTAAATTTGTATTTATTACATCTTCAACGTTAACGTAAAGTGGAGGGATGTCAAAAATCAGAATATCATTCAGTTTTCATTTTATTATAGCTAAAATGATGGTTTAAGATTTTTATAGCGTTTTGCAGTTTCAGAAATCACCATTGATCACAAATATATGTGGATATTAAATTTGTTATTTTTAATTCACTGTGCCAATATAAAAATAAGGGAAACTGGTGCAAAATCAATTTTTCTGGGACCCCCAGAAAAATTCTGCCACTTCAAAATTTTCGGAAATTTCGCTGACTAGTCTTTCATTATGAATTAATTGACTCAAGCAAACCCCAAATGAACAGAAAGTGCATAGAATGGCAACACATACAGATTCTTTCACTGTTCACTCTTACCTATGCTGCCAGTTTCTTACTCACACAAATTATTGTACATGAATAATTCAGGGTTTCCCTAATTGCTTAACCTACACATAACTTTATAACAAAAAGATTGGACAAATCTGTGCCGAACTTGTATACATAGAAAATAGATATGTGGAAAAGATTTGTTTTAAAAAGGGAGTTACAAAAGCTGCATCTGGTCGGAAAACAGTGCTGCAATCACATGTGAAAGTATACATAAAATAGTTTTTCTTCAATTCATGTCTTATTCTTACTATATAAATAGGTAAATGGAAAAGTAATTCCGGGAATATCAGCTTGAAAACCACTCCTTGTTATTTAAATTGTCCTATCAATCTGACAATGCAGCAGCATTTTTTTTTTTTAATGAATCCCTGCCCCCACAATTAATTGTACCATTGATTGCCAATGTTATCTAACTTTAGGCTCTACCTAGAGATGTAGGTGGAAAAATTTTCAAAGACAAAAAATTTTCCCAAGCTTGAAATTTTAAAAATGTCATTATATGTAATATAATGTCAATATATAATTTTAAAAAGTTTAAACATAAAAAACAATATTAGATACATATTATCAGTCATTCGTATCATAATTTCTCCCTCTCCTGACTACATAAAACAGAATCCTTTGCGAACATCAGCTTTTCTTTTCCCATTCTGTTAAAATAAATCTTACGTTTTCACTAAATCATTATAAATTTCATCAACTATTTAAAGTTACCAAACATTTTCAGCTGACCAAGCCCCACCCTTTTTCGATATCACAAGAGCTTACGCCCTCTTACTGCTTTGAAATAATGCTGCAGATAGTTATATGAATCTTAAAGAAAAGCTCATTTTTACGTGCAAAAATATTATGTATAAAATATTACTAAATGGCTTGCATATAAACAAAACTTAATATGTGAAAATAAATGAACCTATTGCAGAAAAAAAAAACTGATTCATTACATCGCATTATGATTTATTTTTTCACTAATAATTTTAGGAATTCACATTTTTTAGTTTTGAATTTTATTTATGTATTTAGTACAATATAATATTTACGTATTCGCTTAACTAACATTCTTAAAAGTGCCAAATATAAGTTATCGGTACCATTATCATATCAATTATAAATTCCTGACTCCCAAACCAAACTGTTATGTAGTAACAGGTTAAAGTAATATTTACTAAGAAGTAACAATAACGAGTTTAACCAACATTATTATTATTATTATTCCAAAATTTTCTGAGGTGGTAAATATGGGGTAGGGGATCACAGTTTGGGTAATGGTATAGCATGTAAAACAAATGTTATTTGTTAAACGTTATATTACACTTATATTAGATATTTAGTAATTGAAGCGCTGGAAAAATTTTTGCTTCAAAATTTTCCGGAAAACCCACATCACTAGCCCTACCTAAAGTGCATAAACCGGTAGTGCCATTCTGACGTATTATATCAAATATTGGTACAGCCATCCATCAGCTTTCCAAATATCTTGTCCAGAAGTTTTCACTTTTACTTACTAATGGTGTCATGACAGTTCGGTGTGCTGACAATTTAACGTGAAATGAAACATAATGTAATTCAGAGGTGGATCCAGAAAGGAGTTTTTTTGAAAGGGGGAGGATCCCATGCTCTTTCTTGGGCTGAAAAATTACATATTAAAAACTTAAAAAAAAAACACATTTTTTAGCAAAAATTATGGGTGCACTATTAATTGGAACTGAAATAAGAAATTATCGAAAAGGAGAACAATAAAAATGCTTACCAGCTCTATGAAGACTATGTTATTTTTAAATAACACAATTACTTATGCAATTACTACTTTAATAAGAAATCTTTGATTTGACGTTTGTTTTGATTTTTCTTGGGAGTTGGCATTTAACATTGCTTTTTTGATTTTTTCAAATGCATCCAAAAGGTCATCATTCTCGTTAGAACACAGTGAATACTTCACAAATTGTAAAACGTCATTTGCTTCAATTGAGTGAACTCAATTGAAGTTGATTTTCTGATAACAATTGATTTTCTGATGATAACTGATTTTCTAACTGAAATTCTACTTGCAGCTACAGGCGGATGACTAAGAGTTATCATTAAATTGAGGAAAATGTGACACTGGACTCAACGTAACTCAATCCAGACCACTAAACATAATCGTTAAATTGAGGAAAGCAAACATTAGATCAAGGGAAATATAACACTGAACTCAATGCAAACTCAGGGTGTGCACGCATTAGCAAAACATGGAAAAATCGGGGAAGTTTTTTCTGACTGGAAAAGCCATGGAAATTTGAAATACAAAAGCCTGAGTTAGGGAAACTTGAAATTCATTGTTGTAATAACTGGCTTATTAGAATAATTTCCCTAAATTGTGCTTTTCGTATCACATTTTATAATGAAAATTTTCAAAAACTTGGGATTTTGATTAAACTTCTTCCAAAATTACCCTTTGCACTTAAACTAATATAATTTGTATAAAATTATTAAGCCATATTTTTAGTTATTAATTGTATATATATATATTTTTTTTTTTTAATTATAAATTATTAAGTCATATTTCTCACAAGGGAACTTTTGTGGGGGTCCCTGACCTGGAATCGACCTATTACATTTTGTAGAGGCTGCTGCCTTAGTTACAAATGTGGTGTTATTTTTTTGCAAGACTCGTATTTTGATTTTTTATTTGACTTTGAAGTTGGAGGGTAAATGCTATTTTTAGTGCAATTCTCATATTTTGCTGACACTGTATTTCACCACTTTTATTTTCATTTCAGTAGTAGTAAAGAAAGTTAAGAAACGAACGTAAAAAAAAAAAATCCAAAATAGGAATCTGACTCGCAAAAGATTTCAATTAAGAAGAACGTTTATGAAAACAGAGTTTGGCGATTTTGGCTCCAGTTGTTGGTTTCTTTTTTAACATTTGGCGACTTTATTGTGAATCAAAAGGAGAAAAAGTGATTGCGTGGTATTTTCTTAATCAGCACAAAGTGCAAAAATACTTGTATTTACTAATTTTATATTTAAAATGAAAATTTAAAAATATGCCTAATATGAAGTGAAATCTAGCAAATACATATTTTCTTTATAAATAATACATTTATGTTAATGAATTTCAGCTTTAGCTCATGAATGGTTCATAATCTCGAAAAATGTACTTTCTGTCTAGAAAGTGAGGTGATAAATGTTAAATTACACAGTTTATACATATAACGGTTTGTTATTTTGAAAGAAAAGGGGAAAAAGGAACATGCATATTTATTTTAGAAGGTATCTATATTGTTATTTTGTAACATTTTTTGGCAAAAAACATAAGAAAAAGGAATAAGAAACATCAATTAAAACACTTCTTACTTTTATATATACTGTATATACATAGGAGTCGTAGACTTTCAGACTTTATTTACAAAATTTGTATAAAAATGTTTAATAAAATCTTGAAATATAAAACGTTTTTTCCCCATGGTGGCCTCCCTTGGAAATGTTAAGAAAATAAATAAAACAAAATGTAATAAGACATGTTTTTTTTTATGTACTCGGCGCATCGTGATAATGGCACGTTATGTAAAAATGATGAAAGCAAAGCATTTTGTTGCAATAGGAACATTTTATGAATGAAAACGACTAGCAGTAGTCAATGGTGCGAATATCATATACTTCAAAGCACATTTCTTCTACATTCGAAAAATTCCCTGGATTTTTGTCACTGTAACAGCATTTAAACCATGGGAATTGTAACATTTCACGAAATTTTTCTCACTCTATTGATAATATCAATGTTCATTTTGTCCAGCATAATTTTGTTCGTGATTTTTTTTTTTGGCAAAATTTTTATACCGGTGAAAGAAATGATCATCTAAAGGCTGAATGAGAGATGTAGTTTTTGCAGGTATTTGTAAATGATTTGAGTTTTTAAGGTTATCGTATATATATATGGGTCAGTACAGCCTGTCCATGCATCTAAAAGAATGTAGAATGGAGATTCAAGAATAGGATTTAAACAGCTACTTATCCAACCTTTCATGATTTTTTTTTTTATCCATTTTCCCGGATTTGGAACAAGTGACGTATACATTTGAAGGCCGAAATAATTTTTCTTCTACCTTTGGCCCAAAACTTCCTGAAACTTCTTGTATACCAGGTCGATCATCCAGTCAATAAATATTCCAAGTATACATCCTTACACAAGAAGTTTCCCTTTTAATTCCCCACCCATAGAAATAATGGACATTATCGTATATTAGTGTGTTGTATTATGCAATGCCTTTTAAACTGCAAAGGTTTGTCTTTCCCCACTAATGTGATAATAATCTACCATTTCCAATAAAATAATTAAATTCACGTTGGTCTGCATTAAGCACTTGACTTGGAACACAATTTTTTATCCCATCTCGTGTTTGTAAAACAAATTCTATAGCATTATTTTGTATTTTGTCTTCATCTCTCATTTCAGTAGTCGTAACGAACTTCGTAATTTTTCTGGAAACTATTTTGAACTTTTTTTTTTTAAAGTATTTATATAGGAATCTGTACATTGAAATTCTGCGAAACCTATTTCTTTGGCTTTCATCAGTGCCCACCTTCTAAAGTCGTTTTCATGGACAGGCAAATGATTTTCTCTGGCATTTCAAAAATTGTTATGTACATAATTTTTAACAATGCTGCATTTTTCACTGACACTACCCTGTTTGTTCAAATGTGTTCTAAATTTTGCAACACGTGATTTACTCTTAAGCCATGGGTAACGTTTTTGAATCTGTTTAAATTTACCTGTTTTGCGAGAATTATAATGATTGATTAATACTAAATAATTTCTTGCATTTGTTTAAGACTATATTCTTCTTTTATTTGTTTAGAAGCAGGTGCACATAAATCATCAGAATCACTGCAATCACTAAAATAATCATCGCTAATATAATCGTCATTAAAATTATGATCCTCAACATCTAATGTTATCTCTTCCACAACATTATCCGTCAAAATTAATTCCTCAGTACTTTCGAATACACCCTTGTTTTCTTTCTTCATACTCGCTTTCAGTAATTACAGAAGGTTCCACTTTATATTTATTAATTGCTAAATTTGCCGACTTTATGATATTTACAACACATTTCATTTTTTCCCAGATTTTGCAAAGTTAATTTTATATCAGAAATCGATAATTTTTAATATATTTCAACATTCAGCACTTTACATTTAAAGTATTTTATTCCCCAAAGCACAAGTTAAAATTTAATTTTAAGTTAAAAATGTCATTTCAAGCACACAGTACGATTAGTTCAAGGAATTACAGCATTCTTCAACTGACAATTAAGCCGACTAAAACAAAATAGTGCCCGATAGAAGTTTTGTCTTTATCGTATGCCAAATATATCACGCACGCCAAATTCTGTTTTCATAAATGTTCTTGTTTGAAATTTTTTGCAAGTCATATTCACGTTTTTGATTTGTTTTTTTTTAATTTTACACGTTTCGTTTCGTAACTTCCTTTACTACTACTTAAATGAAAATAAAATTAATTGAAATACAGTGTCAGCAAAAAATATGAATATTGCTCTAAAATCGCACTTTCCCTAACTTCAAAGTCAAATAAAAAATCAAAAAGTCTTGCAGAAAAATAGCATCACATTTGTAACTGAGGCAGCAGTCTCTACAAAACGTAATAGGTCGAGGGCCCCACAAAAAAAGTTCCCTTGTCAGTAGAAAATGTTTACCAATTATATAACTAAAACACAAAATAAAAACACATTTTTAGCTAAATATCTTATCTGTAAGGGATTTTGATCATACCAATCTCCTTTCCCTTATATAGAGTCACACACACTTTAAATAGAATAGAAGATACAGCATCAGCTTTGCATTTATATAAATTTTTTTATAATGAGCTCAGAAAAGGACGAAATAAAAATTTAAATATTTAACTAATACAGGTTTTTAGTGTACAGAAATGCATTTTTTAATGTAGTTTTGTATTTGTAACTGAGTTCTAAATAGCTTTTGGGCTTGTGTTAATGGATTTTATGTGCCCTGATCTCTACTAGAGCCAAATGTAAGCACAGCTGAGCATAGCTTGAAAATTAGAATCCCATTGCATGTTAAACTAAAATAGCTATGTGACATATACTTTTTTAATTTACATTAATAAATTGTTGGTGTTAAAAACAGTGAAATTTTCTTGTCAATGATATGGATATATCGAATCTCATCAACATGGAATTATATATATGATGTTAGACAGCCCACAAAGTTTTAAGTACAATACGTTTATTCTAGCGTAAAAGGAAGTTTAATGCAAATGGAAAGAACCAACCTATCTTAGAAAGGAAGATAGGACATACATATACAGTGGAAATTGTTTATAATAATGCTAGTTGTAACGACCTGCCGCATATAACAATGGAATTTTTACAAGAAGTTTGGTTTGCTATTCTACTCCTTCATAAACATACCAGTTATAAGGACATTGTATATAATGACGAAACTTGCGACGACAATTTTGTAGCCTAAGTAGATTCTAAGTAGGGAAATCTATAGCAGATATTACAATGCAACTTAGCAGTCCGCAACAACGTGAACCCAAAATTTTGGAGTCCCACAGAAACCTTGTCTTATTAAAATTTAAGCGTTATTTTAATCTTGTTTATTTACAAATGTCCGAGAAAGTTTTATTACTGTTAAACCTGAATATTGAAAGTAATGAACTTTAAAAAAAAACATGATTTACTGATTGAATGTCATAATGGCCACATTTTTTGGGGGGGCCCCTATATTATACTTTCAGCCTAGAGTCCATAAAAATCTTACACCAGCACTGTTCGGAAGTCATTAAGTACTAGGGATATAATGAATGTTATAGATCACATTTGTTTTCTATATTATATAATTCAGTATTTCTGCAATTTTTTAATTAAAAAACTTACTTTGTATTTAGTGTAACGATATATATGTTATTTTATAGCGATTAAATTCATTATAATTAAATATATTTTTATTTAATTTTGAAACCAAAAAGTGTAATACTTTTTACTGTCAAAATAATTTATAAAACCCTAAAGTTGTTTATCATACCCTGATTTTTAAAAACTTTCGTTTATAATGACCATCAGTTGTAACGACCAAATTTGCACAGTCACTTGGAGGTTGTTGTAACTGATTTATATGGTAAGATGGTGAAAAACCAAACTACAAATATACAATTGAATATTTTCAGCATGTTTTTCGTTATCTGGTGACATGTAAAAATATGTTACTGTAATTATTTTGTGCAATTTGTTTAATAATTGTGAAAACGTTAATGAAACAAGTGGGTGAAAGGGAAAAAGTTTAAGTAATGCATGAGGAAGAATAAAACAAATGAAAAAATTGCTTTAAGATGTTTTTAGGTGAGTTGGTAGTATTCTAGAGGAGGGGCGGGGATGAGTTTAGACATATATAAGGGGTGAACTTGTGAGAAGGATTCCCAACTGTTTAAGAAAAGTCTGCTTGTAAGATTTGGAAGATTTCGGTACAAAACTTCCATGTTATTCCAGTGTGGAGTGTACTTTTCTTCAAAGATATGATGGGATAAACATGAATAAGCCTAGGTAATGGGTCATTCCATAAATTATCACCCAAAATGGTTGTGGTCATATTTTAAAAAATTACGTATGATAGGACATATTTTCAGATGACAGGGCCGCAAATTTGCGTGATGAATTGATTTCAGATGAATCAGTTTGCAAGATCTTGGCAAAGATCCTCATGGAAGGTAGCAAGAAAAGTGATACGAAACTCGAAAAAAGGAATCATCATTTGTTTCCAAATACTGCCAGAAACACTAAAAAGTTTCGCTTAGTTTTCTGGCTATAATTTTTTTTTTTTTTTTTTTGAAAAGAAAAAGATTCAAACTTGTGAGTCAAAGGATCTGTTCCGTGAAGGATAGATATTTTATTTTTCTGTGGGGTCTGTACTCTAAAACACTTGACAAGCGTCCATTAGGGACCGGACCCCTGGGCAATTGCCCCTCTGTCGTCAGGCCTGCATAGAACATCTACTGGTTTCGAAACCAGTGCTTACCTTAAACCTAACTCTGTTAGAAGCAAATAAAATACAATTTTTATGGTGCAGTTATTTAAAATCGTTAAAACGATAACATTGCTGATAGCTATTTCGATAGCGTTAAACAGCTATTGAAATAGCTATCAGCAATGTTATCGTTTTAATGATTTTAAATAACTGTGCCATAAAAATTGTATTTTGTTTCTATTGATCAGTGCAGTGTACCACTATTAAATTATTGACTAACTCTGTTAGTCTTCTTTCTCCGTTTTTACTCATCCACAAAGCCAGAAAATGAGCTCGTTTTATTGGTTGGTGTCTCGTGCCATCAAATTCTCGTCTACAAGTGACGCATTGACTAAGAAAATCAGCTACATTCGAAAAATTGCCTCATACCGTGGCTACAATCCAACAATTATTGATCATGTCTTTTGGAAACTCACCAAACCTAAACCTGCTTCTCTCACTAGGGTTTCTTCAACACCTAAAGACAATACTTGCATTCCGTATATTCCGACAATTTCTACCAAGGTCGCAACTGTTCTGCATAGATTCGACTTTCATGTTACCTTCTCACTAATTAACAAAATAGGTTTCATTTTAAAGGTGCCATCCACGAATTCTGACAGCTGCGGCATATATTCCATTCCGTGCCAGTGTGGCCAAATTTATATTGGCCAACTACGACAAGCACTGTATCTTAGATTAAAAGAACATGAAACTTATGTCAAAAAACGGAAATCCCATGAATCTGTTTTAGCAAAACACTCATGGGAATTCGAACACAAGTTCTTATTCTCTAATGCACATATTATTAAAAAAGTCAAAACATCATCTCAGCTTTTTTCAAGCATTTCATGTCCTTTCAAACTTAAAAGTTACAGTTAATGATCAACTCCTTAGTAACTCTATCTCACCCATTTGGAAAAATCTTTTGTGTCTCACAGCTAGAGATGACACCACCAATGCATTTAATTCCTCGTCAATCCAATCGAGTTTCCAACCAATGTGACGGCAATACAAAAAAAATAGGAGCCATGTGCATGCTATCGAAATAGCTATTAGCAACATTTTTATAAATTAACTGCCTGGGTGTCAACGATTTTGATCATGTAATTTTAATCTGGATTTTTTAAAATAAGTTTAGGCTATTTTTTTAAACAAATCAATGGTTTAAATCTGATTAAATGGAAAATAATGATTTAAATTAACTTCTAAATGCTTAGGAAAAAATAATTTAAAATAAAAACACATGTTTCTTTTTATCATTTTGTAAATCACAATACAGGCAATCGCAACTTTTCTGATGATTTCACTACAATTGTAGTGAAATTCATTGTCAACAATTCCTAAAGGTTAAAGCAGTGTGTGTTAATTAGGTATTTGCTTAATCTAACATAGCAGAACATATTATTCAAATCATCAAATATTTTCAGAATTATCGTTTTGCTCAGACCAGATACAATGGATTAATTGGCTCAGGATTAAATCTACCAAGAAAAGTGCATTGGAATTCTGTGTGTGGTTGAGTAGAGAGTTACATTAAAAATTGGCTAATTTTCATGTAGACAGTTATAGAAATGAGATACCATAGATGCAAATATAGTCTTGAAAGTTATGAGCACAAGTATAAAGTGGAGAGTAAAATTATTAAATCAACGACTTTTTCATATGACCTGACGATTTGGTAACAATAGATGTGAAATTATTTGTAAGAAATAAATGGTTTTCCGGCACCTAGTAGGACCCCAACCCAAAATCTCTAGATTGCCATTCAAGTGCTGTACTAACTAAGCTACAGGTAACGATCATTTCCTCCCTTACGGGCATATAAAAGTATTTATATGGACAAATTTACGATTAGTGTGGTAGTGCTGTGACTACTTTGTAACCAAAGCGAAAAGTCAAAATAGCAAGAATGTACAATAGGACGAACTAGAATTGACATTATTAATTAATATTATTAAATCAACAATTCTTTTATATTAACTGATGATGTGGCAATAATAGATCTGAAATTACTTGTAAGGAATAAATGATTTTCTAGTGCCTTATGGGACCCGAACCTACAACCTCTTGATTGCTGGTCAAGTGCTCTACTGACTGGCAATCAAGAGTTTGTGGGTTTGGATCCCACTGGGCATAAGTGTAGCCAGGGAGGGATTTGGGGGGTTGTAACCCCCCCCCCATTGCAATGAAATTTTGCATATTTAACATAGGAATGCTCTGTAACCCTCTTGTTGAGCCTATACCCCCTATGAACTTTCTAGCTACGCCTATGCCACTAGGTGCCGGAAAATCATTTATGAGTAATATCACAATTTTTGGGCGTAAGTTTTCCATATTTGGACTTGCACCTAGTAAGTTCTGAAATCAATTAGGAACTGAGGAGGCAGCAAAGCTGACATTTTTATTTAAATCCTTAAATGTTGGTTTTTAATAATATCATAATTGAAATCTTTAATGCATATTGTAGTTTCGATAACCAAAAAAAGTGAAGACATTGGGGTTTTTTTTTTAATATATATATATAATTTATTCGCTTAAAGTTTAATAAGAGTAAATTGAATGTTAAAATCTTACATAAATGAAGCTGAATGAAAAATTTGATTTATTTCTAAGGTATACATCTTAACTAAAAAAAATTTAATTTAAATATAAAAAAAAAAATCTGATTTTTTGACACCTTGTTAACTGCACCAATGAAGTTTGTGCGATTTTTGCTTCTATTTGAATTAACGGTTTTTCTCCCGTATGTATGTGCATTTACATAATGTTGTGATATCAGATACAGCGCTAATTTACACAATTCTATACTTCCGAGCAGGGCCGTCCTTAGTTAATGCGGGGCAACACGTATTTTTGGGGGCCCATACATATAAGAGTGAGAAAACAAAACAAAAAAATGGAAACATGTATGACGAAAGCTAAAAATTTGAGAATTGGGTTTAGCGGGGCATGGGCCCTGCTCGCCCCTGCTTAAGAGCGGCCTTGCTTCCGAGGTTCACATTTCCCATGTTAAGCTGGAGTTAATTGTAGCATGGTTTGCATGTTCTATTCAGTTATCATACGGTGTCCAGCCATGGGGAAAGTCGGGGGGGAAAAGAATGTGCTTGAAAATCGTGTTTAATATTTAAGTTTAAGGTTCGCGCCCGCACAATTTTCACTTCGTTTTAGTTGGCCACACTGTGAAATGTCCATTATGGGAAGGAGAAGAAGAAAACAATACAAAACAAACGATATTTTTCAAATCAAATGAACACACAACTAAAATCGGACTCTGCATCTGTGACGTCATGCATGCTCAAGCCCATGTGTAGTTATTTGTGTTCGTTTGTGTATGTGTTGGATTCGTTGGTCTGTTTGTCTTTCGTTTGACTTAATAGATCCTTGTCATCTTTCATAGGGTTCTTCAGAAGGTAAATACCAATTTATTTAACGTTTACTCTTTGTTTTCAAATTACTTTCGGTTTTTGTTTACATCATGATTCTGAGCAATTGCTCCAATTTCTTCATTCAGCAGATGACCCCCATGGTACATACAA
>QLNU02015270.1:76394979-76406064 GCA_006491805.2 Dysdera silvatica
GCTTTTGTTTACAGAGTGGCCAGCGGGATTCACCGCCCTCCCCCAAAGCAATGAATTGCCAAGAAAGGGTTATAGAAATTCAAGTTACCCAAAACATTCCGGTTTTCCGACACATGCACAATCCATTCACGTAAATTGGTCACCAATACCCAACAGTGTTGTTAATCCCCCACCACCCGCCATATTTAACGGATTTAGCAAGGAAAAACTGCTAAAACTAACAGAAATGCTTTAAATTTATGGATTTTCTAATTTTTCTCTCTTTTGAAGATATTACTGGTGCTCCCCAATTTTATTATTATTATTAATCATTTTAGGAAACAATACAGACCAGAAAGCAGATGTTTCTTTGTTTTTGTAAATATATTTTTTGTCAGTTGTATATGTTTTAAAAGAAATCTTAGGAACCTCAGTTGAGAGTTTTACCCTTACCCCCAAGGAATTCAGTACCCAGAACTTGTGATGAGAGGCTTAGCCAGAGGAAGGTTTTGGGGGTTGTAAAGCCCATAGCGCCAATGAAATTTTGTATGTTAACATAGGAATATATATATCAGTTGTAACTGTGTAACCCCTTCCATTATGCCTACCATAACCTCCTTATGAACTTTCTGCCTACGCCACTGGTTGTGCCCCCCCCCCCAGGGCAAGAAAAGTTCAGGCCATGGCTCACAGTAATCTTACAATGAACTGTTGGACTGTTATTATACATCAGGGTATTCCAATTTAAATCTCTTAACTTAAAAAAATCATTGATTAAAATCAAAAATCTAAGTTCTGTTTTTGTTTGTTTTTTTCATCGCAGTTTAATTATATTCTAAATAAAAATAATCTACGATGGGGAACAGGTCACATTTAAATCGAATAAGCAGGAAAAAAATAGGGGGGATTACTCAATACGCCCTAAGAATTTTTTCTTTTTTTCAACTAAAGAATTCTCCGCCTTTGTGTACGTGTGAAGACAATCACTAGAGTGATAGTATTCGTTGAGGTAACAATCACTGACAAACAAGCATTTCACTCTTTGACCACTAATCAACAGGTCATAAATCGTTTTTCAAGTATTTGATTGGATATACTTCCGATTGCTACTGAATACTTGTCTGAGAAAAATAAAGGCTTGGCGATATACAAAGGGCAACTACAAGTGCATACTCATTTTGTAACTCTAAAATGACATAGCAGTTATTTGGACACTGCTCAGTGCCGTATTTCCAATAGGCTATAGACTAGGGCGGCAAAATTTTGTGTATTGAGTCTGATATAACAAAATCAATACCATATCTGATGGTATCTGATGATATAATCAGATGTTTTGCTGAGAAGAAAGATAGACATCATGCTTTCCATTTAAATACCAGTGTTCGATAGGCTTTTACTTTTTACTAAAATTAAAATTTATTTCAATAAAATTGAATTTGATTTATTATATACCAAAAAGAAATAATACTTCAATATAAGTTAATATTGTTTAATGTTTATGTTTCAATTTATGAGTTTGTTTTTCAACATATTTATTGTAAATACGAAAGTTTTTGGCGTATATTGAATGTAACAATTTTTATGTTCCTACCACTGATTGAGGGGAGAGATGGGTAGGAAGGGGCGGCAAAGGGTGAATCCGCCCATGACACTAGTATAAAGTTTAAAAACACGAGGTTTGGTATTTGAAGCCAAATGCTCTCATTGTCAAGTGAAGGCAGAATGAAAGAAATTCTGCCTTCGCTCTACTAAGGGAGCAGTTGACTTTCGAAACTTCTTGTTTTTAAGCCTTACAGCAATGTCGAAATAACCATTGTTATGGAATCTCCTGGTGAAACTCTGTATTGTTTTGTTCTAAGATAGCAGGTTGAAAAAAGATCTTGTATGGCTTTTACTTTACTGAAGTTGCAACACTGGTCATAATATATAAGGAAAGGAAAGCAAAAAATAGAAAGAAGAAAGAAGTATACTTATTTTTTCTTTCTATTTTCTACTTACTTTTCTACTATAGATAGCAGGAAAGTAAATAAAAACAGTAAAAATTATGAATGGAAGAAAATAAGTTAGAAAAGGTTGAGGAAATAAATAATAATAAGTGATATTTTCTTACGCTGTTGGTTTTACTTTTTCTCTTTCTGCTTAATTTTCTTCTTATTTAACCACCTTACTTTTACTTTTTCTACATAATATTTCCTAACTTATTTTCCTCTTTCTCCATAACTTTTCCTAACTTATTTTCCCTTATCTCCATAACTTTTACTAACTTATTTTGCATTTTCCCCATAACTTTTCCCCAATTTATTTTCCTCCTTTTACTTTTCTACTTTGCACATTTTATGTGATTCTTTTAACCATAAATCATTTTTAACTTTTTATTTAATATTGGCCTTTCCCATCTCATATCATTTTTTTTTTATATCGTTTTAACATATTTAATGCATTGCTTTCAATATGTTTTTACCATAATTAACTTCAATTTACCTTTATTTGAAAACCGTGTGTACTTGGTGCAGAATGACCCTCGCAGCATAAAAATACAAACCAACGAACTTATTTTCTATCTTTTTTTCTTTTGTACTCCTACCTGTTACAAAATTTTACTTGTTGTGGTAAACCCAGGTCAATCCTATTCTTTTGTGATTCATAATGAAAACCACCACATGCTGACAGACCTCATACACACAGCATTACTGCATGTGGTTACTGTTCTTTGTGTGTGGAATGGGGTCAGTGGTGGACAGCTAATATCGAAAACGTGTGGGCAGACTGTGCTAAGCCCATGTCTCATCACATGTTATTACCTTATCAAAAAATAGTTCCTTATCATAATGACAGGATGTCTACTCATTTGGAAAACCTGGAAAAGTCAGGGAAATTTGAAATTCATTGTTATAATAAATAACTTATTAAAATAATTTTCCTGAACTGTGCTTTTCATACCACATTACCTACTGAAAAATTTGAAAAACTTGTACTTTTGACTAAACTTCTTCCAAAAGTTACCATTTTGCACCAAAACTAATATAATTTATATAAAATTATTAAGCCTATATATTTTTCAGAAGAAAATGTTTGCCAAATATATAACTAAAACTTGAAAAACAAAAAGTGTTTTTAGCTAAATTCTTTAGCTTATAAGGGATTTTGATCATACGAATCTCCTTTACCTTGTACACTGAAGTGCCAGAAAAATTGGTACACCTACCTAATATCGTGCAGCCCCCCTCCGTGCGCATGCACACAGAAGTGCCACAACACGACGTGGCATGGACTCGACTAATGTCTGAAGGTATCCTGGAGACAATTCACACCAGGAATCCTGCAGGGCAGTCCACAAATCCATAGGAGTGCAAGGAGGTAGAGATCTCTTCTGAACAGCACGTTGCAAGGCATCCCAGATATGCTCGATAATGTTCATGTCTGGCGATTTAGGTGGCCAATGGAAGTGTCTAAAGTCAGAAGAGTGTTCCTGGAGCCACTCGGTAGCAACTCTCGATGTGTGGGGTGTCGCATTATCATGCTGAAATTGTCCAAGTCCGTCGGAATGCAAAATGGACATGAATGGGTGTAGATGATCAGACATGATGCTTACGTACCTCTCACCTGTCAGAGTTGTCTCTAGACGTATCAGGGGTCCCATATCACCCTAACTGCGCACGCCCCATACCATCACAGAAGCTCCACCAGCTTGAACAGTCCCCTGTTGACATGTAGGGTCCATGGATTCATGAGGTTGTCTCCATACCCGTACACATCATTCATACCATTCATCAACAAATGTTATATCAATAAAACATGTCATTGTCATGACTGATTGATATTATGATTGGGTAGAGTTTATTTGTCATTGATATAACAATGCATCAATTAAATGGTCACTAATATAACAATGTATCAATTAAATGGTCACTGATATAACAATGTATCAATTAAATAGTCACCACTGATATAACAAAGTAATATATAGGCGCAGAACTTAATTTCATGCACAAATCAATATTATATCAATGAAGAGCAACGTTGATGTAATGAATCTCATTAATATACAGTCTTGACCTATTCTCATAATCACTAGACCTGACTTGGCCTTACTTTTATTATTTTCTTATTAATTGCTTATATAATTATTCTTAGATTCAATTTTAAGTCAACGTAAGTTGTGACTATATCATTTGGAGTTAATCTCTAAAACCACCATTAATTGTGTTGATTCAACAGTCTCACCCCAAATAACTCATAGTCTTTCAATATAGAGATGTCTTGATGCTCGTCTGTAATAGGTATGTTATGTCTAATACTTTTAACTTGCTGTGCTGCACTCCAATTGTGGTTAGCGGCACCTAGTTCAATTTCAGATTAAAATTCCTTACTTTTTAATACAGTAAGTACAAATTAGTGTTGGTGGTGGCCCTGCGGTGGTACAGTGGTAGTATATGGCTGCGCAGTGTGGTAACGCGTTCTCCTAGTGCGCGGCTAATCCGGGTTCGACTCCCAGCAGTGCAAAGAACGCTTACTCAGAGATCTCATAAAGATCGCACTGCTCACTGTAGTCCGGGGTTTGGTTCCCTAGGCCTTAAGAGGTTCAGATTCCTCGGAAAATAGTAGGTTCAGAGATTCGGATTCCTCGGAAAACAGTAGGTTCTGGCACACCATGACCACCGTAGTCCTTAAGCCATAAAGCCACAAACGAACAAACCATGGTAGTATATGTTTGCCTAGCACGTCACACCCGGGTTGTATTCCAATGGTGCCAGGAAAAAGGAAAACACTAACTGATTAACTCTCACAGAAGTCCATGGGGCCTGCTCCACAAAGGTTCTGATTCCTTTACTTCTGGTGCCACATAATCCATGCTATTTTCTGATGTAAAACTCATAAACCAAAGTAGCAATGCCTTATTGTGTGCAGCTAAGATTTTTTTGCTTGTTATTTAGGGTGACTAAGAAGAGGTGTTCAACTGCTGAGGAGAAAGAAGACGTGAAATCGGATCGACATGTTGGAGGAATCTGACCTAAGAGTAAGTGATCCAACTTAGTCATTACAACCTAGTCTTTAAATTTTACCTTAATATAAAATCAAAAACTTTTTCTTTAAAGAATTCCTGACCCATCACCTGAAAAACCAAAAGAAAACAAAGAAGTGAAGGCAAAGAACATAGAGATCAACGATAAAGTTAAAGTGAAATATGGACATGGTCGAACTCAGAAAGTATATGAAGCAAAAGTGCTGAAGATAGAAATGGATGGAGAAGAAAAAAGATACTACGTTCATTATGCAGGCTGGAATATAAGGTGATTGTTCTAGCTCCACAGTTTCGTACATTAAGTACTAGTTATGGTTTAGTTTAGACCAGACGTATGATGGCTTGAATAACCTGTTTGTTTAATAAGAAATCTAGGTCTGAATAGTACCGGTACCATGTTATTTACTTTTTTTTTTCATGCCTGTCTCACAGGTGTGTTTGAAGTTAGTACTTTGCATTTTTTCTACAACTATGTCTTCAGAGTAATGTGTACTTTTTCCACCAACATATTATTGTAACACTTTCTGTACTTAGATATGCAATAAATCTTTTCTCACACAATGTTAAACATTCTGGCAACACCAATTTTTCCCACTAGGCCAGCGACCATTCTTGCATTGTATACCGCAAGGCTATTTGTGCACTGTCCTTAGGTTTTGTCCACCAGTATATATTACCAAATTATCAATGCCGTTACTCATTTTGTTAAAAATCTTAGTAATGTATTCAGTCCAGTTGGTCCACCAAGAAATTTGATTTCTTTTTTCACCATCTCCATTTTTAATTTTCTATTAAAAATTTATGTTTTAGTTTTGCCTGTGTAGTAAACTCCAGATTACCTGCTCTCGAAAATGCACTTTAAAAAATTGAAAAAAAAAAAAAAAGCATAATTGATTGTTGAAAACAATGTAATTGTGCACCATGAGAGATTTCTAATTTATCGTGACACTAAAACTTAAATTAGAGATACTGTATATAAAAATTAAATCCAGTTTGAATTCTTGACGTCATCTCAAACAACATTCATTCGATTTGAAGAGAACTGTAAAGCCCCAAAATGTGACGAATCATATTTAGTACACTGCTGGATGACCAACTGCATTTCCGCATAATGTACAATGTTCTGCATACCTCTCAGCATCACAAACCACTATTTTGAAAATTCTCACTATCGATGCATGGGTGCATGTTCGTGCTACATCTGGACAAAGGCTTTTACCAACAAAATGCGTTAAATTTTTTCAAGTTTCAAGCTTCGTTCTATAATGTATACATATTTGTAGTAATGAAGAGCACTTTTTAAAATTTTAATATTTGCTTAGTATTGCTACTGCTATTTTTCGATTAGCCTTGCGAATTACACCACCTATTACTGTGAATAATCGGCAGTTTACTATATTTACTCTGATCTGGTTTAATCTTAACCATTTTTCATATTTAATCACTTCATCCCATCCCTTTTCAATGTATTTCTAATATTTTTATTTCGTAATGTGTCAGTTATTGAGTTCATGCACCCACATTTTGCGACTCAGGTCGTTGACCCATAAGAACTAGAAAGAAAAAAAAACCTTTCTGATTACCTTGTGTCAACGAGGTCTAGGCTGAGTCAGATAATGTGGGTATGTAAATTTAATTGCCTAAGTTAACTTGCCTGTAAACTTTATTTTGATGCATAAGTTAAAAGTGCAATTCACTTAATTGTTGCTAAAGAAACTGTTGATTAAATTATTTTATTGATAAAATAAACTGTCATGGAAATACGAGAAGTCATGTCATAATTTATTTTATATCCTTGCAGGTACGATGAATGGGTTAAGAAGAGCTTTATTGTTGAAAACATAAGTGAACATAATCGATCTGTTCGCCGAAAAAAGCAGGAACAGAATTTGAAAGTAAGTATTGTCCTCTGAATGAAAATGTTCCTTTATATATATTATGCATACATATGCACACACACACACACACATTTATTTAAATAATATTCATATATTCTGCACTAAGTGATGCTTTAAATTACTTTTTCCTTCCTTTTAGAATTCTCCGCCATCGCCTTCTAAAAAGAGCGACCGAGGACGCTTGCCTGGGACATTGCCAACAGGAAAATTGCATCGAAAGAATTCAACAAGCAGCACCAACTCGTCTACTGTTTCTAATTCTCGTACCACTCGATCTGATAAATCAGGGCTTCATACTTCTCCATTTTCGAAAGGACTTCAACCGAGAAAGAGAACTCGCAAAAAATCTGGTGTTTCGTTGACCTTCACCGACACATCACAAGATTCTGAAAGTGATGAGGATGATTCCATGTTGGTGGATGATGAGGAAGACATGGATCTTGAAGGAGAAATCAAAACGAAGGAAGATATATTTAGTGATGATGAAGAAATTCAACTTGAAACGTTCAGAAAATTGCCTGACAAAGAGAGTCAGAAAACAGACGATGATGAAGAACCAGTTCCACACGATCAGGAAATAAAGTGTGAAGCACCTGAAACTCCCAAAGCTGACGCAAATCGGGAGAATGTAGGCAAAGAAGAACTTTCTGCAAAGTTGAAAATCACTTCTGTTTCTGAGAAGAAAGAGGAACAAACTCAGGTCAAAGTTGAACACAAGCCTCCTGAGCAAAGTTTGCCTTGTTTTCCTCCAACAACTGACGATTCTGCTCCATTTCTGAAGAAGAAAAATCTTGAGAGGAAAGATCCCTTAGACGTGTCTGTTCCCATCTTGAAAAAAGTTGATGAAGTCATTGTCGAGAGTCCACGGTCCATTAGTGAATTGATAGAAATGAAATATGTGGAAATGGTGAAGAAAGAACCCAAACATGAAAGTGTTGATACTGTCAAGCCACAGAACATTGTTGATCAGCCTCGAAAACTTTTGGATGATAAAATGCCCCCACTTATAACTTTCATGGGCCCTTTTGATAAAGTATTAACAGGGGCAAACATTAAAACAAAAAATGAATTGTGTGGTGCTACTCTTCCACAGAGCACCTTTGCTTTATCTTCAAAAGATAAAGAAACAGTACACGAGAATAAAAATGCATTACCTATGCCTTTAACCTCGTGCAGCAAGATGTCAAAAACCATACCACCACCACCAGCTAAAATTGAATTAAAAAATGAACATACTCCATCACCATCCAAAGGATATTTCCCAATGTTTGTTTTTAATTCTTCTAGCCCTAAATACTCAGATTCTGTAACTGATGCAAGCAACAAAAGTCCTCTCTCCATGAGAAGCATTTCAGCATTCTCAAAGAACACATCTGACCTGAAAGAATCAAACTTAGTTGGAAACGTGGCTGCAAAATGCAAAACTTTTCTCTTCCCTGAACCATTGCAAGAGAAACCAATTATCTGTAAGGAGCCAACAGCAGCAGAGAAAAAATATTTCCCACCTCTGTCTAAAGGAACTATCATTCCTACCAATTTCTCAAGTGCCGTTTCTGGTCCTACCAATTTATCAGGTACCATTTCTGGTCCTACCAATTTGTCAAGTACCATTTCTGGTCTTACCACTTTGTCAGGTACCATTTCTGGTCCTACCACTTTGTCAAGTGCCATTTCTGGTCCTACCACTTTGTCAAGTAGCATTTCTGGTCCTACCACTTTGTCAAGTACCATTTCTGGTCCTACCACGTTGTCAAGTACTATTTCTGGTCCTACCACTTTGTCAAGTACCATTTCTGGTCCTACCAATTCGTCAAGTACCATTTCTGGTCCTACCAATTTGTCAAGTACCATCTCTGGTCCTACTAATTTTTTAAGTAACCTTTCTGGCCCTACCAATTTGTCAAGTAACCTTTCTGGCCCTACCAATTTGTCAAGTAAACTTTCTGGTCCTACCAATCTGTCAAGTAACCTTTCTGGCCCTACCAATTTATCAAGTACTGTTTCTGGTCCCACCAATTTATCAAGCACTGTTTCTGGACCCACCAGTTTGTCAAGTTCCATATCTGGTCCAACTAGTTTGTTGAGTAGCATTCCAGCACCTACTAATTTGTTGAGTGGTGTTCCTGTTAGTATGCCTAGTAACCTTTCTATTCCTCCAAAAAAGGTGGAAAAGAAGAAAAGTTATGACACTGTAATCCATAATATGCCAGACTTCCTTCAACGGGAATTTCAACCCAAATGCTCAGAGTTGAAATCACGAACCGTGTTGCCTGAATCTGAACCAAAAGTTCAAAGAAAACCATTTGAATATTCCCTAACTTCTCCCACTAAATTTAGAAGTGTTGACAACCAATCAAAACCATCTCAAATTGACAAATATTTCACTTCTTTCTCATCGGGAAAGCCTTTGGACCTGTATTCACCTTCAAAGAGTTCTTTATTATTGGAAAATAAGCCTGAAGTAAAATCAAATGTAGAATCTAATAAAATTATTGAAACACATATTCACCTAACAGACTCATTTCTTAGTAAACCCATCGTGACTGATTTTGATGTGTTAAGAAACTCGAGTTTTCAGAAAAAGGAAACCATACCTGTACCATTGAAACCTATTGAATCTAAAGAAATAAGCACCCATACTTCTGTCATTGCCTTTGCATCTTCCTCAGCATCGACTAATGTTGCTCCACCTATCTCGGAAGTTAAAAGAAAACCTGCAGAAATTAAGAAAAGCTTCATTCCAATAGCCGAGACCACAGATTTTAATTCCAATCTTGTAAAAGATACTGACAACAAAAGCATGAAAATTGAGAAGGAAAAGATTGAGAAACCCATGAATCGTACTTGTACCCCTCCACCCATTCCACCTCAACAAGAAACAACATCCGTGGATTTGAAAATTAATTCACCGGAATTGCTTCAACAAAGCTTGACCGAGCTTTCGATTGAAGAAAAAGGAAAAGATTTATCTATTAACAGCAAACAGAACTCACCAACTAGCAGCAACTCTTCCTCCAGCAATGTATGTAATGTTTTTCTAAATGTGAGTGCTGAAAAATCATGCAAAGATGTTAAGGAACTGTTTTCACCTCAAAAAAATCTTGACGTGAAAAGTGAAGGTGATGAATCTGTTGTCAAATCTGTTATTTCTGCACCATCTTTGAAGTCTTCGCCAGATCATAGCCTCCAAAGTTCAACACATTCTGCATCTTTTGAACATTTTGATAGCATCTCCAGCTCCTTCGAAAATGAAAAAAGTGGGTCCATGTTTTCTAGAAAAGAAATCAAGAAGAAAAAATCAAAAATTTCGAAGAAATCGAGCACTTTTGATTTATTGGAAAAAGAAGACAAGCCTAAAGAAATTAGGATGAAATCGAAGAAGAAAGGGAAATTGGATGCAGAAGACTTGTTCAAAGCAAAAGACATAGAAATGAAAGCGAAAATGAAAAAGTTTAAAAAGAATAAAAATAAGAAACGCTTTTCCCGGCTCGAAGACCATGACGCATTTGGCAAAACCGATACCGCCGAGAGTGGGTTAAAAGATACATCTGTAGAAAAAATTCGAAAAAGGGAGAAACGAAAAGAAAAAAAGTTTTCAAAGGCAGAATCTGTCGTATCCAAATATGATGATATTGTAGACAGCAAAGCCGATTTTCCCAAAAAGGACAGAAAGAAAGGTAAAAAAGATAGAGAGAAAACAGGCAGTGACAAAAAAATGGACCTGTGTGGAAAGAAAATTAGAAAGAAAAAGAAATTTCATGTGGAAGGAGCATTGGATTCAGATTCAGAAAAGGACATCCATAACAGATTAGTTGATAAGAAGAAGAAAGAGAAGAAAAAAGTGAAAACGAAGGATAGTTCGTCATCTGATGATGCTGCTGAAAATCGTCTTCTGATTGATGAAGAACCAAATACTTTTACTCCTGTACAAGACTCTGTAGATAAACACGAGAAAAATGACGATCCGGATATGTCATTTCTGCTTTGTGAGGAGAAAGTTCCTGCAAGCCCAGTTGGGGCCAATTCTCTGCCTGATGATACAACTGGTTCTTCCAGCTTAGACGAAAATAGCAATAATCGCTCACCGAGCTCTGATGAGGACAGAATGCCAGCTGTCAATCTGGACATTTATCCAGGACCTGCTGATCTTGGAATGTTGGAAAACATAAATAAGCGCAATGCTGA
>QLNU02015270.1:76406164-76483252 GCA_006491805.2 Dysdera silvatica
GCTGTTTGTCATGGACATTTTGCCTTTCGGAAAAATCCTGACACCAACAACAAACCATCTGCTTGCTCATGATTGATGACGGATTTCGATCGGCGCTACCTTCTGTGCATTCAAAAACTTTCTCACAGACCTCATCTCTCAGTTGGTGGTAGAAGAAATGAGAGCCGACATCTTCGTGCACTACAGTGACGTTAATGTAAGCGATCGGGAAGTTACAACTGCCGCATATGATAGCTACAATCACAATCTACCCGGCTTGTGTCTTCACGTTTCTTGCCTTTTGCAACGCCAGCTTTTGGCGATGTAGGTAATTTACTTTCTTGATGACCCTTGTAATATTTTTTTTTGAAATTATGGATATAAATACTTATTAATAAATGGTTATATCCAAAATCCACATTGACTTTTTGATTTCATAGGTTCTTATTCATCAAAATGTAAAAGCAAAAGGATAATAAATGGAAAAACAATAAAATGTTATATTAGGTTGGCTGTATGATGAACATAGACAGATTTTCACGACAATAATTTTTCTCGCTCTGGTTAAAAAACAAGTTTGGGGAGTGCGGGAAAACACTTCAAAATATGCAGTTTGTGTCCAAAAAAGCAACTTCCAACGAATGTTGGAATCAACAGCTTCTGCTTTCTCAACGTATTATTTGTGAACTGTTCATTTTTCCCAAACCCATATCCGTAGAGTTATATGGGCCCTTGGGGCCCAAGCCGCCCAATAATTTGAAATAAATTGCAATTTTACATATACTGTAATGTATAAATGTACAAAATATGTGCTTGGGCCCTCCCAATAATTTTGAAAACTCTACGTTGATGCCCAAACCTGTTCACATGTACTTCCAACCCGTTGGTTTTGTGTCAAGAAAGAAGTTGGTCATGTGTCAAGTTTTGTGTCTAGGAAACTAGGAAGGGAAGTAAATGTAATGATAGTTTGCCATTACTTGTCAGATAATTATCCAATTGAGCAGTTTGAAATACATTTGTATAGAATGTAAATGAGATCTGAGGTACTTTGCTGTCTTGGGAAGTCTTACGTGGCAATTGTCATGATGTTGATGTCATATAATGGTATAAAGCTGCCATCAATGAATGTTTCTGGTGACCCATGGGAGCAACGAACCCATGACCTTTGTGTTATCAGTGTGACCATAGTAACTAGCAATGCAGCCAGTTCCGAATTTATGTCTTTAATGAATTCATTCACATCAGGTAAAATTGTGAGGTCTTAGGCCCAGACATGAGAGCATTTATCAGGGGTTTGATGCTATTTAAAAGTTATTTTCACCCTGTTTATTTACAAATGTCCCAGAAAATTTTATTGCTAATAATTTTGATTTTTTTTTTTTTTTTTCAGAATGAATTATTGCAGAATTTTATTTTGTTTATAAGTTTTTTAAGTTACTTTGTATATAATGGTGGAAATTATTCTTTGATGTTAAAAATTTATTCGAAACAGAGCTTCATGGCAGAACTTCTGTGCATGTTTTAAACACAGGTTTAAGTTCGCAATAAGGAGAAGAGAAATTATTTATATATATATATATAAATTTCAGTGTACTTCTACAGAAGTTTTTAATGTAATATTTACGTTAAGAGTTTTATTCATTAATATTAAATATGGATTTGATTTCATTGCTAAAAATGATTTGTTCACAAAAGCCATTTTGAACATTAATTATACTCATATATTCCATATGTATTGTTCCATGCCTTACGTTTTGTCGAAATATACAGTACTTAGAATTAAGTTTATTGAAACATTTTAAGATCTATGTTGTAGACATTTGGTGTTATATTTTTAAAAAGTACTGAAATACATCAAAACATTCAAAAGTTCATACCTGCCAACTTGTATGATTTGTCTGTACGATGTATGAAATTTGCCCTCTTTATACTATTATACGAATTAATCCAAAAATCAAACAGCAGTATAAATCAACGTTTATTGGTGCCAATAAACGTTGATTAATATTGTTGTTTGATTTAATCTGCGTAGTGTTCGATTTATATAAATAATCAAAAAATGTAGGAATTTTGATAATTTTATTCGTAAACTGCTAGTTTGCAGTTAGTGCTGCTGGTTTAGGCCAAATTGGGCTCTTTTTTTCCAGTCTGCTAAAAAAATCACTAGGTTTGGCAACAACACAAAATGTATAGATTCTATATTAATGTTGCCAAATAGAACCAATGTGCATAAATTCACCTTTTTCTGTAGAGTCATGGCCAAACTGCATTACGCAGGTATAGCGGTCTGTTCAGTTCTGAAAAGGATAGAATCGAGGGGATCATTTTTAGTCAGTAGATGGCGCTAATTGCAACCCCTTTTTATACGAAAGGCAGTGATCTAATCTGTGTGGCCGGGTCGGCAATCGGGGGCCATCTAGTGATTCCCCAGATATATGTAAAGTATCCAAGCCACTAAGCACCGCTGCAAGCATGTGTAATCCAGTTTGGCCATGGTAGTTTTTCCAAGATAATTTGGGAAAGTTGTAAACAAATTGTATGGCAATGTTTCACGGGGTAAACAACACAGCCGCCATCTTGTGGCAAAATGTCCAAAGTAAAGCCTAGACAATATAATTTGCCGATGCTTCGTCTTTTGAGAATCGTTCATTTGCAGATATCAAATATTTTATTGACAGATTCCCTGTTATCTTGCATATCGAAGATAGTGAGAGCCAAGAAGCAGCAATAGACAAGCTGCATGCTCAGTTTTCTGCGTTTCAGGTAGATGATATACCAGAACACATTAGCAAAGAGGAAAGAATGGATACTAAATGGTCTTACGTAAACGACGTAAAATCTACAATTGGTGCTTTAAAATACAATGGGCTTGGCAGAGTTATTTTATCAATTTTAACTCTGCCACATGCAAATGTTGAATGCGAACGCGTGGTTAGTCAGATAAAAAAAAAAAAACCAATTTCATAGTTTGATGTCTGATGCAAATCTAGAAACTTTGTTAACTGTTAAGACTATGCAAAGAGGAAAATGTTATAAGCAAAAATAGGACAAATTCTTAAAAATAGCAAAGTCCGCTACATATGACATTCTGAAAAACTACCAAGTAAATTCTTGGCCAATAGATGTCATTTTTATATTACATTATTAAAATTTAATTGTCTTTATTAAGGTATGATTTTCATTAATTTCCTCGGTTACATTGCTTAATATTTTTGCATATGAAAATTGTACTAATTTTAGATGTCAGTTGTACTAATTTTAACATTTTGAGGTTGGCAGCGATGCAAGTTCTAAGCCCCTCCCCCTTAAGGAGCTTCCAACTACAGCTCTGACTCCAAGAAAAATCCTGATTTATTGACTTAATATATCAAAAGTACCACATTCTTTAGCGATCTATTCTATTTCTCCAGACTAGGGCCCATAAAAGACTTACACCGGTATAGGATCCAACAATAGTTTTGTCCGATTGAAAAAAAAACAGTTCATTTGTTGATTATGTGTTTTGGCCAACGTTTTGTTTCTATTGTATATATAAGGAAAATGCATTAACTGCCCTATGAATTGCTGTCAAAAAAATCATATCTTTTAGTTCAGAAATGCCGATTTTATGTCTACGATAAAATATAAATATGTGTGTCAAATATGGTCAACACATAAAGCCTCCGTGGTGAGTTTTTTCATGGGGAATTTATTATACATAATAATTCTGACGCCCATATTTTTTAGCTCAAAGTAGAGCTTTTTCGTTATAGGAGAAACTGATGTCTCTTTTTCTCCTATAACAAGAAAGCTCTAGTTTGAGCTAAAAAAAAAAAGCGGGTGTCGGAATTATGACATATATAAAATTCCCCATGAAAAAATGCAAAAATCTCTCCCCAGAGGCTTTGTGTGTTGACCTATATTTGGCAATTGCATTACCCCTAAGAAGGGTAATTATATCTTACAACCTTTAGAGCTAGTGGTGTGTTCGAAAGGTAAACAGAAGGTCTTCAAGCTTTGTGGTGGCACAATGATGACTTTTTCGCCTAGCTTGCCGTTACTCTTGGTTGGACTCCCACCAGTGCAAAAATTGAATGCTTACCAACGTCCATGTACTGTAGTCCGTATTTGGTGCCCTAAGCCTCAAAAGGTTCGGTAAAATTCTAGGTCCCACTGCACCATGATCTTTGCTGTCCTCGCAGCATAATAAAAATACATTTTTGAGGACTTGATCAGTAATGGTTGAATTATAGCTCCAAGATATGGCAATAATTTTTGATATAATCAAGCTCTTTCATATGGATTTTCTTCGGTGGAACATATTTTATTAGTCCAAAGCACATACCAATGAAAACTGATAATTTTTTGACAGTATGGATAGCCTGACGAAGTCATACCAGTTAGCACTTCATGCTGATGTACTTAGTCATATTCATCTTGTCGTTCACAGTGGATTTTATTTCTGTTTCAGATGAGAAGGATCCAGAGAAAAGAATTCTGATTCTTCAGGAAAAAATGACGGAAATGAAGAAACTTTACGCTTCGCTTAAGGCTGAGGTTGCACAAATTGATCGGCGGAGGAAGAAAGCAAGGAAAAAAATCAGGGAAGCAGGTAATATTTGTAGAAATATATATGCCATGTTATTAATTACTTGTTCTTCTGTTAGTCATCTGCATTTTTAGTCATCATTCCAAAATGTAAAGCTATGCAAAATATTTACGGTATTCTAAATATCACATTGTCATTCATCAGTCATTCTTGATTTGGCTGCACACAATTTTAGTCATTTTAGAATACAGTGTTTTCAAATATTAGCTCTGTTCTGAATCTGATGTTGCATCATTGATTATTTATTCTTCTGTTAGATATGTATATTTTTCTGTATTTGTTGAATATGAAGTGTATGATTCAAAATATTAGTGCTGTTCTAAATATTTTGCTATGTCATTAGTCATTAGTCATTCCTCAATTAAGGCTGTATATTAGGGCCGACCGAAAAACTCAAAATTGCCTTTTCCACTAGTAGCCGTTACCACTAGTGAGGGGGAAAATGGGTGTTCCCATGAGGGCTTCAACACTCCCCCCAGCAGCCATTTAAAAATTGTATTTGCCCGAACCTGCTATGCATTTACTTTCAAAAGTTTTACAGTCACATTTTAAAATAAGGTACTTTTTAGCTCATTACTAATTGTCAAGCAATATCAATTATTTTTGTAGCGTTTTGCTATCTTGTACATTCACTAAAATTCTCGACAGCTTTGAGAAGTAGGTGGTAATTTTTCTTAGCACCCCCCACCCAAAACCCAGAAGTATTCGTATGAGTGCTCATGGGTGTGCCATGGTAGTAATTGTGCAAAATTTCACCCCTGTCAATTATTATCTTCAGCTGCAGCAATGGCCCTGAAAGTTTGAGAAATTAGCTAAAAAGACAGGCAATTTAAAAAAAAAAGTCTAGTTGCACCTAGTTTCAGTTTGTCAAATATCAATGATTTGAATTTACAACATTACACCTGGAAGTGAATATAGTAATAATGAATAAAAATCACTTGGGTGGTGGGGTGGGGGCAGTATCAGTAACACAAAATGGTATTTCCTGCAATATTTTTGAGAGGTGGACAAAATAGAAGATCATTTGTATATGCAAATAACATTTCTTTTTATCCTGGGGGAATTGCCGCTATCCTCTCTCCTGGATTGGACCATGGGCGTGGGAAACCTAAAACTTTGGCATTGTCGTCACTTGTTTGGTAGGACTTGCACGTATGTACACTGTACAATGTGCATGTGCACTTGTTAGCTCTTCACCATCTCTTATTATTCAATGAGCAACTCAGAACTCACCACGTGAAACTAGCTACATGACAAGTTCCTCCCTAGCCCTACCCAACCACTCTACTTTAGTGGGCTAGAAAAAGAAAATGGTTTCTGAATTTAAATTCGGACATTTCAGGAAAGAAAAGTCATATTTGGAATTGGAAATGTCTGAAGAGTTAAGCAATTGAGCGTGGGGTCATTTATATTTCACTTGCAGTGCTCAGCATAAAATCATGTTTTAATTCAAATGATGGCATCTTGATTCATGATGCAATTGTGGAGCGTATCAAGCCATCCCTTGCTTTCAACCCTTTGCTGGAAACTCTGTTTGAGGCACCTGTTACCTGTTTAGCTATGCGTTCAACAGCCTGCATGTGAACTGGAAAGTGTACAAAGTCCCACTTGGTCTCATTCTGCAGGATTTCTTCAAACTCCTCACTGCTAATACTGTCAAGCATGGGAGGGGATGTGACATTGCATCTTTCCCAGTCAATCAGATCGACATAATGAGTTGCATCAAAGTTGAAGTCAAGGATTGTATTTGGTCTAATATCGTTAGTCTCACGAGAGTCCAATATTTTTCTGGCCTCAAGAATCCTTCGAATAGCTAGCTTACTAGTGGGCAACCTCTCATCAGTAAGCATTGTGAGTAGAATGCTCTCCGAAGAGGTAAAGAAAGCATTGCATCTCATAACAGGATCAGAAGATACTTCTTTGACACGTACCTTGATGAGCGGATCACTTGTCCCACGTCTAGCACCATCTTTGATGGAATGTTCCGTCTTTATTATGAACCATGACAGAGTTAATGTTTAATAAACATTTAGAATGTATTGCACCGGTGATTTCAAACCAGTTTTGGGTTTTCTGGTCGATACATAAAATTTCAGAATTCTGTTCGTTGTGGTCAGCCAGCGAGACACGTTTAGGGGACCAGGGTTGCGCTTTCCATGATCAGATGAACAAGTGCCAGCTGTGATAGCAAGACAAATGCTAAACAAGTACTGCTGATCTTTATTCAGAACAGAGGGGACAATGCAAGGCAGATCGCTGTGTACAGCCTGGACACAAGTAACTGGGGGATTCTCTTGGCCCTGTGCACAAATACACAGGGTGCACAACATACCAAACAAGTGACAATAACGCTAAAGTTTTGGATTTCCCACATCCATGGTCTAATCCAGGGGGAGGGAGGGATGGGGCAATTCTTCCCGGTGAAAAGTAACGCTATTTGCATATACGAATATTCCATTTTGTTCATTTCACTGAAATACTATTTTGTGTTATTGGTGCCTTCCCCAGACAGAGGCTCTGAATCTATCCCTCCACACCTCCCACTGCTTCCCCATCCCAGGCACACCACCCAAATGATTTTTATAACCACTCTCATTGTGTTGTAAATTCAAGTATATCGATATTGACAAACTGAAACTACCTGTAACTAAACCAGATTTTTCTAAAAAAAAATTCTGGTCCTTTTAGCTAATTTCTCAAACTTTCAGGGCCGTTGCTTGAGCTGAAGATAATAATTAACGGGACTGAAATTTTGCACAGTTACTATTATAGGGCATCCTCGTTTTTTCAGCCCTCCAGTATGTATATTTCAGTCCAGTATGTATATTTCACTCCAGTATGTATATTCAGTATGTATATTTTCAGTCGTCAAATTCTTTATCTGTCATTTGTTTTTCCTGTTCTTATTTTTAAAAAAAAATCTTGTTCAGCATTTAAGGAAAATATGAGTATGGCAGAACTTTTTCTTGTAACCAAGTATATTGCTGGCCATGTGTCTAACCATTGTCCCTCCCCTGTTAAATGTTGGGTATTTTGAAGGTTCACGTCTTTCTGGCTGTTAGATAAGGTGTGTTATTTAGAATCTACCCTCAACCACCTACCCCATCACTTCCCTATCTACGAATTAAGTAATCTGTAGATTAGTAGTTCCCAACCTGGGGTCTTTATATAAGGAATTTCACACCAAATGTTTCCAATGCTTTTATATTTCAACATGGCTACATTGAAATATTCTACTTTTGGTTGTTAACTTTATATCTATAATATACATTAATATATATAATTAATATATTTTTATGTTTTTTGTGTTTTCTTTGTTAAAAATGCTTCTATTGTGCAAATGTAGCACCAATAGGACAAAGGGGTGGTCGCCGATCTTTTGGTTACTATAAAAGGGGGGTCGTGGAGCTTTCGGTTACTATAAAAGGGGGGTCATGGATTACTTGGCTACTATAAAAGGGTGTCGTGTCTTGAAGAAGACTGGGAACCACTGCTCTAGGTCATAAAGCTGTATGGTGACAATTAATTTAATGTTTTATTAAAATTTTCTAAAATTAAGCTGTGTTTATTTTTTGAAAACATGAAGAAATACTTTGTTTTTAATAGTTATGCGAAGTTGAAAATCCACTTGTATATTTTCAGCTGCATCCATCCAGACTGGCAACACATCTGCTCATGGCGAGGATCTTTCAAACTGTTCTTAACAAGGAAGCTTTTACTTGTACAGAACACACTTGTACAAATGAAAAGAAGGAATGAATGTACACAAAGTTACAAAGTTTTTTAAAAACATACTGCTTTTTATAAAACCTGAAAATTGTACTTTTTGTTCTTTAAAATTTACTGTCTAAATTTTAAAAAGTGAAACAGCTTGCATAAAGTGAAAAGCAGAATTTATAGGAAATGAAAATCAGTTTCTGTTGTTTTGAAAAGTTATTCCCCCTTCCTCCCTCCATTTGTTTAAAATACCCCTCTTTTGTAAATTATATGCTGTACGTTCCTTTCTGCCTTTATATATAGAGGTGCCATTGATGCCCTATTGCATTTAAAATACATGGAATAGAAGGAAAGAACTCGATGCATGTCCCAAGAACTTGCTATTTTGTAACGAAAAGAGGTGTTTTGTTTTTTGGGGACCCACATTTTCCAAGAAATACCCATATTTTTCAACCTAGCTGGTCCTTGGGACCCAATTTTAGAACACCCAGTGACACCCTTGTTTATATATTTGATGAAATATGAATAATCCTTCATATATATTTTACTGGGACTTAAAATATTGATTACAGATTCTCCTTAAGCTTGAGTAATTGTAATACACCTTCTATGTGAAAATTTTTTTTTAAATTCAAATGATTAGGAATGCCTGCTGTTTTCTATTGACCTCTAGTCTAGGGTTCAGTCCCCTACCTTTTGTCTGTTACCTGTAAACACAAACCTCTATTATAATTTTTAATTTATCCTGTAAAACACAAACCTCTATTATAATTTTTCTGATCTTATGTATTTTACAGACGTTTTTAATGCTCTTAAGCCTCAATTACATTGGCTGAGTTTCCACACTCCTTGCTGGCTTGTAAAACTAGTCAGCGTGTGAGCGAATTGCAACTCGCTCAGCAGGTCTCGGTTACATTCAGGTTGTAGAACTTGCTCAGTAGAAACGTGCAGCAGAGGTGTGTAGTAGATGACCACTAACAGCGATTTTTCTAAACTGACTTTCAACGGTTTGTTTCAGCCAATCAAATTGGAGAAAGTCCAGCCGAATAGCGTGTAAAATAGCTCAATCCCCAACTTCACTAGCCGAGTAAGTGGCTAGTTAACTAGACGACTTTATTACACTGTGCGAGTTTAGTAGCAGCAAGTAAATTTGCCAACGAGGAGTGTATAAACTCACCCAATGTAATTGAGGCTTTTGTTTCCATTGGGCTTTGAAGTTCCAGCATAGTAAAACAACATTGTAGTGGTGATGCATTCATCTGTCACTTTGTTAACCCAGTTTTGATTCTTTAGGCCAGGGGTTGGCAACCCATGACACACGGAGTCATTTTAAAATAAAACTCATTGTAAAGAATTCTCTTCCTAAGAGCTTTCTATTTTCTAAATTGATTAATTATTAATTAGGATGTTCTCTAATTATTAATTTTTACCCTATTAATTAACCGATCTATTTATTAAGTTTCATTAACATTTGATAGTAAACCAAACATCCACAATTTGGGCGAGTGCAGGCTGGCACGTGACAGAAAATTGCAGTATAACTTTGGCACACTGCCTTTGAAAGGTTGCCGATCCCCACCCTAGGCAATAACAGTTCGGATCCTTTGCAAAATTCTAGGTTCAGCATTACCCTAGCTATCCTTGTACCATGAAATGAAAACTTTTCCTGCTCCATAAAACAGTTCTTCATTATCAGCACATGTCTGCTGTGGAGCTGAAGTGAGCTATATTGTGGTTTCCTCACTCTCTTTGATCCATTTCCTAATGAAAGACTCCATGGTTTGTAGGAGGAAAACATGCTTTTGCCCTTCAGCTTGTAAGAAGCTTTTGCTCTTCAGCTTGTAAGAAGCTTTTGCTATGTCTTCAGCTCCTAAATACCTCATAGCAATTTGCAAGTATGTTATGATCTAGTGATTCCATCAAGTCTTTGATTCTATCTCAAGGAACTTACGTCGTCGTCTTTTTCGTCTTTTTTTTCCAAGGAAATACTAACCCTTTCCATACGTTTTTTCTAAAATTGGGTTTGTGTGGAGCAGGGTGTTGCCAAAAATTTTAAGATAAAAGCTCTGAATTTATTTAAGGTCAGTGGGCATGCATTTATGAATTCGTTATGGATTATAGATAAACCCAATGACAATGGAGTTGTTTATTTGGTTAACTGTAATTCAAGGACTATTCGCAGATTGTTGGTAATGCATTTAAGGACCCCCATACAGCCAAACACGTTTTCTGCTGCGGTATTTTGCCAAAATAGGCAAGGGACCAATATATTCATTTTACAATCAATGTTACGTACCCTAGATTTAAATTATATTGAAATCATTTATGGTATACAATTTCCAGTTGTTTAAACTAAGTTTTGCTTTTTATTTATTTATATAAATCGAATAGAATCTTCAGTAAATAGTCTTTATATACGTTCGTAAAGAGATTATATATTGTCGTTCGTAGCTCAGTGGGTAGAGCCTCCGCCCGGCAAGTGGAAGGTCGTGGGTTCAGGTCCCACCGAAGGCAGAAATATTTATTTTCTTTCGAACGTTTCACCATCTAATCACGCCATACCATCGGCGTTGGTATCACTACGCCAATAAACGTTGATTGATATTGTTGTTTGAAAGTTTTGCTTGTTGTCAGTGACCATTGTAAATAGCACTGAATGGTACATCAAAACGTCACTAACGATCAATTTGCAAACTTGAAATTTCTTCCAGTCATTTTATTTTGAACTGTGGTTACTTTGACATTCTGTTTTATCGAAATTAGGTGAAAATTAGAAAAAGACCAGAGGACACCAAATTTTAATTCCATATGGCCTACTCAAATTTTATTAATCAACTTAATTTTGCCTACCAAGTTTTTTCGGGTTTAAATTGGAACTTCACCTCAGTCTAAAAACGTTTGTGCCTGCAGCATTCCTTGTCTTGATAGTAGTATCTTGAAGTCAAACTATTTATTGAATATAAATTCTTTGGTGGCACGGAGATAACATGTTCATCTATTACACAATTTTTTCTGGTTCTATTCCAGTGGTACGGTAGAGTGAATGCCATTTTTTCTATCCACCACAGCATAGCGTTTGATTTCCACAAGGGGCACAGGATTCTGAATTCCTCAGAAAACAGTTGGTCCTTGTACAACATGACCTTAACTGCTCTTCCATCATGGTCATCGTTGTGCCATTAAAAATTCTTGCACCATAAAACATAAACAAGTAATTTTTTAGATATATAATTTTTACTTCTGAAAACCAGGGATTTTAGTTTAGAAATATACTTTTCAGATTTAACAGAGCTTCCACGCAACCTGAAATTGTCGGGGAATTTGAAATCGCCCCCAAAGGTCAGGGAAAACTATCCTAAATTCTGTTTTGAATGTCTAAATCCCTCATGCTCATGAAACCATTTTCTCTGCATCCAAAGTTTAGTTTAAAATTACTTGTGATTGGTCAGGGAATTTCGCCGGAGAAGTCGGGGAAATTTTTGTATCCAATATAAATGGGAACACCGATTTAGTGAGAATTGTATTATTTGATTTGTTCCCTTAATTTTAAAATTGAAATTTTAGATTTGGGAGGAGGGGGATTTTGGTGTTAAGATCTTGCTTCATTTCTTTTTCAAAACCTATTAGGGCTGAATTTGATTTACAGTAAGTCATCGTGGATAAATATATCCTCATTTGTGGATCATGTGATACCAGGTAACCGATCAGTCTTCGGATTCAACCAATTCTTTTTCACACTGTAACTACTCGCTATAGTCTAGTTCTTAGTTTCCTGAGTCTTAAGAGGGCACTCCAGATTCTTCAGAGAAGATGCAGGTCTAATTTCCTGTGGTGGTATAGTTGGTAACGAATTTGTCTTATCATACCATTAAAAACTGTGTTTACAGCCTAACCTTGTTTCGCATAGAATGACCCATGCCGTCCTTGGACAATGAAAAGGCAACCAGCCATCATGTCATTAATCCAACTTGCATTAGTATCGTGGAGCATGTGCTGCTTTTCTGCCCACTGTAGTCCAGGATTCGATTCCCTTTGCAACAGAGATTCAGGTTTCTTTGGAAAATCGTAGGTCGCAACATGACCTTTGCTAACCTTGCCCCATAAAAACACAAAATTTCGCCCAACCATAGTTATAGTGAGCGTGTTATTTAAAGTAGTGCATGTGTTTTGCAATATGCAAAGTAAAAACTGGTTTATACAAGATATTAGCAGAAAATGTAAATATTAGGTAAGAATTTGCAGATAACTCGCTGCCTTTATTCACTTATTTGTATATAGTTTTATATTTTAACTTAGTAATAGAGTATAATTGAACGATCGTTTGGCGTTGTATATTTCTGTGCAATTATATAACGCTTCAAACATTACCCTTCTGTTCTGCGTTTCACTTTCTGAGGGGAAAAGCTGCTCATGGTTTATCAATCACGTTAATCTACCTGTATCATCCTAGTAATCCAGTGGGTGGTCTCGGAATATCTAAGCCAACAATTGAATAAAAGTATATATATATAAATCCCTGATTTATGTAAATCCATTTGTGTTTTTATTCTCCATTTTACAAAAAAGCAAAATATGGATGGTTTCATGATCTTTTTCTAATTTCAACTTGTTCGTAGTTCTTATTTTTTTAATAAAATGTGAATGATTTATCGATTTTAATTATTGCTGTGTAGATATTGACGAATTTTTGTAAATAACCATTTTGATAACGACGTACGCGCAACTGTGAAAGTCAGTTTTATAATCTACTCTCTGATGTGCGCTTGCAGCGAAAGCGGAAATCGGGAAAAGTATCTTGTACAGCAAAACAATTATTTTAAATGTTGCTGGTCATGCTTCTCCATATTTATGAAATTATTAGTAATGCTCCATCTATTATTGTACATGTGCCCATGATGATATGGCTCATAGAAATGAATGTATACATTTTTATATTTATATGACGAATTTACTTTTTAAAAACAATTTTGTTTGAACAGAGTAAAAAATGATAATTGTTGGTTATAAAATCATTAAATAATAAAACTTCATCATTTTTCGCTGTGGAAAATCAAAGCTCTGTGTCTTCTATTTAAAAAAAAAATGAATATTGAAAAAAAAGACCTTGTGCAAAATATCAGAGATCTGATGGTGTTTTTTCTTTTTTTTAAGTTAGATATTTTATCCTGTAAGACCCTCTTGTTTCTTGTTGAAAGGGTTCATGTACTTAAAATTAATTACATATATTTGAGTATTGTTATGTCTCCTAGTTCATGAGTATTTTATGTTATTAAAAAAATTGTACAACAAATGAAAAAGCATGCTTGTTAAAAACGATTTCATTTTAATTGTAGTCTCGTAGAGTGTTTTGGTGTATGTAGTTTACTTGTATGTGTCTGAACGATTACTTATGTTGTGCTCTGTTCTTCCATAACACTTTATATAATTCTTGCGCATTATTAAATGATTATTACTTATTGTATGATTATTTGTGTCATTCCCCTGCACGAGTAAAGAAATTAAATTTACAAACAAAAAAATTCTTGGAAACTTTCAGCAATTCCTAAATCAGATGAGAAATTTATAATTCACTAAGAAAATTGCTTTTTACCATTAAACAACATTGCATTATTATATAGCAAGGGTTCCAAACTTTCTTGACTTCCAGCTTCTTTCGCTCTCATAAATTATTGACGGCTCCCCAATGTACAAAATTCCGTTTGACGGCGATACTGATGTGGCCTGGAACCAATGAACAGGCTGACATTGTTGTAAAGACTGCAACTGCAGAACCTTAGTGTATGACCATTCCATTTCGAGATCTTTATGGCTCATCCCATATGTACAGAAAATGGCAGAATTGGACGAGCAAGTTTTTAATTAGCTTCCCCACATTAAATTTCGTCTTGAGGTGTGGCAGTCTAGCTATAGTAGTGACTGTCATAAAGAGGTCACTCTGGCTAGACTTCGCATCGGGCATACAGGCTTCTCCCATCATCTTTTAAAGGGAGAAGGCGCCCCGATGTGTGCCACATGTGGTGAACCAGTGAATGTTTTATGTATTTGCCAAAATTTTAACCAAAATAATTTTACCCTTTGTGACATTTTATGCAATTCTTTTAATCATGAACTAATTTTTAACTTTACCTAATATTGGCTTCTTCCATCTCATTTCGTTATATTATTTTATTTGTGACATTTACATACATTACTTTCAATAGATATTTACCGTTTTAATTTCTCATTTTAAAATCAAATGTGCAGTCCCGTCTTGTTTGGTGTAGAATGACCCTCTCTGTCCTTGCGCTGTGAAATACAACCAACCCAATATACAAAAATGTACAAATCACATATTACTTTTATGTAGCGTTCTGTAAATATTAGTTGACGTCAGGATGCCTTTGACGAAAACCCCCAACACAGTTTGAAAACTCTTGCTATATAAGATTATATCCCAAAATATATTTACAGCATTAATGCTTCAGATATTTCATCAACTTCTCTTTTTTATAGGAAAAAAAATATCAAAATTAGATTTACAATAAAATCTCATACCAGGTTTTTGATCATCCGTATATTTTACCTGGACATCTAATTTTTGTTTACTAAATACCAAAATTTCATAAATAAAAATGTTTGAAAACTTTTGAATATTAAAAAAATGTTTATATCCGTAAAAGTCATATAAAAAACTTTGAGTGTTTAGTTGATTGTAATGAATTTTATTTCTAAAAATTAATCAAATAACTACTCAAGCTCCATTAACAATGTTTCCATATTTTTATTGGTTGTCTACCTACAGTATACTGTAAACTCTCCCAATGGTGACTTTTAAAGAACTGAGGAAAAAGTTGTTACAGCAGGAAGTTAATCGAAATGTGTGTAATTCTGTGAAGCATTCTCTGGTACCCCAAAATGCCATCATTAATTAGAACGACGTTATTGAAAGAAAATACTATAATAGTTTTAAGGAGAGAGATTTCACATAAACACGCTTTAACAGTCTCATGCAATTAGGTTTTGATAAAACAAAACTAGATTTTCCAATGTCGTTCACATAAAGATGCTAATAAAAATGTCTTTTACTTTCGCTTTTCAAGACTATGGCTACACTGGACAATTCTTGTGTTCTAGAATCCTCGCCGAAGAGTGACTTCAAATCTCGTTGTAGCCATATCAAAACATCTTTCAGTTCCATTCAATTATAGTTTTCTTTGCCCATTATATCTCTCTCTTATCTTTGAATTTATGTTCGATTATTATAATTTGTTCTTGTATTACGTGGCGTTCTGAGATTTTTAATGCCCATTTTTCGCCATCTGTCATTGTAGCAGCTTTTTTTTGTTTTGTGTAGTTTATTAGAAGTGTTTATCAATGGTTTTTAGAGTATGCACTAAATTTTGTATGTGTTGGTGGACTTGTGCATTTGTGTCTATATAGCTAACTGTGCAATTAAGTAAATAAATAATTTACGTACTATAAATTGTGATTTTTTTTAATATATGCCAAGGTTATCATAATCAACGCTTTGCTTTAATCGTAGTTCTTTGTAACTCCATTTAATATATGGAATAGCCCCAAAATTTGTATGTATGCAACGTACGTTAAAAGGAATGATGTTACAAAAATATTAGTTCCCAAAGTATACTGATAGAAAAAAGTGCGATGCTTCGTAACTGGAAATGTGTGTAGAATAAACAAAAATAAAACAAATCTAAAATGAAATTTCTGCTCTTTATAAAAATAAACTTAAATTGTAACAAGAAATGACATCAAAACATATGCTGAATTGAAGTTTTTGTAGCTCCTGGGCTGGAAGGATGTCATGGGCCCTTTGAAGAATGTAGCTGTTGCGATATTCTCTTAATGAATCAAGGTTTTTTTTTTTAAATATTCTGATAATTTCTCATGCATTTACAAATAAACATTAAAATTATGTTTTAATTTAAATGCATGCAACCAACCATCCATTAGTTTAAGACCAGGCCTTTTCAAGATCCTGAACTGTAAAGCCCTGGAATCGACCCTACTTGGCCTATACAAAATCCAGCACTGTGTCACAACTCAATTTGTTTGTCCTTTATTTCCGTTGACTACGATGTCGCTGACATCGAAGTTGGGCTTTGGCATGATTGCTGTTGTTTATAGGCTACAAATTGCATTTGATGTAGTGTGGTTGGCTGCAGTTTCTAATCCAAAGTAACGACAATTATTTTGAAACTCAACTTAGTATTAGTGATGTTTTCATCCATTGTGAATAAATCATAAGTAAGGTTAAAGTTGTGAAACCATATCCTTTGGCAATTTAGGTTTATTTTTTTATTTTTGCAAAGTATAAAAATAGTAAATTTTGTTTTAAATTTGTCTTGGTTATGTTTTTATTTTTTTCTTTGTGTTTCTTCTTGTGCAGCACCACGTTTTTCCCCATCCTCATATTTTGTAACTAAAATGTTTTCCATGGGATCCTTTTCTGTATCCATCAAAAAGTATGTGTTTACATTTTGGTGACATTCCGCTATAAATTAAAACCACATATAGTTCTAAATCAGGTTATTTTAATTATGATCACGAAGTATAATGCTCATTTTACATAAGCCTGCTTTAGTTAAATGAAGATAAGGTAGAGAATGTCACATAACGGTCAACGCTCATTGCAATGATTATGAACAATGGGCCTTACATTAGTGTAGTAGCAACTAGTTTGTCTATCTGACTATGAACCCGGATCTAATTTCAATAGTCTTGCGCCATAAAAACACTAACAAATTTTGGTGGCACTGCTGTGGCATATCGAATGTGAAAGCTCTTCTAATGTAGTAACTTTATTTCCGCATTTAAGACAAAATATAATAATATATTCCAAAAGAGAAAAATATATTAAAAGGAACACACACACAACATTAAAGCACGAACATCTAGATTAGTACATCTATTGAGAAGAAACCTTCACCTCTCATCCTCCCCACCCTGGTCAATTTCCAGGGGAATGACTAGTTGTATTAATCTTATGTCCTTCCTGTAAGAAACCAGTGTTTTCGGCATAGTGTAGCCATGACCATTTTCAACATGAATCAAGCCTAAACCTATCCATTTTCTTAGGCTTGATTTTTAGTCTCAAGTGGGTTGTGGTTGCCCTTGCCCCCGCCCTAGTTGTATTGAAAAAAAAATGAATAGACAAATTTTGTATTAATTTTAATTGCTTAATGGTTATTATGACACTGCAGACCTATATTGGGACAGCGCAGTGACCTTTGCTGTTCTTACCATGGGTGCCAAAAGCCAATGCAGGCCTCCACAATATAGATCTTTGCCAGCATGGACCTGTAGACTTCATCTAGGCCCTCGGGCTGCAAACCCTCTCTTCGGCTCTGGTTCTTAACCATAAAACAAACAACTATACCTGGTCAATGAAGCACAATGAAAGTCGGTTACATCTTTACAAAAAAATTAGCAATAATATATTTTATATGATGTGCCTTTCACATGCAACTACGTCATGCAGGGTTCCCACTGGAGTTGTAAAAACCCGGGAATTTTGGAAACTTTGATGGGAAGAAACCAAGATAGCTAGAATAAAGGAGGTAGTTCTGTTCGAACCTTTCTTCCTATTGGTTGATTGGTCAAAGTCAATCAATAGGAAGAAAGGTGCGGACAAGACTACCTCCTTTATTCTAGCTATTTTGGTTTCTATGTTCAAAGTTTCCAATGTGTCCAAAATTCCCGGATTTTTTTATCTAGTTCCCATGCAACCTGGAATTGTCAGAGAATTTGAAATCGTCTCTGAAGGTCAGGGAAAAACAAAATTTTTGGTCGAAAGCTGGAAAAGTCAAGGTAAACTTTCTTAACTTCTATTTTGAATAGCTAAATCTCTCATAAACGTGAAGCCATTTTTCCCGCAACTGAAATTTAGTTGAAAATTTTGCTGAAAAGGTCAGGGAAAGGTTGAATTTTTTTCCTCAACATAAGTGGGAACCCTGATTATGTATTTTTTTTATTATCCATAAATTAAGGGATGAAGGGTTCAAGGTCTTACTAACAGTGATTCATTACATTAACTTTTTACATGGCTGTGGGGAAACCATGGAAACTGCACAACAGCTGTTTCCTCTTGAGTTTGTCCAACCTTCTGATTATTCCTCAATGCTGGACATTAAGACCTAACTTTATGCCTAATTGTATGTAAAATCTATTAATTCAAAAACTATGTACAGTTTCACCTCGTTTGTCATGACCCTTGTTGACTGTGCACCATTAGAATCCAACCAATTTTAATCATACCTAATTTTCGTTCGGTTTCTTGTGTAATGCAGATTTTTGCATGCATTTATTTTCATATCTGTTTATCAAAATGAAAATCGTCGCAGCGTTTTTTCTATCAAACATTTTTGTTTCTATAAATTTTTCTCGAAAAATGCTTCGTTTCAGGGAAAAATTTGACACTTTAAGAACTCAAAAAAATATCTTTATTAGAAAATTATTTTACAAGGTTTTGATTATTGCGACTTATTCCTAGATTATCATTGTACACTGTTGGCCATTAAAATTACTACACTATGAAGGCAGCATTCAACAAACGCGAAATTTGCATGGAAAGTAGAACATGCTGGAATATGCAAATAATTAGCATTTCGGAGCATGCTGGCAAAACAGGAGTAATGCCACCAACAGTCTGTATAAAAAGGAAGATCGTAAAGTGGGTTTCTCATATGAAAATTTCATTCACACTTCGTTGTTTGTGTAAAGGTCTTGTTATGCCTCGGGTAAGGTAAAGGAAAGCCTACCCTGACTGCGGTTTATCGTTCCACAATATTTTTGCTCTCTTTGGTCGAGATCCCCCATAACTGTCTTGAGAATATGGAATTAATTGGTTTAGGAGGGCTGTACAGAACGCCGTGTGGGATCTTGGCTGTCATTAGCACTCGAGAGGACAGACATGTTATTCATACGGCCTTTCAGGATCGTACGATCAGGTGATGTACCCTGAGTCAAGAACTTAGGTCATCTTCAGGACAATAAGTGTCTGTACAGAGAGTGTGACGACGAATGTGGAATTAGGAGTGGCATTACGTCTTTTCAGGGGGATCCCGGTTCTGCGTACAGCATGGTGATGGCAGTATTTGTGTGCGGGAGCACTGAGGGGAACAAACATTGTCAGCACGCTCTCGTCATCATCATACGGACCCAGCACCTGGAGTGATGATATGGGGTGCCATTGGGTACACATCCCAATCATCTCTTGTTCACATAGTCGGTAATTTGGACAGCCACCGTTACATTTCTGATGTGTTAAGGCTGATGGCTGCACCCTTACCCTATCTTCAAGACCTCCGCTATGCTACGTTTCAATAGGGCAATGCATGTTGCCAGGGATGGCTGAAGGTTGATTTTGAATGTGGGTGGACTGGCACAGATTGCTTTTTAGCACCCCTCCTCAGGTGAAAACAGATTTTCACAGATGCACTGCAAGCTCTATAACATATAAAAGTGACCAAAAATCTGTGAAAGGATTTCTTTAAACTTTTCATTTTTAAGGAGCTTTTCTACTGTTGGATCAATTAAAAAAAATTTAAACTTGACTTCAGTTTGGCACCCTCGTCCAAACAGGGACCCGGACAGCCGCCCCTGCACATTGCCCTGACCTTCCTAGATACGGAGGGTATTCGATTATTACTCCGTCCAACGAATTCCCTACACACCTCTCAGCAACCAGTACGATAGATTAACTTCGGCATACCGTTGAAACCGTATGAACTGCTGTATCCCTAACTGCCATCTAAACTCTGATTCGATGTTCAGCTGCATTAGAGATGTTATTACTGCCGGAGGCGACTTCTATGGGTACTGATTTCTGCATGCTCTGTACCTCAAAATTATTGGTAACTTTAATTATTTCTTCCTTTCATTTTACTGTATGTGTGCTATAAATATGATTCTCCTATGAGAATGTTTCCTTCCTGGTGTAGAAATTTTAATGGCCAGCAGTGTGTATGAAAATATGTTTAAAAAAATAAAATTAGTGCAGCAGAATTCATACAAATGATTTAAAAAGAATAGAGAACTCTTTGCCTTAAAAGGCAAGGTTAATCAAGTGTTTTTGTTATTGATGCGCAGATTTATGATGGGATGTTCATCTGTAGGCAGTGGCTCGGTTAACCTGGATGAAGACTGTTCATGTGCTAGTCAAGTGCAGGGTACATCACTTTTTGAAGGAATGGCTGGAAGTGGTGAATTCCTGCTCCAACTCTTGGCGAGGACAGACAAGTCAACGCACTTCCTTTGCTCTTTCTTCACTCATTGCCTTTGACCCTTCTATAACTTTGCTCCTTGGTTATTAGTTCTCAACGATGGTTTGGTTTTGCCCAAAAATTATTTGCACTCCACTCTTCAATACTTTCTCCACCAAAGCTTTAATTTGCAGTGATCGCATATTTTCCCTCAATGAGAGCTCATGTTTCATCTGAGAGTTGTTTTTTAGATTGGGAATCCGATGGCTATTTCTTCCCCTCGATGCCATGTTAGGCTCTGCCTTGCCTCTTTAAACCTGTATATGTTGCGACTGTGTTTTTCTTTCCGCTTGGCATTCTGTGTCTTTTGGTGTCCTCGTCTGTCCTTCCTATGTCTGCGTCGTTTGTGCTGTGTGTATTCGAGGTCTATGTCATTCAAGGCCAGGGAAGCGATTTGTGACATCACAAATGTCGTCTGAGGTAACATCGAGGGAACCAGCTTGTTGGAGCGAACAGACACAGAGATAGTTTTTTTTTTGTTTTACAAAAAATAATTTTCTAATGACCAAGTTTACAAAAGTTGTCCATAACAACACACAAATTATTAATGCAGAATTTTTTCACCTTTATTTTAAACGAATTTTGCATTTTAATGGAAGAAAATCACTTACCTTTACCTTAAAGGTACAATAATAAAGATATAATGAATTAGGCTATTATTTACTAACATATATGTCAAACATTTTATAAATAATTCAAGTGAGAACATAATTATTAAATAGGCAGGCATTAAGTTGAATAATAATTGGTAATTCAAGTCTCATATTATATAATTTTATTTTCAATTCTATTAAATACAAATGAAAGTAAAGTTCGGATTAGACCACACTCTGTACCCTACAGCGATAGAAGTAATTTGAACTGAAATTAATAACAGATGCTTCAAAAACCCAAAAAATACTTCATAGGAAAGGTAAAGACTTAGCAAAGTACTTATGGAAAAAAGTCAGTACCGCGTTTTCCCCTATTTTTACTCGCTCGCATTTACGATATGTTATTTGCATGGCTGCTTTAGTGACCCATTTGACAAACAATTGGGACGAGTTTTTTTTTTAAGGAAAGCATTACATGTTTACCATTTATTCTATTCATTTTACTTCGCAATAAATGACAAATATGAATTGAAGTAAACATTTTTAAGCTTTTCTTCCAACTGGGGCCACTTGTTCTTGTTGAATTCAATTTCCTGTATAAACACAGCTTCTGTAAACTTATAAAAAAGAACAAAAACACACTTATCAATACCGGTAACAGCCATCTGACCTTTAATCTTGGTCATGTAAGAGTGATTCTGCTTTAGAAATTTTTTTTTTGTTATCATCATCAAATGAAAGGCAAAAATCATTTCTTCGTTTTGCCAGTTCAAATAAAGATAAGTTTTGTGGATTATATGCATATTTAATTTCTAGTAACTTTATATCAAGTGTAGAAGTTAACAACCCATCTGAAGAAGCTCCAAGATAGGGATAACACGGATTTATCACTAACTCAACATTACGAAAGGTATAAGTTCTGAAGGTGTGTTTTATTATATTTTTCATCATATTTTCGTGCCTATTACCAAAAGCAATAGCAGGAATATGAGTCAGATCTTTAAAATTTAAGCCATAAATATCGGCAGCTAATTTGCAGAAATCTGCTACACGTGTGTCCACTTTGTGGAAGCCAGAGAAGAATTTCAACGCATTTTAATTTTAACATGGAAGAAATTAGAACGCAATTTCTTCCATGTTGCACTTGCAATATGGTTTCCTTTTCAATACAAATAGCGGTTTATAAATTTAGAATAATGTTTTCATGCATGAAAGCAATCAAGTTAAAATTTAAAAACTCTGGAAACTCTGAATAAGCAGTAGCTTGCATGTTATTTTCTACACAGGGTAATGACTTTATTTGTTTTGTATGCTAATTCAACTATATCTAATTGTTTAATGGCAATTACGTCAAATATTGGTGCCGTCGAGGACAGGCCCATAACTAAAACACTGAAGTCTACAGTCTCAGACACATCCAAAATTTTTGGCTTGATTACCCTTGTTCGGTTTTTAGGTGATGCCACTTTGGGTTCAGCTTGGTGCCATCTTTGCAGCGATTCGGTAGGCACAGCATACGATAATTTCTGGCTGTAGTTTTCTATTGCATACAATAAGGCTAAAGTATGCTTGCACGTAGCATGCTCTTTTCCACCAGAACATCCATATGATCCAGAAAGCACCTATAATGTAAAACCAAAAATATTTTGTAAACAGGAATCGGATAGAAGTGACTTTAACAACAACAAAAAAAAAGCCCCCAGGAAAGCTATAAGACATAAATGCTTGTTTGTTTTGTGGTTTTACGGCTCAAAGACTACAATGGTCATGCTCTTGGGACCTACTGTTTTCCGAGGAATCCGAACCTCTTATGGCCTAGGGAACCAAACCCCGGACTACAGTGAGCAGTGCGATCTTTATGAGATCTCTGAGTAAGCGTTCTTTGCACTGTTGGGAGTCGAACCCGGATTAACGGCGCACTAGGCGAACGCGTTACCACACTGCGCCACCGCAGGGCCAAATATAAATGCAGTGTTAGAAATAGAAAAGGTAACTGGTCCTAACGACCAATGTATACAAGAATATACTGGTTCATGGTCACCGTAACTGGTCCAATCCTCATATGATAATAAAAATGTTTGTCATTATCTGTGATAATCAGTATAAAAACAACTACTAAGGTAAAGCATTTCTAGTTGTAAGGTTTTACGACAACTTATTTTAAATATTTGCCCGATTCCACAGCTACAGTGGTCCTATGGACAATGTAGATTTATAATCTCCTGGTTCGATCACACCTTTAACGGTCTTGGACCAGTGGACCACCAATGATTTCGAACGTTGAAATGCATATATAATCACTTTAAATTCGACTATAATTATGTATAATATGTTTTGAATAAAAATAATGACTTATTATTTTCTTACTAGTTAAAAAATGCAATACAGGTGTGGTAAGTTACAAAAACATCCATTACATTTTATTTACAGAATTAAATACTTTTTTTTCTTGGACCACGCTATTAACTCTTTAATTTTAACAGGTTCAGTTTCGACCATTGCAGAGGCAACATTTACTTATTTCAAATTTCTTCCTTTACTCCTTTTTTTTCAATCCTTCATTGCCATTGAGTCCTAGCGATGCTATATCCCATCACCTAAAATTCTTCACATGACCTTCTTTATGGGTGATTCTTATGACCCCATTGCTAGGAATATCATCTACAATCATTGAATATATAATAAAGCTAGAATATATAATATAGCTGGGAATATCATATAAAAAATGGGTGATTCTTATGACCCTTTATTCTGGGGCTCAGAATATCCTATCCTATCAATGCCGTAGGACATCTGGAACAGAATGCGTTTAAGAACTTCACATTAAAACAAACACTGCCTAGGATTAGGATGTGTAGGAGGCTACATGAGAAAAAATATGAACCTCTCCTACCATTCACTACTAGCTGCAAACCTTATGTGATGCAAAAACAACACAGATTTTTAAATAACAACGAATTAAATTACTCACCTCATTGGATTTCGTTACTTTCACTTGTGAATCATATACAGCCTTTTTCTTCATTTCTGCTTTCACTATACCAGTAACAACAAAAAATCTTCATTTTGGAATTGTAAACAACTCACAAAACGTTCTTTGACCATCTTTCAGCCCTTCGCATTTTCTTTTAGAAAGTTTACAGGCGCTTCTAGCATGCATGTAGTAGCTACGAAGTCGCAATAGAACATTGTTGTCCACACCAAAATCATATAAATACAGAGGATGAGTGGTGATAGAAAACATTGTGAAGAAGAATCCGAAATGAGTAAAAAATATAATTGGTAAAAATAAGTTTAATTGGTAAATAAGTAAAACGGCACAAAAACAAATAGGCAGTGCAATCCACTATCTATGACAATTCCGTACAAGAGGGTGAGCACGCGAGATCGTTTTTACAGCCAGATGTTTGTTGTTTTCACTGCCGTGGTTGTTTTACTCTCATTCTTAAAACGTGCATAAGGTGCATTAAGACGTGGGTTGGTAAAGTTTAATGCGGCGCAGAGACATCTCGTGACGTCACATATATTGCAATTACCGAGTTAGAGGCTTTGGTACTAAATTTAGTGGTTGCTAGCATTTTTCAGCTAAATGAATGATTTGTGAAAAATACTTTGCTTTAATTTCACTATTTCGGAAGTAAGTGGATATTTGTATCCTCAATCGTATTATAATCACATGTGCAACGACATAAATTGATAAAATTATGTAGTACTTAGACATAAAACGTATTTTTTTAACTTTAATTACATTAGTTTGAAAAATTATGGAAGTTGTGTATACTTATATAAGCAGTTTATACATGATCGTTTTTGTATAATTGCTGAAGGAAAAGCATACGAAAATTGAAAGGAATACAAATTAAACTAAAATTATTAATAAATAAATAATTAAACTATACATTTAGCTTATCTGTGAAAAGAAATGACAAACTTTCGATTTTCCATGGTATCCCGAAGTGTACAATTTAAACTTGAACGAGCACGCACTATTATGATTACTTATTGCAACGTAGGAAAATAGAACCATGGACCCTACGATTTGCATGCTCAAAATGTAGACGCTTGCAAAAAAATTCCCTAAGCAAGCGCAGCACCGAAATGGAAATACCTGTGACGGCACGACCTGTTTCTGTGCCGCATCAAACTTTATACTCTTAGCACGAGGTGCTAATTGGATAAAGTGATAGCCTTTCAACGAATTTGTCATCTGGCGTCACTGTTTAAAGAATTTAAGAAACGGACATTGAGGTAAAGTTGACTTCAGTTTATTAAGCTCAGAGTCTTGAGCTTAAAAAAAAAAAATGTTTTAATAATTCTTGTTTCTTTGGCTACCCGAACTTTTCTAGAATTTAAGTCACCGTTTTAAAAGGAAGTGGCAGCTAACGTTGTGTACTTGCCTTGGGCCCAGTACTCACATACTAGCATTGAAACCGGTAGCGTAGCAATTCAATTTCAGCAAGTGGTGGGGGGGAGTGGATTTAAAAAAAGATGTGATGTGGCCTTAGAGAAAAAACAATGTGTTTTGATATTCAATTGGTGGGGAGGGGATTGAACCTTTCCTATACCACTTATTGAAAACTAGGAACCACATGCTTCTCAATTACTAATCCTTTCAACAGTTCAGTCTTGGATGCTGGAAAAAGAAATAATAATTTGAATTTTCCCCTAAGCTAAGATAAAGAAATTGAAAAAGTCATGAAGTAGAAAATATAACCGGTTTTGAACTATTAATAAATAATAATAGTAATTTTTTTTGTTAAAGGCAAATCTAAAATCATACCACCTCTTCTTCCCCAGGAAAAAGCAGACAAACTTATGTTAACTTGCACTAGTAGGGGCTTCCGGAATAAAATTAAATTTCATAGCTTTCAAGAAACAAAACAAAACCGTTGTACTTTAGAATTATCCCGGTTGCCAAAGGTGCTAACTTTCTTTTCAGGTAGTCGTTCTTGGATGATACCATGAATTGACATTTTGCAAGTCGTGAATTTTTCTAAGTGTTTTGAAAAAAAAACTCACCGATTTTGTGTGTGAAATTTGCTACAGTCGGAATATGACTGTTGGGGTTTTGTTCTGTTGAGTAAATATGTCCTGCTTTCCTTCGCTGACGTTAACGACTGCTGCATGTACAGTGGGGAGTTTTTTATTATTGCAAGCTTTCAATTGCAGAAATGTGCAGCTCTGTGTTCTGGTTTTTGTGCTGGGGACATGCCTCCCCACACACTAGGCTTTCACTGATTCAGGAAAAATGTTGATTAGCAAAAAATAACTTTGCGTACTAAAGAAACATGGCCGATGCCCGAAGTTTATTTTGGCAACATTCCAAGATAAAGCCAGGCTTTGCATACACTGCGATTCACACACAGGCACAGTGCTTAGAATTCTTGGACTCAATTTTAAACGTATAGCATTAGTTTTGGCAACCGGGATAATTCTAAAGTTTTACCCAAAAATCTTGTAAATAGTCCTTATGCTTTATACTGGACAAAAATTCTGTGAAATGCCAATCGAATTCAACTTCTCGTTTAGTTTCTTGAAGAAACAATCACTGCAACTCATGACAATGGAAAGATTGTGCCATACTCTTGAAACAGGGAGATGTGCTTCCAAAATAGGGAAAATTTCAATCACATTGAAGCTCACAATGCAAAGAGTAAGTCCCAGTGTTATTTCAGACTATGTTAACTTTTCAAAACTTTTGTCATGGCAGATAAATACATTCATACCACTACTCCGCCGTTGTATAAATTGCATTCTTTGGTTAATGATGGAAATTGTGATAATATGGGTTTTAAAAAGTAATTCCTCATTTGTTTGGGGGGGGATCACTTCCTTGAATCAGTGGATATGTAGTTTGGGGAGGGGGGGGGCAACTTCCTCTCTCTGAATTCTGTCATTGACCCTAGGCTCTGCATCCTCTTGAATCAATAATTCTTGCAAAAGTATGAGGTAAATTTATTCCTCTTCTAAAAGTTGCCAAATAAACTAAAATGCTAAGCATATGGCCAGTTACCGTAATCTGGAGCAGTGCCGCAATCCCAAAGTAGGGAAAAGCCAAAAGTTGCCAGTTTGAGCACCAAACTCATCAAAGATTTTGAAATTTACATTCCAAGTCTTTGCGAGCAAATTTTTCATTAAAAGCATTTTCTTCCCCTCGCTTCTGCTTTTTTTTTTTCCCCCTATATAAAGACTTGACACTAAGGGAATGGTACTTAAACTTTCCAGAACGTTGCCTACTTTTTAGAACGACACATGTTCATGTCCTTTGTGGCAATTTTGGACAAAAAAAAAAAATGGGGAAAGCACAAATCCCTGCCTATATGCATTGGTGCCACTGGCACGGCAACTGTGCATGTACGTGCCGTGTACAGTTCAGTCTCCTGTAACTTTTGCCGATGTCTTTAAAACTTTTACCTTTCTGCAATATTTTATAAATTCTTGTAATATTTTATAATTTTTAAAATAACACGCTTCAGAATCAACTTGTGTTGTAATATTTTAGCAAAGCTAATGTGGGCTCTGAATTGATGAAAAAATGGATATTTTCAATTAATACTTTCTCATATTTCTTCGCAATTTTATCTTGGTGGAATGACACCGCTCAGCTGAGGCTGAAATAAAGAAATATTACATATAACTCTTCCATTGGTTTACAGAGGTAGATGTTTAATTGTATTCTGCATATATTAACCCAAGCATTTGCACACTCCATATGAATATTAATGTTCATATGTTATATTCATGTCTGTACCTTTCTTGCATATTTTGTACATTATAGAAAGGCATAAGTTTAAAAAAATGGATTTACGGCAATAAAAATAGAACATTTAACAGTTAAATTGTATATCATACAATTTGGATAATCATGGTAAGCGGAAAAAATGGGTTGGATAAAATAGACAATGGCAAAATAGTTATGGAAAAAGAAGTATGGTAATGGTCTTTAATTTCCTAATTGAGGAAATGCATAATTATTAAATGAAATTTCTTAATAGCTATAGAAATTAGTTGGTACATCAAAGCAAATCATCCTTATCAAACCCACTCGATTTGCATATTGCTATCATGAAAATATAACTACACAAATCAGTAAGATTTGATACAGAAATGTACATGGAATTTAGTAGACGTGGCTTCAATAGCAGCTGAGATAAATAATAGGGGGCTGCATACCCCTAATAAGTTGTCGTGTTAGAGGCACTCGTGTGTACTCTATGAAATTTGGTAAATATGGCTTCAATAGCAGCCAAGATAAATTAAGAGGCTACTGCGGCATTTCTCGATAAGACTCTGATATGTTGTCATGTATAAAGACACTCATGTGTACTATCTGTCTATAAAATTTGGTAGATGTGACTTTAGTAGCATCCGAGATGCAAATTTGTTCATTTGCTTAAAACCATGCTCTTTATGCAAAATAAAACCTTTCTGTAAAGTTTAGAATGTTTGCAGTGTCTGAAAACAATAGTTATGGCCTCGAAAACTTTTCTTCTGGTGATGAAATTTGGAATAAGATTAAAATTGCTTACTTATAGTTTACTTAAGCTACCCTCCAAATCCCTTGGCCATATCTTTTTTCCTCATCGCTCCAGAGTGTCTAAAATGGGTTAAGTTATTTTATAGTTACCTCGTACATGAGGACAACTAAGTATAATTTATTTAAACAAAATGTATTGTTAATAGGCCTTGCAGTGATTGCTATTTGCTTAGCATGCAGTTTACCTGGGTTTAACTCCCAGCCAGAGTTTAAGCTCTTTAAAATGCGACGAGTTGCTCGAAAATGCGAAAAAAAAATTAGTGCCCATCGCGAAAATGCGACAGGCATTTTTAACCACAGTTTATTCTCTGAAAACAGGATTTCCCGATTCCAGAATATCCGTTTTGCACTTCAGCGATCTTTTCTTGTTCCTTTTTGTTTCCTCTTCAAAATTCTTAACAGCACCTGTTAAGCATCGTTGATATAAATAATTTCATTGATACGATTTTTCGAGCAACGAAAGCAACTAATATTTTTTAGCATTTTGCTACAACTTTTTTGCCCCATTTTAGCATTTTTGCGACAGCATGTTTTGAGCCAGCTTAAACCCTGCTCTCAGTAGTGCCAAAATAGAATACTTACGGACAAACTGCTTGCTGTACTTGGTTTCCTGGACCTTAAAAGGGTTAGATTCCTCTGAAAACTGTAGGTGTACGTACATCGTGATCCAGCTGACCTCTGTGAGGAACCTGTGCCGTTTTGGATAAATCTAAATTTTGCAAACAAAATCCTTTTATTTTTATTAATATTATTTTGTTCATCTTATTTTTTATTCATCTATTTTGTTGTTTTTATCTTAAATGAACATATTTAAAAGATAAAAGAAGTATCAATTAAATAATCCTCCCAAACTGAGCCCCACAATTAAAGCATTAGAAAACCAGAAGAGCTATTTTCATACGTCCAGTATCCACCATTTATATTGGTTTCTCTCTTAAGGTGGAGTACATTGAAAAGCGAATATGAATATTTTTTACCGAAAACATTGAACGAGTATGTACAAAAATATTAGTAAGTACAGTTGTCCGTTTCGGTGAAATGAAGTTTAAACAATGGGGGTTCTACTATATATCTAATCATACGAAAGCGGGGGGCCTCAATTTCCTCTATTGTGTAGTAAAATACATTGTTCCGTTTAATGGCAAATTGCATGGTCTGTAGAAAAAAACTACTCCAGCTGTCCCCTTAATTTTTGAACTGTTACACCCCTGTATCTAAGTAAAATTTCTTGAATGCGGTCTTCTTTGACTATAACTAAATAAATGCAGTCTTCCAAAGTTCCTTGCCCTGAACCTTAAGATGGTCAGATTTCTCTGCAACATGTAGGCCTACTGTAACATGGAGATAATGCATTCGCTTGTCATACCAGTAACCCAGGTTTTACTCCCAGTGGATGTGTGCTGCTTTTCTGCTCATCGTAGTCCACTGTGTGTGTCCTTTATAATCCAGCAGTGCTTATAATTACTCTGAAAACTAGACCTTCACAAAACGTGACCTCTGCTGTCATTGAATCATAAAATTGTAATCCCATTTTTTCACGTTCACTGGTTATATTAGATATTGCCATGTTTTATGTGATTATTTGTAAATCACAAGTTGCCTTGAACTTCTAATATTTGTACAAACTGGTTTAAACAATCCCCTAATTTCTTTTCCTGTAGAAACGGGAGTACCATAATTTATGGAAGAAATGCCACACTTGTTATATTGAGCCTGAATTAAAAAGTTGACATCGTAAGCAACGCACATAGCATAATCACCACACTCGCAAAGTGCTTAATTATGCAGAAAAAATGTTAAATGAGGCTAGCTACATTCATTCATTTAAAATTTTATACAGTTTAAAAAATATTTATAAAATTTAAAACTTTTACATAGTGGCATAACTTTTCTGAGAGGCTAAACATTTTTCAGGGGTGCTTAGCTCCGACTAGACAAAAAATTTCCAATACTTTATGCATGTTAAATTTTTGTATCTAGGGGCTAAACTTTTTTCAAAGGGGATGAGCCCTCTAGTTTCGCTAATGCTTTTAAATCTAATTTATAAATGGAGATACCAGTTGGCATTTTCTAACCATCCAGAGTGTGGGATGCAGACCCTTCTCTTCATGGCCCTTTACGTTTTTTACATGGTTTGCATCCACTGTGTACACTTTTTATTAGCTGGTTGCATTCACTTAAAAATTATAAAAACCAGGCTCACTCACTACCTTAAAAATTGCTAATTTTGTTGTCTAATTGAAAACGCTGAAGAGTTCCTTCATCTAGTACACTAGTATCATCAGAATTTGCCATAACTTCATCATCTAAATTTTCTTCATTCAAAATTTCGGAGATTATACCCATTTGGGAGAAGCCCGATTTAAGTATCATTCATGTATAACACCATATTACTTTGGTGTAAAGGAAACCGGAGAAGAAAAAACTGCAAATGCCGTTGCACTTTTTCCAAAAATTACAGTACTTGTTTTGAAGTATTGTGATTATTATTACCTTACGTTTTCATTTTTTGTTTTTCAGCCCTTGGCTTTAGTTGTGGTTACCAGTTAATTGGATCTGGAAATTGGCGAAGACATGCGCAACGTATTTATACCTCTCCTTGGAGAGGATGGTCGCAGACCACCTATTAATACTGATCCCTTGCATTATCGTCAGCCTAGTTTCCTGAACAAAGAAAACAGTGCTCTCCAAAGTATTGACGAATATGAAAAGGTCTGTGATTTGAAGGAGGGAGAGTTCGGTATTATCAAGGTTATTGATAAGGCTCTCGGAGAAGAACATGTCTTAAAGAAAATGCAGATGACCTACAACAAGCGATTTCCAAACAATTCTATGTTAGAAATGCGCATTCTTTCTAAACTAAGTCACCCGAGTGTGATCACCTTCGAAGGCATGGTTGCTGGCTATAACTGGAAGGAGAATTACATTGCCATGGAATATTGTGAGGAAAACTTGACACAGCTGTTGACAAGCTTCACTGAACCATTTGACCCACCACAGCTCAAGTGTATGATGAAGTTTCTGTTGAGTGGGCTTGAGTATATTCACGATCGAAGCATCATTCACCGAGATCTCTCTCCTTCAAATCTATTGATAACAGCATTTGGCCAGTTGAAAATAGCAGATTTCAGCAAAGCCGTAATCTGGCAAGGTGAGCAAGAAAGGATGTATAATGTGGGTACGCCAGGTTATCGAGCACTGGAGCTGGTTATTGGTTATAAGAAGTACCTCTGCTATTGATATGTGGTCCGCTGGCTGCGTCTTTGCTGAATTATTATTGCACAAGCCCGTTTTTTCGGACTCTCGATTAGTTTGGCACCAGTTGAATGATATCATGGGACTCTGTGGTGCATCTGATGTGGATGGAACTGTTCCACACTATTTGTTGGAATCTCCTATCTATCAAGACATAGAAAATAGAGTATCTTCTTTTGAAAAGAGATTTTCTAAAGCTCCACCTAGTGCTATAGAATTGCTCAAGTCGTTCTTCAAACTTGACTTTGCTAATCGAATTGAAGCGTCTGCTGTCCCATCTCTAGCTTATTTCAGCGAGGATCCCCAGGCATGTGACCCATCAGTGTTGCAAGGCTATTTTTTTCTCAAACGGAAGCCTGGAATTCGAAGTGAACCAATGGATCAGTCTAGTGATCTCGAAGAAGGGGAAATACTCAACAGTGCCGAGAATAGTTAAGCCACTAACGATCCTTTAAATGTATCCTGATAATGAATGATGTCTTGAAGGGAAGGGTCGTTTAATGTAAATACTCATTTTGAACGAAAGCCTGGAATTCAAAGTGAAACAATGGATCAATCAAGTGATCTCGAAGAAAGGGTGATCCTCAACACTTCCGGAAATATTAAAAATGCTGATAATTAATGATGCCTTAAGAAGAAAGAAAAGGTCACTTAATGTAAATACTCATTCTTTAGAAAATGTGCTTTCTTGTGTCTAGATCTTAAAGAATAAACATTTTTCTATTCTGTTAGTCTGTATAATTTTAATGGAACAATTAATGATTAGAATAATTTTAATAAAATCATTAATGGTTGAAGTTGCTATGGCAGGTCTAATGTCAAGTGATGTTAAATGCAGTGCACTACTGCTTCAGAGTTCTATCCTGTGGTGGTCTACATGGGTGTAGCAGCACCCATGAATATCATCCAAATAATTTGGATTTTATTCCATCAGATATCTAGCATTTGCTTTTTTTTTAATGTATCTGTAGTCAGGGTTGAATAAAACCCAGGTTTCTTTTTTTAAACACCCAACCCAGTTGGGTTTAAATGGGCTTTATTGGACAAAATTGGGTTCTATTAAAGCAATTACTTGGGTTGTTTTCTAACCTTTACACAAACGAAGAATAATAATGTAGTGTAACCCTATACACCTCTAGCATTTCTGTTATTTGTATATAATAGAAAATTATGAATATACATATATACAGGGTGAGTGCACCAATTACCAAGCAGACACCAGTAACCGATCATTTCGGTTTGAATCTTTCTTTGTGCACTGTTGGGAGTCGAACCCGGATTAACGGCGCACTAGGAGAACGCGTTACCACACTGCGCCACCGCAGGGCCCCCGCTCCATCCGATCAGTGATTGTACTTTGAAGTTTTGTCACTCGGGACACAGGTGCAAAATATTTATGGCTTTTAATTTGTAATTATAACAAGAACAAACGCATTTTTCTCCGTATATGAGGATGTAAGATATTATTACCCTTCACAGGGATAACACAATTGCCAAATAATGGTCAACACAGAAAAGCCTCCGGGGCGAGATTTTTGTGAGTTTTTCGTGGGGGAATTTATTATACAATAATTTTTGCCACCCACGTATATATAGCTCAAACTAGAGCTTTTTTTATTTTTGTGATCTTTGTTTTGTCTAATGCTGTTATACTGAAAACAAAAACTAGTTTCTTGGATAGTTAAAAGTACATTTTGAATAAAAAAAAAAAGCTGAGAAACATCGATTTTATTATTTTCGAGGGGAAGGTTAAAATTATCGTGAAATAATCTTTTTGCTTGCAAAAGGAACTTTTTGAAAGCATGTAAGTAAAACCATAGTATTTGTAGAACAAATGAGACACAACAAGGCACTATAGCCCATTGAACATTAAAGAAGAGGGTTTGTACACAAATTGACTGAAAAGAAAATTTTCTTTGAAAATTATGAATTCCATAACTTTTAGCTAATTACCTATCAATTCTCTCTGCTGTTTTATATATGAATATATAAGAATCCACTGTACATTATCTCTACTTAACTTCAAAAATGAATTTTTGAGGGAACTGGTCAATTGCCACCATGACGGTGACTGTGGACAGACTTTACTTGGGTCTTTTATCCCCAACTTGCGAACAAATAAATATCCATTAAAATTTCAAGCACTTTCTTTAATAAATCCACATTTTATTTGTATAATACAAGAACGATTTATGATTTATCAGTTTTGAATATGCCAGCCACTTTCTTCTTCTCCTGTTCCATCTTCCTCTTGTTGTTCATCTTTTTGAAGGTCTTTCTGGGACCAGATTCCTGATCACCATCTCTTCCTCGGAATTTGTTGAAGCCAAATTTTCTTTGTGGCCCAGATCCAAAGCTTCTGTTTTGTCTATGTAATAGACGGAAACAGACAACAGTAAATACAGAAATTTTAAAGACCTTTTATGAAATTTATGTGCACTCACATTTAATGTACATAACACAAAAGATTTCCTAACGAGACAAAGTTCCTACGGGAAATTCCATAACTGCTATTTTGAAACTGATGTAAGACTGAGAAACACATTTAGTTAGTCCACAGTTTACTTTTTTTTAAAGGCAGAGAATGGAAGAAAGTTTATACGTATATATATACAGGGCCCTATTGCCAATAGAGAGCAATTGCTCACCAGGAAGGTCTTTTGACTGACAGACACCGATTTCAATGAAAAAAGCATGGTTGAAAGTACACATACTAATGACCCCATCACGTAAAACATATATTCTATTTATTTTATATTTCAAAAGCCGCCTTAAAATTTATTATGAGTTGTAAGGGAATTCTTTTTACATTAGACTTTAATCTTGTTATATTCATTTTATTTTTGAAAATAATGACAGAAAAATCTGTTTTATTTTTATAGTTTCTTACAGGTTGCAATTATTTTAATTCAGTAACGATTATTTATATTTATTACGTATATTTAACATGAATCAATGTTTTAAATATCCCTTACTGAAGTAATACATATTCTATATATAATATTTTGCTTTTATTTATTGTAAACCCAGCGTCGAATAATGCCATTCATTATTTTTAAAATATGAAGCCTAAAAAAAATTTAAGTAGATAAATACATAAATATACTTTAACAAAATATACTTTTTTTGTAAGGGGCGCAGGGTCTTTATTACAATTTTATTTTAGTGTCACTCTAATTTTTCGTTTTCAATTTAATAAACCTTTCTTCATCAAAGGGACTGCAAACAAAGCAAGCAGATGGCATTTATGATCAAAGTAAATATACCATGTTTTTTACACATACAAAGACTATGAAACACATTTTTATCTGATGCCAAGTGGCAATATAAGCTTCTTTATGGTAATCTGTATCACGCTTTTATTAATTTTTTTCAGAGTTCATATGTGAATTCGGCTGCTAATATTTACGTAACGGGGTTATTAGTGCATATAATTTTGACTATATTTTTTTCATTAAAATCAGCATTTGTCAGTCAGGGACCACAAATTTTGCTGGTAGAAAATCACTGATATAGATAAAAGGTAATTTTTTTTTTGAGAAGGAGGAGCTGCTGAAAGGCTGAGCCTCCCCTCCCCTTTGGTTCTCCTAGTTCTATTCCCCTTGTACAAAGATCACAATCAAGAAGTCAAGGCCCAAATTTGTTTGCCCATATCCCGAAATTGTGATGATCAGGTCCACCTTTCTTTCTTTAGAGTGGACTCAACACAACACTCACAAGCAACGGTAAACTAATACTTTATATTTGCTACTAATATTCGCAAAAAGAATATACCTTTGCAACAGCTCTCTACACGCCAGTCTACGTCACCTGCCAGATAACGAACGTTCGTGCACCTCCTCTAGAGGGTGCTCTCGTAAGTCTCTACATATATATATATGTATATAAAATAAAATTTATTAAGCCCAGCCTCCCTCAATACCTTGAAAACTCTACACCAACGGTAGTAGCTCCACAGGTGTATGCAGAAAGTTCATAAGGGGGGGGGTTACAGGCTGACAATGAGGAGGGGCAGGTTTACAGAGCTACAACTTCATATATTTATATGTATATATACAAAATTTCACCACAATGGGTACAACCCCCACTGCATATGCCAGTGAGTAGCTCATAGACAAAGCTGAAACAGAAGCATAGATATCAGTGACTGATCCATGGGGGGAGGAATCATGGGAACCCCCAAAATCCATAAGAATGTGGCGGAAATCGGTTATATGGAGCAACTGCATATAAAGACGGAATTCTTTACAAAAAGTTTCAGGGGTGTCGCTAGGTGCTCATAAAACTGGGTCCCAAGGACCCACCATGTTTAAAAAATATGAGCATTTTTTAGAAAATGTAAGAACTCCCAGAAGCAAAATACTCTTTTCCTTACTAAATTTCAAGTCCTTGTGATGTTTTACTTTTCTAATATTGAGTCCTTTCCTTCTATTCCGCATATTTTATGTGCTATAGCATGTCAGCGGCACCTCTGAGTTTTAACTCCCCCAAACTTTCACTCACCAAATCCCTCTCTGGATGTTGTAGAATGAGTGAGTTATTGACGAACAACGAAGTGCCTCTTTCATTTCATGGTACAAGGAGAGAGGTGATCCTGCTGCCCCAGAAACTACAGTTTCCCAAAGAATTCGCCTTGTTGTCTAGAGCAGTACTTCCCAACTGGTGTACTGCAAGAGGACTGGAAGTAGGTCATAAAAAATTTAATTGCGAAGTCCTGATTACAGAGCAACGGTATCAGAGGTCGCCAAGTTTCTTTCCAAGTTTCAAGAGCCCTTTTCCAGCTAAGCATGTGTGAAAGCAAACGCGACTCATACAAATTATTACTAGGATATTTGTGCATAATTAAGTTTACTTTTGTATTTTCTCATGATTTTATAAAATAAGTGTCCTAAAAATTTAATCAGAGATTAACTCAGTCAAATCTGACAATTTAATTCACAGATATGATATAAAAACTACAAAACTATGTCAGATACCAATCACTGAGGATATATAGATTAGATATTTGCACTTCATTCGTTTCGCTTGTTTCGTGCTTATGGCTGATTTAAGAAGACTTTTCTGAAACGAATATCTAGCTGGAATGTTTATATATTATAAGGCAAAAATATTCGAAAAGATCTTATCGACTGAAGCGAGTATGAAATAGAAGACATCAATCATGTTAATTGAAAACTGTTCTTTCATAGTGTATTGTGAAATTACTTATGCTTGTAAGGTGTGCCGTGAAATTATTTACGCTTATGTGGTGTGCCATGACATGAAAAAGGCTGGGAAGCACTGGGGCAGGGAACTGAAATCCAGATTAGGATGGTTATAGACCAGTGGTTCGTTCGTTATAGTAGTGGGACTGGTGGTCCGCGAGACAGGTCATTATTAAAAAAAATTGAAAAAAAAAAAACCTTACAAAAATTATTATTAAATATTAAAATTAAACATAAAAATGAAATCGATGGTGTATTTATATACAGTATAGTATTTAGTATGTATAGTTTGACTATTATTAGATTCCCCCCCGCTTATTTTTTTGCCCCCAAAGAATGATTTTAAACCCCCCCCCCAAAAGACCGAGCTCCATTTTTTTATTAATGTCTTACAGTCAACTCATGAGAATTTTTCAAAGTGGTCTGCGGGTACAAATGAAGTGGAAAAGTGGTCCGCGGCTTAAATTGAGTTGGGAACCACTGTTTTAAACAAAACAGCACCCATCCCATGGTACTACTGGAATCAAACAAAGGTTAACAGCACTATAGACGAACTTGTTACCCCTACACAGGGTCATGCACATATCGAAGGATAAATATTATTTCATAAAATATCTACTTACTGGTTCTGAAATTTACGTGGGCCCTCATTCCGTGGCTTATTCTCGCTGAGCCTAACACGCATGGGCCTTCCGTTGATGTTTGTTCCATCTAAAGCCAAAGCTTGATCAATTCCGCTTGAATCCTTCGATAAAAGATCAAGAGAAAAACATTTTTTGGTAAACATTTTATAAGAAATGCTTTCGCACTAGAACAAAACTACACATTTCACTATTGACATCACCTACCTCGAACTGGACAAATCCAAATCCTTTACCAATTCCGGTGCCATTGTCACGGACAACTCTCACACTCTTAATGGTTCCACAGTTGGAAAAAGTATTCCACAGCGTTTCATCATCCACATCTGAAGATTGAAGATTCAAAGCACACTATCATTATATTATTCACCATAAGCTATTACTGAAGTGAAAAAAACGAACTCTAGGGAGAACTGTATGAGCAGGCAACATATATAAATGTATAAAATCGCTTATTCATATTTTTGGGTGCAAGGACAGTTGAGGTCTTGCTGTACCGAGATAAACAGTTTTATAATGAATTGAAACTTCCGTTGCCAGGAAAAGCTGAACCACAGAAGAGTGGCTTATTTATTTATCCCATTCACCACCTCTTGGAATGACTTGCATTTTAAATAAGAAACTTAAAGAGATCCAAAATTATACAGATTTATGTGAATTTTGTTAACGAACACAACTTTATGAAGATGGGGTGTCTACTAAAAATAAGAACCTTGATCTTAAAATAAAGTTTTTCAACTTTTTTTCTTTTTTACAGCCGATAAAATAGCTACGCAAAAAATTACTGAAAATCCCCAAGTATTGTACGAAAATTACAATTCGATGTACATGTTAAAAAAAGTGTAACCCTGACCTATATGTGAAAATGACAAATATATTTTTAAAACGATTGGAATTAACCGTGTAGTATTATGTTCAAAGACATGACCCAAGTCCTTAAAAAAAAAAGGACTCAAGACAATGACATAATCTAAATCCTTTTAAATTTTGTATACAGGTAGTTCTCAATTTAAGGATTACTGCTTTATGAATTCTCAGCTTTACAATTTTTACAATGTTGAAAGTATATGTCAAAAGATTTGTCCAGACTATGATAGCTATTTCACACCTACCTCCTCCCTTCAACATCACCCCATCCTAATACTAAAATAAATTTTTTACCATCAAATATAACTTCTAGCTTGACCAGGGTATTATTGCGATATTTTAAGTGCTTTAACAAGATATTTTAAATGTTAATTAAAGCAACCGATAACGAGCGAGGTCCAATGCTAAAAGAATTACAACTTCTGCCTGTAACAAAGTTACAGAGACTAACATGAAAGATGTGTGGAAGAAACTGCCTCTATTTTTTTCTGAATTTTGAAGGGTTTAAAAAACCAGCAAAGATTATACAGCAGAACACATACGCAACCTTTTGACAACAGACTGGAATTGAAAATATCCACAACAGATGACAATGATATTCTTGAATCACAAATGAGGAACTTATGAATGAAAACTTCTTAGAAATTAAAAAGCAGAAGAAAATTGAACTACATTAGCAAGATTTTATACTGTAACTTTTGCTGCTTTTGAGTTACAGTATCAGGCCTCTGCCTGACAGTACTGCAAATTCGGTAAAATGAAAGTCATACTAGAACAAAATAATACAAAGTTTCACCAGGAGATTCCATAACAAACAGTTATTTCGACACTGGCATAAGGTTTAAAAACAGGATGTTTCTGAAGTGTATCCAATCGAATACTTGGAAAAACAGGATTATGAGTAACACCTGTTGGCCAGTTGTCGTTGTCATCTCAATCAATCAATACTGTTATCACTCTAGTGATTGTCTTCACACATTCACAAAGAGAAGCAGAGAATTTTAGTTGAAAAAGTACACTTTTTGGGTGTACTGAAACCCACACCCCTTTTGTTTTTTACTTATTTCATTTAAATAACCTGTTTTCTGCTGTGGATTATTTTGATTTAGAATATAATTAAACCGTGATAAAAACAAATTAATTTTTTTATTTTAACCAATGATTTTTTTTTTAAACATCAAGTCGATTTCAATCAAAAAATACCCTGGGTTAGAATAATCATGTGAATTAATCCTACCACATGAGGGCTGGGGTACATTTTCATCGTTATTGCGATCAACAGGCTAAATGGATTAACAGCTATTTTCCCAATGTTAGGCTTTAGTTTTAATAAGCATGAGGTTGGGAATGCAATCGGCTAGTTCGTTGTTTATTGTGCACAGCAATGGATTTTTATCAGAAATTTCCGCCTGCAGCCAAAATTCCTACGTTTTTTTTTTAAACTTTAACATCAGTTTGACTTTATATCAAAGCAAAATATATGCAAGTTCTTTTTGCCCTGCAGGATTTCACTCAACATCAGGACAAAGTGGATTTATCTACTATCCAATCTGGAATATACAGCAAAAGGAGATTCTCAGACCGCTCCATCATGTCTTTTCACCGAAAATCCAATACAAATGTTCCAAATCATTGTTGAATGAATCATTTTGCTCATCTGTTATAAATGGGTGGATTCGTTTAGTGATTCCATAATTGAATGATTTGTCACACGGATAATATCCAAGTTGTGTAGAAATCCAATTGTCACTTTACTGCTCTTTTGGTCCATCCACACCTTACATTCGCTTTGTTTAGCAGTGTCCCTGGGGGTGGTACTACGCAATCCGAGAGCCACTGGCTTTATGTTACTTTACACGGTCCATAATGTAAAAAATTACCACATTCAGGACCAGAACATCGACCTTGTTGTGTAAGATTACAGAATCAGCTATCATAGACAGCAATGGTGAATAGTAAGTTTGTTGATTAAGGAGCTGAAGCAGAAACCAGAGAATATTTCTAATCCATCAACAATGGAAATATTGAAGGTTTATTTTTTGTACTTAATAGCATAAGGTCTGTCAAGATTACGCTTGTGTCTGAACCTATAATTTTCTGCGGAGCCTAAACATCTTTTGTCTAAGGAAACAAACCGTGGAACATGGATCTGCAGAAAAATTTTATAAGTGACGAGTACTCGCTGGAATGAATTGCCTGACAACCACAGAGTTTAGAAAGATTAAAGTGAATACAACAAATCTAAGAAATTCGCAATTTAAAAATAAACACTCACTATATGGCAAATTTCCAAGAAAGAGTGTATCTTTGTTGTCGTGTTGCTGCTGTGGTCCTTTGTTATTGGCTGGTGATTTCCCATCTGGCAGGGGTCTGCGGCCGAATGCCTTGTCCACACGAATATGATTCCCATTGAAGACAGTGCCATTTCTAAAGAGAATATTATTATTAGAAACGTGCAAGAAAACTGAGTAGTTTTGAAGAAAGCCAATATATGTGAATGCCCTGAACTTAAAATATAAAAAGGAAAAAACGTTCTACATTTTAACTAAAATGTCGTTAAGGACTTCAGCTACTTCAGAATAACCTCTTTGACGGACAAATTTTTCTGACAAGTGTCTGCTAACAAGGGGTCTCACTTTATGTGTATATAAAAAAAACAGATAAAGGCAACGTATTAATAAAAATAAAAGGATTTTTTTTTGCCAAAATTTGGGTCTGATTCAATCAAATGGCTGCATTTCATGATTTAAAAGGCTACAGGTTCTCCACTCATGACTTAGAGAATCAATTTTAAGTCTGCGGGTTCTCTATTTTATTTAAAAAAAAAAAGGGCAAGCATCGGAGTATTTGTCGGAACCAAACTCGAAACATCCACTTGGCAGCCAAGATCATTATGTTATCACAAAATTTAATAAAATATAAAATAGACAGCATAGACATCAGCATTCACTGCTACATGAATTCAAAAACTTTATCAAATTAATTGGAGAAAACTCAGCTTACAGGGTGAGGGCCTTCTCAGCATCTTCTTTTTCTTCAAATACAACAAAACCTTTCAAAGATGTAGCATCTTTATGATATTCATGTCTATTAAAAAACAAATGAACAAAGACAAAAGAGAAAATATATATGTCAGATAATAAATTATTTAGCAATTCTAGAACAATGTACACTGGAGTAATGATATTAGTAGAATTTAAAAATGCATACAATTGAACCTCATTAAATCTGAACACTCATGATGACAAGTGGTTTACGTTATCTGGAAAGGGTAGCGGAACATAGTACTATACAATTTGAAGGGGATTCAGAAAGCCGTTGTTGCTAAAAGTCATCCAATCATTAAATCAATGATTTTTTTTCACATTAGCCGATGATGTGGTAATAATAGTTAATGTTAATAATGTTGCCACATCATCAGCTGATGCCAAAAATTGTTGGTATAATGATATTAATGCTAGTTCATCATATCGAACATTCTTGCTTCTTTAACTTGTCGCTTTGGCAACGGTAGTCACAGTACTGCCACACCAATAGCGAACTTGTCCATAGGAAGCTGTATATATACTCATAAAGGGTGAAATGATTGATGCCTGTAGCTTAGAAGGTAGAGCACCTGACCGGCAATCAGGAGGTCGTGGGTTCGGGTCCCACCAGGCGCCGGAAAATCATTCTTTTCTTTACGAGTAATTTAACATCTATGAAAGCCATCCTGTTAATGAGATTTGACCATACTAGTAAAACAATTCAAATGTTTTAAAATTGTGCTACTTTATATTGGATTGGGATAGTTTTAGGGAAACCCAAACTTGAGGTATAATTGCTGGGCACCTACACTCCCTCGATGAAGGGAACAGTAATTCTCAAAACTTTGCAGATGGTATATGCTTTTATCTCTTTTTTTTTATTTCGTATATTCCAACCTGTGTCCAAATCTTACTAGTAATTATAAACACCATTGTAAATATTTGCATTAAAAAACTTTTTGAGTTGATCTTTCTTTTACCACAAACTGCATTTTGATAGCCTGTTTTTTTGTTATGAATTTTTATAATAATGGAGATATTTCTCAGATAACCTGTATTTTATACCGTTTTTTTTCTCGGAGAATGTCACCAGGCTTCACCCCCAAATTCTTGGTAACCGGTGATAAGTAAAGGAATACTTAAAATGGTCTGTGGCAGATCAAAGTTTGAGAAACACAGTGTCAGAGAATACTATAAAAGAGGTATTATACATATACCAGCTTTTCTGAGTACTATCGCAGGTGCAAAACAGGGAGTGGGATTAAACTAAGGAGCCATCTCATAAACCTATCACGGGAAGACTAAATAAACACAATGTCCCCACTAACCTTAGAAGAAAAAAAATTCCTTGACTAATCGTGAACAAAACTTTGAAATGAACTTCGATTTCAGGGGAAAAAAAAGGCCCATGTTAATGTGAAGTTCAGTAATTCAGAACAGAAGTTAGGAAGGGTTTTCCCAATTTTTCCAGGTTTGACAAAAAATCTGGCCTTTCCCTGATTTTTAGAGATGACTTTAAATTCCCTGACAATTCTAGGTTTGTGGCAACTTTGAGACAAGTGGCTGACATGAGGTACATGCAAGGAACTTTTTTGTTTTGTTTGTGGTTTTACGGCTCAAGGACTATAATGGTCATGCTGCACCAGGACCTATTGTTTTCCAAGGGAATCCAAATCTCTTGGACCAGCAGTTTTCTAAGTAATCTGAACCTCTTAAGGCCTAGGGAACCAAACCCTAGACTACAGTAAGCAGTGCAATCTTTATGAGATCTCTAAGCATTCTTTGCACCATGGGAGTAGACGTGGGTTAAAGGTATACTAGGCGAACGTGCTACCACACTGTGCCACCGCACGGCACGAAGAATGGTAAATCAATATGAGTTTTATTCAAATATAAAACCGATCGGATATCCTTCACATAAGCTGCAGTTCATTTTCTCTCTTATTTTAGAGCTATTACACGAGATGCATTCAATATGCATGTTACTTTTGAAAGCCTATCTATAAAGCACTTGAACGTACAACACAACAATAACAAATTTATCATTAAAATCAATAAAAGCATGTGTGCCAAAATTATGACTATATTTATAATTAATACCAAAGATTTTGACAGAAAGTTGCAAATACAGTTGAACTTGGCTATACTGGCAACACAGCTATTATGCCAGTCCCCTGAATGTCGTAATAATTAAGTTTAACTGTGTAAATATTATAAAATTCTCCTTTCACATATATTCCAGTACAGTTAAAAAGTATTTAAAGTACAGAGTTTTACGCTACTTCAAATACAGTTATAGAAGTGACATACTTGATGTTGGCAACTTTTTGTGACATCGACGGCTTTGGTGGAACCTTGAAAAAAAAAAAAAAATGCTCACCAAACAAAACTATATTATCATAATTCTATTACAACATGATAAAGAAAATTACAAGTAAAGTTCATTTGAAATTCGAATTTATAATTAATAAATCATTAAAAGTTAATTATCATTTAATGCACAATACTTTAGAATATTGATAAAGATATAGACAAATCATCAAGCAGTCTTGATTTAAAATCATATTCCAAAATCCTTTTTTTTTTTTTCTTCTTCTGAAAAATCATATTCCTTTGCTTTCAACATTTTTCACCAATACAGGTGCACCGTATTAACAACAATAAAAAAGACCTAGTAGCATAAAATAGTAACACTGTGTTGATTTGGAACTCCGATTCTTAAAAAGAAAGAAAGAGCATCGCTTGTCTGAAATGTACCTCCTACTCAATGTCAAAATTTACACTTAATCATACGGATACTCATATTTAAGGTAGGAAAGTGCCTTAACTCTTTTTTTTCTTCGAATATTTATATACAGGGTGGATCATTTAACTATATAATAGGAAATAAGGACATATAATAGGAACAAAAAAGCGTTTCACAGAAAAATGTTTGAAACAGAAGTTAATTGTCTTGACAGGGGGTCATTTAGCACAATTCGCTTTTTATTCTTATTCCCCATAAAAAATAAACAACTTTTCTAGAAATCATTTTTTCGATTTAGCACTTAGTTTCTAAGATATTTAAAAAATAAGTTTGAATAACGACGTTCATGCCATATCATGCATGTTGGATATTTCTCCGAGATTCACCATACATAAGAACCATTTTGACTTTTCCCTTTACAGATAAATACTTAATTTTTAACACATAATAAACTAATTTTAACACTAACAAGGAAACTATCCCAAGTGTATCCCCCCCGATTTTAGTGAAATTTGGTGTATTTGTAGAAGAGGCCAAATTATTGAATCCGTATTATTTTTTTGTTTTATAGGGCTAAAAAATATTTTTAGGGGGTGAACTCGCCCCTTGAAAATCAGCCATATTTTTGTTTTCGGCTGTAACTTCTGAACAAATCATGATAGCGTAATTTCGTAGATGTACAAAATTTCGCAGCCTATTCACCAGTGTAAAAAGATTTCATAAAAAATATAATGAGTTATAAAATCAAATTTTCGTTTTCTGTTGTTTTCTTCCACAGGAGAAGTAGCACTTACAAGGAAAGCAACCCATGTGTTCCCCTCGGATTTTAATGAAATTTGGTGGATTTGTAGAAGGGGCCCAAAACATTAGATACATATTTTTTTTTTTATCGGCTAAAAAATATTTTTAGGGAGTGGACCCGTTCCTCGAAAATTGACCATATTTTTGTTTTTCGTCTATAACTTCTGAATAAATCATGATGGCATAATTTCGTAAATGTACAAAATTTCACAGCCTATCCACTGGTGTAAAAAAAATCGTTTAAGAAATATGATGAATTATAAAATTCAATTTTCATATTTTTCCACAGGGGAAGTAGCGCGTAGGGGCGACGCTTTTCTTGTATGCACAGGTGCTATGCAGAGGAAGTAACACGTAATGGGCGACACTTCTCTTGCATGCATGGCTGTATGCAGAGCGACTTCAGGTATATTTTCAGGAGAAAGTGGGGGAACCCCCTTTCACAGACGAAAAACAAATGATATTATACGTACAAAATAAAAAAAAAAATCCCATCAGTGAATCTAGGTATCCCCTAAATATGAGCTTATTAAGTCAACTGCTTCTGGAGATATAAATATTTACTTTCAGGGAGATTTTCGTGGGTCACCCTATATAATGTAATTCACACTGATTATGAAATTTATGGCATGAAACAATTGTACATTCTGTTCTTTAATCAGTAAAACTTAAAAAACCTGTAGATCTGGTAAATGTGTTTCTCTAATATGTTATTGCGTATTAACTTTTAATTACCCTGCATCTGTTTCAATTTCCTTTTTCTTCCTATTTGTGAGTATTTTACAGTTTCGTAATTATAGATATATATATATTGGCGAATTATAGTGCATGATATAGGGTGACCACGAAAATCTCTCTGAAAGTAAATATTTATATCTCCAGAAGAAGTTGGCTTAATAATCTCATATTTAGGTGTTAACTAGAGTCACTGAAGGGATTTTTTTGTATATATAATCATATCATTTGTTTTTCGTCTGTGAAAGCGGTTCCCCACTTTCTCCAGAAGATATGCTTGAAGTCCCGCTACATGCATCTCCCCCTGCATACAGCCATATATGCGGGAGAAGTGCCACCTCTTATGTGTTACTTCCTCCGCATAGCACCTGTGCATACAAGAAAAACATCGCCCCTACACACTACTTCTCCTGCAGAAAAATACAAAAATTGAATTTTATAATTCATCTTATTTTTTAAACAACTGTTTTTTACACAAGTTGATAGGCAGTGAAATTTTGTACATTTACGAAATTACGCTATCATGATTTGTTCAGAAGTTATAGCCGAAAAACAAAAATATGGCCGATTTTCGAGGGGCGGGTTCACCCCCTAAAAATATTTTTTAGCTGATAAAAAATACGTATCTAATGTTTTTACACCTTCTACAAATCCACCAAATTTAATTAAAATAGGAGGGGAACACATGGGTTGCTTTTCTTGTAAGCGCTACTTCCCCTGCGGAAAGAAACAAAAAAAAAAGAAAATTTAATTTTATAACTCATTATATTTTTTATACAATTTTTTTACACAGGTGGATAGGCTGCAAAATTTTGTACATTTACGAAATTACACTATCATGATTTGTTCAGAAATTATAGCCGAAAAACAAAAATCTGGCCGATTTTCAAAGGGCACGTCCATCCCCAAAAAATATTCCTTAGCCGATAAAAAAAAATACGTATCCAATAATTTGGCCTCCTCTATAAATACACTAAACTTCATTAAAATCAGAGGAATACACTTGCTTGGGATAATTTCCTTGTTAGTGTTAACTTTTAAATGACTTAATTAAATGGATGGCTGGTAGTAAGCGGGTGTCTTGCTCCGGTACCAATGTGCAATATCTTATTTTTCTAAGGGATATAAATCAGTTGCACGACTTCTCAACCAATTCTTCTTATTTGTGCATACAATCTTTTTTCAAGTACTACATACTTAATTTTTTTAAATATTAATTTTCTATAATATGGAATAAATGCTGTTATTCAGGCTTATTTTTTAAATATCTTGGAAACTAAGCACTTGCTTGAAAAATGCTTCTACAACCTTTTTTTTTAGAGGAATAAGAATAAAAAACATATTTCTATCTGAAAAAATTGGTTTGTGGTTTTATGGCTCAAGGACTCTGATGGTCATGCTCTAAAAATGAGTTTGACCTTCAATTGACCTTGAATATGCCCCCCCCCCCCCTCTCTCCCAAAGTAAAAGACAGATAAATGAAACACATATTCCCCCATCAAGACAAGCAACTTCTGTTTCAAACTTTTTTTGTTTGTAAAATGCTTATTTCTTGATACATTTACATTATCAAGAAATAAATGGTTAAATGGTTCACCATGTATATAGGAAAAAGCTAACAAACGTCTGAATATGTATGACTTGATACAAACCTTTATTGCTAAACTGTTTTTTAAGAACTAGAAATTAAAGGGTTACAGAATATTACGACTTTAGCCCAGGGTGTCCAAAAGTGGCTGTCACAGCCATTAGGATTTAACTTTATAGTGAAATTTTAAGGTAAATTATGAACGCTAAAAGTAAATACTTACAGCACAACGTAGCCGAACACTTTCAACCTTTCCCATGCCTTTAAAAATATCTTTTAATATCTGCAAATAGCAAAGAAAAACTTTAGTTTCAGCAATACAAAGTAAATTACTCTGATATTATGAGTAACCTTACGAATTTTATCTACAATAATAAAAATTTCAGATTAATAAAGAATATATAAAATTAAAATTTGCAAGAAACAATATATGTACCTTTTGGTCAACATTCGTAGGTAGATTGCCAACAAATAATGTTCGATCCAATCGTTCCTGCGATTCTTCTTCTTTTGGCGCAAATTTCTTATTTGGGGTTCGAGGAAACGATCCCTTGTCATCGTCTGATTCCGCTGAGTCATCATCATCCTCATCTTTCATGTCATTTTCATCATCAATCACGTCATCTGACTTTGATGAAAATTTCGTCAATTCAAGTTCGGTATCCAAGCCTGATACAATACCTTTCAGTTTCTTATTTTTTTTCTTTAGCATCTTAGCCTCTTTCTTGGAAAGAATGGGACTCTTTATCTCCGATTTATTTTTTGCTTCTAACCATTTATTGCCTTTTTTCTTTTTCTTGGAGCCTCCATCAATCGTACTAGCTCCCTCACAATCATCTAACGGATCATCGATAGATTCATCATCAGCAAAGTTATCTGTTGATATGTTGCCTTGGCTTAGCTTTCTCTTCCTGTTAACAGTATCATCTGTAATTTCAGCTTCAATTTTGGTATTGGGGGATTCATCCTGTCCATCCAAAATACTTGCGGTGCCATTCTGAGCCAATTTCTTCTTATTATTCTTCCTTTTCTTTTTGTTCTTCATTGGAGAACCATCAATTACCATCTGTTCTTCATTATTAGTACTCTCATTCATCTGATTTGGTGTGCTGGCACTGCCAAGTTGTTGAGGCTTCTTCTTCTTCTTCTTTTTCTTCAAGCTGCCATTTGAAGCAAGACTTATTGCACTTACATTGCTGGCACTCGTTCCATCGAAGGTTACATCTGCTGAATCGTCGAGAACCGAGTCTGCTAAATCTGCTGCAACATTGCTGACATCGGCCTTCGAATCATCAACTTGTGATTTATTCTTCTTCTGACGCTTCTTCTTGGTAGGAGAAGATTCTGTTTTGTGGTCGTCAATTATTTCCAAGCTGACTTGCTGACTGCTGTTGAACTTCCTTTTCCGCTTCGATACCCCAGAGCCTTCTGTAAGGCTTAATGACAAATTCGATTGGAGTAGTTTTTGCATTTCACTCACAGAATCGTTTAACTCTGATGCATTGCTAATGTCAGCATCGCCTTCCGTAGACATTCTAACAGGTTTTATCTTTTTATTTTTCTTCTTTGATTTCATAATGCTTAAAAAAACAAAAAAAAAAACAATTAATACATATCCATTGAAATTACCAACTAGTAGAACTACAAATAGTTTTTTTTTTCCCCAAAAGGACCTTACATTATCAATCACAATATACATAAGTAGAAAAGCAAGACATTATAAATATAATATTGAAATTAGAGTGTTTATTTATGTTGCTCCTTCTCAACTTAGCACACTGCCAGCAAAAACTACCGTTTTTGCATCCCTTGTATCAGCTATGCTCAGTGGGCAAGAGAGGGGCATGTCTGAAGCACTATTGGCTTTCTTCTGGGAATAAGGAGAAATTCCTTTTGTTTTTATTTCTTTTGCCAAAACTTGAAAAAAGGTTTTGAGAAGAACTCAAGGACCAATCACAATTTTGGTAGTTTTCAAGGGCCTCGACTTGGCAAAAAAAAAAGAAAATTCAAATACCTTTCAAGGGTCTCAACTTGGCAAAAAAAAAAATCAAGGACTTTTCCAGGATTGTGGGAAGAAGCATGATCTGTTTGTTGTACCAAGGTCTTATAATATTAAAAACACTGCATTACGACATAGATGTGTGCGAGTATGCTGATATATATATAATGTAAAGCAGAAATCCAATTTTCATATAAAAGCCATATGTTTTATTTATCTTGAAACATTTAAATTTGTTATGATAAAAACTATAATTTGAACTTGTTAACTTTTACCAAGATTACCCAATTTTTATGATAATAAAGTTAGTTAGTTAGGGAACCAACGATTAAATTTTCATAAAATAATTGAACACTCTACCTTTCACCAACAACATCTTCACCTATTGATGCCATTTGAGATTTCTTCTTTGATTTCTTAAAAAATTTTCCAAATACCTAAGATACAGAAAATTATATGAATGGATGAAAAAAAGTTGCTAAATGAAAATTTAATGCTCTGTAACAAAAGTCCAATAAGGGAGGGAGGTTGCGCACAAATTATGAAAATTACACATTTTGATTACACTTCTCTTTTTCCCTTCTCTCCAACAGAGAAAAGGTCCAGTCACACATATTCAGATGGGACCATGGAAAATTCAGAACGAGGTAAAATGAAATATGCCCCCCCACCCTCAGGATAAAAAAAAAAATTAATCTTGGGTATTTGCATTTGTTTTTAAACTCTGTGCCCACTCCCAAAATGTACTTTTTTGGATCCATGCTTGGGTTAGACTCCAAGCAACAATCACGGGAGCTATGCCCCAATATTTTAATCACTAAGCGATTAAGCACAGTGATGCATAAACCTTTCCTTTGTGTTTTACGGCCATTCGAATTTTCACAGAATAAGGTCGCACAAAGGCCATGTCGCGTCAATATCTACGGTTTTCCGAGGATTCAGAACTTCCACTGCTAAAGGAACCAATCATATTATGGCAGACAGAAAACGCTCCCGAACCTGAGCTAATGGCATGATATATGGAAGTGTTGCTATCATGCTATTGTAGGGCAGTAGAAGACTTGCACTTTTCAGAAGAATTTGAACCCTGTAAGGCTTAGAGAACCAACTTCTAAACTACAAAGAGTAGTTGGTTAGAAAGCTTTTTTCTTGGTTTGGGATGGCGGGAAGTCATTGGGAGTCAAAAACTAAATAACATGTTGGGTGAACATGTTACCTTTACAAAATTACGTTTCATGGCACAAGAAGAATGTTACAAGATATTATATAACAATATCACAAAATCAGGATATGCTGGGACTTTTGGCAGTTTTCTGAGAAATACAAACCACTTTTACCTATAAAATAAAATGTGAAATATCGATATGGTAGCTACACACACACACTATCTCTATGTCACCACAGGGCTATAAAGTTTTCCCCAACACTTGTCTAAAGAGCCCTCTAGTTAAAGAGAGGGTCACTGTGCCAGAAATTACTAGCCCCCAATTCAGCACTTCTAATTACATACCAACACTCATACCCTACTTTACATACATCTTTATAGAAACAAATAATACAACGATCATATTTGCTGTATCAAGAATAAGTTACAGATATATCTAAAAAAAGATATAATAAAATAGTAGTGCCAATATTTTCTATAGTGCAGAGGCTCTTAACCGGAGAAACAATAAAACAACCATATTTACTGTATCAAGGATAACAGTTACAGATACATCTAAGAAAAGTTAAGATACAATAAAATGCTAGTGCCAATATTTTCTATAGTGACAGGCTCTTAAAACCAAAGGGTATTTCATAGCTGTAGGGGGTGGAAGAGACTAAAAATTTAATTTCGGAACAACAACAGTGGTTTTCAACCCCCTTTTTTTTTTACTAAGGGCCCCTATTCACCTCCACGTCCGCTGACATTTTTTAATAATAAATGAATACATGTATATGTTATTTCTATAAATGTATTTCATTTATAACACACTATTTGCTTATAACATAAGAAATATTTTTAATGAAATATTATCATAACATTGGCCCTTAGTTTGGTGATATACTTGCAGTTGATAAGGAATGGATGATGTTTTGTGCAGCTTGTTACAGTATTGTTAAAAATGGTCAACATTGAAGACAGCAAGCATTCTGACGATAATAGGTGCTTTTGAGAGCAGATGAACTTTTATCTGAATATAGCCAAATCCGAATAGAACCAAATTTATTAAAGTCAATAATTCTAATAATAGCCAATGATGTGGTAATATCAGATGATAAATTACTTTCAAATAAAAGGATGATTTTTCGGCATCTGGCGCGAACCAAATCCACAGTCCTCTTGATTACCAGTAAAGTGCTTTTACCCATTGAACTACAGAAATTGATCCCAGAAGGCAAGAGCATTTTACTGGTTATCAAAAAGTTGTGGGTTTGGATCCCACCAGGCATCGAGAAATCACTCTTTGCCAGTATAGTTTGTTCTAGAAAAATAGTCTGCCAGTATTGTTAGAATTCACGGAAGCTGACGTCACAAACGGCCTAGCCGATTACAGCAGAGGGGAGGACGTCATTTCAGAACTGGTTTTTGGAACGGACAAACGTTCGCCAAAAACTAGCTCTGAAATTAAGTCCTCCCTTCTGTTGTTTGTCACATCTACTCCCATTATTTCTAATGGTACCATCAAATTATTTTTCATGAATGAAGAGTAATTTATCATCTAAATTTAAATCTAGATTCCACAAAATATAAAGTGACAAATCTGATAAAAGAAATTTTGCCTTTTCCCAAAGCTGAGGGAATATTATTTTACAATTTCACTGCTTACCCACACAAATACCTTTTATTAATCTAGTTTACTTTGCTATATCACCAAGTATAAAGGCCGGATTATCCACAGAAAACAGGGGCCACTATGGAAACCAGCACGCTAAATAAGAAAATACTCATGTTTCTAGAATATTTCGATTCCAAATTTGATTTTTACTTCTGAAGTCTGAAAGCATTAAAAAACAACCAGAGGCTACTCATACCATAAAAATTGAGAGAGAGAGAAAGAGCAATAATCGTGAAGCCAAAACTTTTATCTCCAACCTTTCGTGCAAAGTTTGTGCTTCCTTTGTTATCCATTAAAACAGATCTTACTGCAAAAGCCAAAGTTAATTCTGTAGACATTATTAAAAAATTTACTGCAACCAAAGCCCACAAAGTATGAGTAGACTGTTCATTTCTTTACTATGTAACTAACATATCAGAACTAATAACATTTTAAAATATTCAGTCAGGTGGAGTGAACTTTGTTCATGCAATAGGGGGGTGGGTGATGGGGTAGAGGCCCATCTTTTCCCATGTGCCCTAGGGCCCACTGTGGTCTTAATCCGGCCCTACCTAACAGTTCAATAAGACATTCGTTTAACAAAATTAATGCTTGCAAAAACAAATATAAATGTGTAGAGTGCGGTAAGAAGCATAGTACGCTTCTTCATTTCGAGAAAAATCAGACTCCAAGCCTTACTACTTTTTTGTCAGCATATGCAAATGTCGTAACTCCAAAGGTTACTGACTCGGACAAACCCACAACTCCTTAGGTTACTGAAGCAGTTTGGTCGAATGCTTCTTCTCGTGTTTCGCACCTCGGCGTGCCAAAGCAGGTGCTCCTGGACACTGCCTTGATTAATGAGTTCTCTCACTCAACTGCTGAATGACTAGGAGCGAACAGGTTAATAAAATGTCATTTTCATTAATAAAAAAAGCAAAATTTATTAAGCTGTAGTTGTGCAATTAATTATGTTTCCACATTATTTGTCCTTACATTAATATGCCTTGATACTGACTACTTGTATGCTTTGATACTGACTAATACTTGCTAAAAAAGGCTCTGGGTAATTTTATATATACTTTTAACAGTTTGATTACAGTTGAAAATTTCAGGTAAAAATAGCTCAATATTATGGCTTGATTTAGAAACCTTAAGAGCATACAAACAAATCTTTATCAACTTTAGATACTCTTGCGCCGTTTTACTATTGAGTGGGTAGCGAAATGTATTAGTTTTTTAATTAATTCAATGAGTCATCCTTCTTGTCTTTGTGGAGTTTGTCTCTAAAAGTGCTCGAGATTGCAGTTATACATATTAGCATTCTTTTTGTTGTATGGTGATGGAATAAAACTATGGGTAATATACTCAATGAAATACTTCTAATATTTTCCATTCGTCTTAACAGTCGTGGGTAATTTGACAATATAATAAATAATAAAGATAAAGCATTTGTTAAAATTATGAAAATATGTACAGTAGAACCTGTCTAAAGTGACCACCTTTCAGAAACGGACTGCAAAGGTCACCATAAACAGGGTTGTCACTATACACGAGAGACTTTGGTATAGGCAAGACTAAGCCCCGGCCTGTACTTTTATAAAAAAAGTGGTCACTTTAGCATGCTGCACTGTACTTAAAAAACAACTCTTTAAAAAAGCAATGCACAACAATACATAGCGGGAAACGTCGAAACATATTAACATTACAAATTTTCATTTAGGTACACTGTGTAAGTAATATAAGCAAAAATGTAAAAGGAAAAGTATTAATATTTATATTATTAAGATATTATTTTTCTCATATCGGTAAATTTTACTTTAGAAGTGGATTTTCTGTGGTGTGCCTAACAGTTTTCATGACCTTTAGCAATTTTTACTTACAGGCCCCCCAGAAATACAGTATAGCCTCCCAATTTAACATGTACCCCCTAATACAAGTAGCATGGCCCCATTGGGAACCACTATTTTAGAAGATCCAAATTGTGGCACTACTGGTTTTAAATAAACCTCTTAAAAAAAGAAAAAAAGAGGGGAGAACAGCACTCAGATATGGTACTAATGTAATGGGAGAGGGCAGGGTGCGAATTAATGGGGGGGATTTCGCCGGCTCGTGAAAATTTATCCCCGGCAAAATTTTTTAATTAACTTCCTTGCCAGGGATGATTATCCCCCCCCCACCAATGACAGTAGGAAAAAGTTTTTGGTGATTTTTGAGTGATATCACTGGTCCTGGTGAAGGCAGGATGGGTGGAGGAGAGGGAAGTTGGGAAAGAGCTAGATAGGGCCCATTTGGAAATAGAAGAGGGCTAAAAAAATAACGGCAGCTATTCCCTAAGGGAATAGAGGTGTACTTCTCAGGAAAATCAAATGTCGCTTTGATATACAAAGAAGCCGCTAATTGTTGGCAGGCTGAGTATAGAGCGGTTGCAGACATCTCGTCTCGGAAAGACACTTATGAACCCTATCTTTGGAATACAACCTGATTGTTTCCGAAAGCAATAAATCAATTTAGGAAGAGCGATTGACAGATGATGGATTTTAGCATTCCATTTTGAAAGTCGGACATTGGAAGAGGAAGGCCAAAACGAAGAGGAGTGAGAGAAAGTGAGTCCGGTGACGGAAGTACCACCCAATGTAAAACAGCGCACTTTGACTCCTGTTGAACAAAATAAAGTAAGCTGACGTATCTTTTCAAATTATCATTTAAAATCACTATGCAAATTGAATATCGGTATTATAATGGTATAACGTTTTTCTGTCGTAACAGCAAGACTTTAACAGCTACATTTTAAACAGTAATTATTGCGAGGAATTAAATAGTGGGTTTTTATGAGGCCTTTTATAATCAAAAGAATGAGCCTAAAATATTTTTCGGGTGAGTGAGTAATGGGAGGAAGGGATGTAGTAAGCAAATGATATAGAAATATCGATAATTATTACAAATTTCGGCAATCTTACTTTATCTTAAATATGTGGATTATACATGTTGATTCAGGGGCTTAGCTATACCATATAACAAAAGTAGGCAAAGCCAAAGCCTCGGGGCCCCTTTTTCATCAACGCCTATTGACTTAGCAAATGGGGGTGGGGACAGAAAAGCTTGAAAGAACTTCTTAATAGTTTTGTACATGGTATAAGGGTAGGCTGTGCTCCCACCCTCTATGATTTAAATTTACATTACACGATGGTACAAATAAAACTTCTCAATTTGATGTTCGGAAGTATTTTTAGGTTTGCCAATTTGGGACGCCATTGTTTTCATTTTGTCTACTTTAAATTTTCAGACCGAATGTCGATTACCAACGACTCATGACCACATGGTACAGCGCGTACACTGCCTCCTTATAGCGTCTACTGTCTTTAAAATACCAATAGTTCAATGTTAGTGGTGGAAAACACATCATAATTCGTATTTCATACAAGTGCAGGATAGATCCTAAATTTGAAAATAAACGATAACGTAGAATTAAAAAACAATATGACGAGTTAGCTTCAGATTTTTTGTTTGATAATAGCGATCAATTTTTTAAAATCAGTGTTTTTTACTATGTTTTAGGCAAAATTATAATGCAAATTAAAAGTCGTTTTGAAAGCATGAAATTAGTAAAAAATATTTTGTAATATTAGAACAGAAAAAATAATAAATATGTCAAATGCTGAATTGCTAAGTGAGTGTGAAAGTCTCATAAAAGAGTATTCATCTGTATTCTCGTCCCAACTGCCCATTTACTATTGTAATTTAATCACGCTTGTCAAACAGGATTTAATGGCAGACATGTCTATTAGATAATTTTTTTGTTTGCTAATTACAAAATATAATGGTCTGCTTGTAGAAAGTGACTTTACGGAAATTTTTACTTTACGCTATTTTTTACCCTACCCGTGTCAGCTGCCTCTGCAAAAGATCAATTAGTAAATTACTAATAATAAATGATTACAAAAGAAATACTATTGGTCAAAGTAGAATGTGCAATATTGGCTACTGAGCCTAAACATGCCAGTAAAATGGTCTTGTTACAAATAAATTTGATACCCACGTATTAGTAGTTCAAACTAGAGCTATTTTTGTTTAGGAGAAAAAGAGATGCTGTCCTCATCTCGGTAGGTATGTAGGTCAACTAGGTAGGTCAACCAGGGTATACGAATCCGGGATGAGGACGGCGTCTCTTTTTCTCATAAACAAAAATAGCTCTAGTTTGAGCTACTAATACGTGGGTGTCAAATTTATTTGTAATAAAAAATCCCCCACGAAAAACTCACAAAAATCTCGCCCCGGTGGCTTTGTGTGTTGACCAATATTTGGCAATTGTGTTATCCCTGTGAAGGGTAATAATATCTTACAAAATGGTTTTGAAAGATATTTTCAATAATTTCGCAAAAATAAAGGAGCAAAAAGCAAGGTTTTTTTACATTTATTCGTTTTAAAGTTTTGATGTATTTTAGTAGTAGTATTATAAATTTATTTTTGTCGAATTGAATCTGATAAATAGTAGTATACAGTAAAAATCGTTTATAACGATGCTGGTTATAACGACTAACCGCATATAATGACGGAATTTTTACAAGAAGTTTGGTTTGCTATTCTACTCCATACTAAATATATCGGTTATAACGACATCGTATATAACGACGAAACCTGCTATAACGACGGCGATTTTGTAGTCTACGTAGATTCTAAGTAGGGAAATTCGTATCGGATATAACGACGCGACTTGACAGTCATAAATCGGAACCACACAGGTTAATTATCGAAATTGAAGGTTAATTATCAAAATTTAAGCGTTATTTTAATCTTGTTTATTTACAACTGTCCGAGAAATTTTTATTAGGGAGTTTTCAAGTATTGCGTAAGCACTTTTTTTGGGAGGTTGCTCTTTTGCTTATTTTCCTATGTTGGTCAATGTTAATTTTTGCTTACCCGGAGGGAGGGGGGATTGAAATGGCCAAAATATTGCTTACGTAATACTTGAATTTCCCTTACTGCTAAACCTGAATATTGAAGATAATAAACCTTAAAAAACACGTGATTTATTAATTGAATAACACGAATATCATATTCTTTAGGGGCCTATTTTATTTTTTCAGCGTAGAGCCCATAAAACTCTCAAACCGGCACTGTTCGGAAGTCATTAGTATAATATAATAAATATTATTCATTAGATTTGTTTTCTACATTATATACTTTAGTATTTTCTAGAATTTTTTCAATTTAAAAAAAATAAAAAGTACTATGTATTTAGTGTGGCTATAAATATAATTATAAACGGAAATTAAATTCATTATAATTAAATATATTTTTATTTAATTTTGAAACCAAAAAGTTTAATACTTTTTACTATCAAAATAATTTATAAAATTCTAAAAGTGTATTATACTATAGGCTACTATGATTTTAAAAAGATATCGTTTATAACGACTATCGGTTATAACGACCAAATTTTCGCGGTCCCTTGAAGGTCGTTATAACCGATTTTCACTGTAGTTCGAATTTTTTATCACCCCCTTGTAAAAAAGTTTGATTCGCACCTGGGAGAGGGGCAAACAAATGGAAACAAACAGTAAAATATATACACACCGATTTAAATGAATCGCCTTTCCCATCAAATTTTGCAAAAGAAGGATTTTCCATCCAAAGATTATAAATCTCCTCAAACTTGTTTGTATTCTGGAAAGCTGGTTCCCTTCCTTCTGTTTGTGAATTTCTAAAATATTCGTCTAAGTCTCCAACTTTGTAAGAAGTTGACATCTACAGAGAGAGAGAGACAAGACAATTAAAAAAAAGCATGTCCCAAAAATGTCCGATATAGAGTTAAACCTGCACATGTCCATAAAACATTGCCCTCAAACAATTTCCTATCTGATGAAGGTTAAACCCCTTAATTACATATCTGTAACTGCACAAACCATACAAATGCACATATTTATTTTAAGCCAAATTGTCCCACCACGTGGGTGTCTGTGTATGTAAATCATGGTTCAAACTCTTTTGTCCTGATGAAATTCAAGGACTTTTCAAGGAATATTTTTTTCAAGGACCTTACATTGTCAATCGCAATATACATAAAAATTAAAAATGCAAGACATTATAAGCATAACACTGAAATTAGAGTGTTTAATTAATCCTTATCAATTTCGCACACTGTTAGCAAAAACTACCCTTTTCGCATCTCTTGTATCAGACATGCCCAATGGGCGGGGAAGGAAAGGGGGCATCTCCAAAACACTACTGGCTTTGTTCCAGAAATAAGGAGAAACATCATTTTTTTCCCCCAAAACTTGGAAAAAAGATTTTTGAGAAAAATTCAAGGACTAACCATATTTTGGGCAGTTTTCAAGGGCCCCGATTTGGCAAAAAAATCCAAGGACTTTCAAAGACCATGGGAACCACGATAAATTTCCAGAATTTTTTAAAAAATAAACAAAATACATGGTTTCGACATGTCATGTCTAAATATCTGTGAGTGCATCAAATTAGGTACTTGTTTCCATTAACTTAGCAGGCAAAATTCCACTTTCCGTGCCATGGAGTTTATGCACATTTCTTTTATGTTCCCGATCAGACACATTTCATTTATGATCCTAAAGAAACAGCCTGTAAGCTGTTTCTTTAACGAAGTAAATGAAAGGCAACACATCGCAACCTACCTTGGTGATACATCATGTAGCAGATACGCGTTACGAGTTGCTAGGAAAACGAGCAAATATAAAAATAATATAATTTCTGATAATGAGAAGCGACATGATATAGGCCTATATAAGTTTTGTGTTTCAATATAAGAAAATGTTTTGTAGTTTTAATTTCCCTTTTAAGTTTAATCATCTTTCAATACAGTGTTGAAAGAAACTCTTGATTACCAAAGCATTGGAGTGATTTATTTTAATATCGATAGCGAAATCCTAAATCCATTGTAGTATCCACCCAAACAATCAACCTTCCAACAACTACCTTTTCCTCTACACCAATGGTTCTCAACTGGTCCATGAGAGGGGTCATTATTTATTAAATATTAAAATTAATTATAAAAGTGAAATTGATTGTATATTTGTAGTATTTTACAATCTGACGGAATTTCAGAAAACGGTTCGTATTAAAAGTAATTCGTCTTAAGCGTGTTCATCTTAACGAGGTTTGACTGCATTATCATTAGGTTTGTTTTTCTTTTTTATTATTTCTGTTTTTTATTCAGGTCTTGCAGTCGACTCTTGAGAATTTTTCAAAGTGGTCCGCGAGTCCAATTGAAGTGGAAAAATGGTCCGCGGCTTAAACTGAGTTGGGAACCACTCCTCCACGCGGTCACTTGGCGACTTACCCTGGGAGCCACTTTAATAGATACCAAATCCAAGATGTTTTCATCATAGGATAAGAAAAGGGCACTTTATCAAAAAATCTTTACATACTTCAATTAATATTAACACTAACTGATTAGATTACTAATTAAAATTTTTTTAACAAACCATTTTATTTTTTCTCGACGGAAAATGAGACTTGGCTAACCACTGCATTAAAACGACAGTCGAACCCCGCTATAGCGAACGTCAAGGGACTGAACTTTTGGTTAGCTATATCTGATGACATTATAAGCATAGGAAATTGGACGAGACCAAAAAATTGTTCATTATAAGCAGGTAAAGTATATAGAACCAAATATACAGTTTTGGTGGTGTTTTTCGAAAATAAAGCAGATTTCAAGTGGGGTGCAACCGTTAATTATGAGGCGCATGTCGGGGCGATTTTTTTTATTTTTTTGGGGGGGCAGGCAGGGCACTCCATCCTGCGAAATAAGCCAAGAATAAACAATGGGAAAAGCAGCAAAAGGATGCATTAAGATCATTGTGTATTTAGAATGTGCACTGGCATCCATAATACTCGAAGAGCAGATATTAAAACTTACTTATTCCCCATCCCATTCTTTTCCCTGTAATTAATCCAAGCTTTCTAATTTATACATCAAAGAACACAAGTTAGTATTATGTCATCATGAACATGATCTTTGTACACTCTATAACAAAAAAATCGACGCATCAAGAAGGAGTTGTCCGATTGCGATAAAAATTGGTGGATGTGAAGAACATACATAGAAAAAGAAATGATTAAAATTTCAGAACAATTGAATGATTTATTGCAGAGTTTGACCGTTACAAAGGGAGGAAGTCAATAAGGCGTTGGTCCACCTCTGGCCTGGATGCAAGCTGTCACCCGGCGTGGCATAGACTGATAAAGATCCCGGATGGTGTCCTGCGGAATTTCTTGCCAAATTGTCTCCAACTGTCGGGCTAAATCGTCAATATTCCGGGATGGTTGCAATCGCCTTCCCATAGCGTCCCAAATGTGCTCTATGGGAGAGAGATCAGGAGACCTAGATTGCCAAGGAAGTATTGGGCAAGCTTGAAGACAATTCATAGCAACACGTGCCGTGTGCGGCCGGACATTGTCTTGTTGAAACGTAAGTCCAGGGTGTCGCAAAAGGAACGGTAACACAACCGGTCGTAGAATGTCGTCTACGTACCGCTGTGCTGTAAGTGTGCCAGAAATGACCACCAAAGGGGTCCGGCTATCAAAGGAGATGGCACCCCAGACCATAACGCCCTGTTGTGGGCATGTGTGGCGTGCGATAGTAAGGGCAGGATCCCCACGCTGCCCTGGACGTCTCCAGACACGTCTGCGGTTGTCGTCAGGACACAGTTGGAAACGGGACTCGTCACTAAAGACTATACGTCCCCAGTCAGCGCAGTTCCAAGTTGATCGAGCCCGGCACCACTGTAATCGGACTTGACGGTGTAAAGGCGTGAGAGGTAAGCGGCGTAACGGTCGGCGCGAGCGTAAATTCCGCTCTCTCAGTCGTCTGCAGAGGGTCATGTTGGACACATGTGTGCGGACCACACGTTGGATAGTTGATAACGACGAATCCGGTGCTGTGACAGCTGCTCTGACAATCGCTCTGTCTTCCCGTTCTGTTGTGGCCCTAGGTCGACCGCTGCCGTCCCGACGCTGACATCTGCCGTTGTTGACCCACTCTTGCCAGCACCGTCCAATCGCCGCATCGCTTCGACCCACATGTCCAGCGATTCTTCGATTCGTCCAACCAGCCTCTTTCAATCCGATAGCACGACCTCTTTCAAACTCTGACATATGCTCGTAATGAGCACGAATCTTTCGGCGAGGCATTGTTACAGTCGACGTAAGATATCCGCAGTCAAAATGCAACAGAAATTTTGACCACATATTGAGAATCGCTCCTTATATACACCTGCTGAATGCGCAGTTCCGATGCGCTGGAGTTCCCGCTATTCATTCATTGGACACCAAATTTTAATCATTTGCATGTTCGGTCAAAATGTCTTTTCATACAAAATTTCATTACAATCGGACAACTCTTTCTTGGTGCATCGATTTTTTTGTTATAGAGTGTATTACATGAAAATGAACAAAAGAATATGCTATGAACTCGTATTCAGAATGCTCATGGACTCATATGATCGGTATACATTCCAGGAAAAGTTATCTACCGTGAAACGATGCCACAATCTTTTTTTTAGCTTTGGTTCATTTTATCAATTTTCTCCAAATTTATGGGGAGGCAAAGTTACCAAAAAATGTTGCAATATGGTTCAATGCACCACAAAAAATACTGAAACGTTTCATGCCACTTTTTGAGTTAACTTCCATAAAAATGTTTTTAATGCTAAAATAACCGATATACTAATTTTTCATATTTCTAAAATCAGCAACGTAGCAAATTATCTCTGCACTTAGACAGGGAATCACTTTAGGCTGCCTGTTTTCATTACAATAATGAGGGAAAATTCAGACTGGATCCACTAGCTTGGTAGCATTTTTCTAAACCGACAAAACAGTCACCAACGGCCATAGTGGCCATGATGGATTATTGAATTTCAGATGTTTTTTGGGCCCAATAATCTTTCCTAAGCAGGAAATTCCATGTGGAGTAGTTCTGTCATAACGCCAAGTACTGGGTTCCAAAAACACAACATTCCGTCCAAAGAAAAAAAGTTGAAAGTAGAGAGGAAGAGAGAACAAAGGGAGTAGAGAAAGGGAATAGAGGAGAAAGTAGAGGAAGAGAGAAGTAGGGGAAGAAGAGAGGAAATAAAAGTAAGGAAGGATAGAGGAGGAATAGAGAAGGAGAAAGAAGTAGAGGAAGAGAAAAGGTGAGAGAAGGTAGCAGATAGTAAGGGTGCTGAATAATAAACCAAACTCACCTAATTAGTTTTGTCGGTTGTTTGAGATGGAAAGATCGTTTTGATAGCTTCCAAAAGGAAAAAAAAAATTTTAATGGCAAAATCGAGAATTACTCCAAGGGTTGCCATAACGGGATATGGCAAGGCAGAGAAGTGGGTTACCATATTGGCAGCAACAGGGCCATGTTTAGGGGGGTGCGAGCTGGGCGGCTATCTAGGGCTGCCAAAAAAGTGTAGTGCAAGTACCAAAAAATCAGTTTTTAGCGGCCCCATATGCTGCTTTCGGCAAAGTATTTGGTCAATTGACCTAATGTGTGTGATATCATACTTCTCATAATGCAGCTTCTAAATGGTGGTCAAAATAAATACATATGTTATTAGTCAAATGCGTTAGCATCAGTAGTCCATGTAGGTTATCGTGTTTATTGTGGTGGCCATATGGCCACTGCAGAGACCCCTGGTTTCTGACACTTGGCTGCACAAAAGGCTAGAAAAATTACTTTTTAAGTTCTAACAGTATATAAAAAGCGGCTTTGTTCTTTAAGTTAGCTTTTCATTAATTCGTTATAATTATAATAATTATAGTAATAATAAATTATAATGATTTGTATTTTAATTAATTTTTATCTCCTATTTTTAATTTAACTTCATTATCCTTACAAACAGCGTTTAGATCAGATTGAAGAACTTTATTTTGTAATGCTAAACCCTGGTCAATCTTTTTTTCCATTGTGTTATACTAAAACATTTTTAAGGGATGCTAATACCGTGAGAGCAACCCTGGGCAGCAGAATTGCCAGTGGATCTAATCCGAATTAATGCCGATGGGCCCAAAAATTAGGTGAAGACCCGTAAGTTTTGCCAACTTTTGCTATAATGTAGCTACATTTCGATCCTACAACACACCACATTTTTTTTTCTATCACCATCTTCTTTGATCAAGACCCAGCAAATTTAAAAATAGCAAAAAATAAAAAAGTATTCTGACTTTATAAAAAACCAACCATCCAAGGACCTGTTAAAAATCAAGAAATGATTAGGCTTCTGAGTTTCCAGACATTCATTTACGGAATTATAGAATATATTCTTAACAAAAATGTTCATATTCATATGGATATCAAGAAACAAATATATATTACGCATATATAATTTCGAAATAAAATTTTATAACATTAACACCCAGAGGTGACTAAGTCTAAATCAGATTTACTGAACATGGCAGAAAATTCCATGAAAAGTTAAATAACATTTTTGGTAAAGGCACTGATTTCCAAAGGAATATAAAAAAATTATAGGAAACAAAGCGAAATTTTCTAAAAAATCTGGAAGAAGCAAGTTGAAATTCCCGGAATACAATCATCCATGAACAGTTTAACACGCTGAACATGCGTATGGATGGACGGGCGTTATACAGTATAATAGAAGTGAGAGAGAACGAAAATAGGCTATAATAAACCCTTCATCAGCGGACACTCACTGAACAGGAAAATGTGTCCGTAAAGTAAGGTATTATTGTGAATTTCTTTGCCGGGGAATTTTTATCGTATCATATATGAGGGATGTTGCGTATTCTTTCACATATTACAGTAAGCCCTCTGAATAGCGGACACCTTGGAACTTACGGATCTGTTGGGAGTGTTAAGGGCATAGCAAGCGTTGGGAAGGGGAATTACAAAAGTGTCCGTTAAATAGGTGTCCTCAATTCGGGAGCGTCTGTTAAAGAGGCTTGACTGTATATTAAGAGATTTAAGCAAAAAATCAAAATATATTTACCTATTGATGATCTTGTTTCGTTTACCTAAATCGTTAACAACGTGGTCCAAGGATGAAATAGATGTAAACAACTGACCCATGTGGGGGAGAGGTGCACAAAGTTTGATGCAGCACAGAAACAGGACGTGACGTCACGAGTATTTCCATTTTGGTGCTGAGATTTCCTAGGAAAGGCCAACTAGATTACTATATATACTAGATACATACACTAGATTACTACATATACTAGATATATATGTAGTAATTTAGTTGGCCGTAGCCTAGGTAATTTTTTTTACAAGCGTCTATATTGTGCGCATGCGCCTGGATTTCCCGACCCAACTCGCTTAGCCCTTTTCAGCTGTATGCAAAAAATCGTGAGGTATATTTTCTATTTTCCTATTTTGCAATAGGTAATCATAATAGTGCATGCTCGTTCAAGTTTAAATTGTACACTTCGAGATACCGTGGAAGATCGAAAGTTTGTCATTTCTTTTCACAGGTAAGCTAAATGTATAGTTTAATTATTTATTTATCACTATTTTTAGTTTAATTTGTGTTCCTTTCAATTTTCCTATGTTTCTCCTTCAGCAGTGAAATTATTCAAAAACGATCATGTATAAATTGCTTATGTAGTATACATAATAAAAGCCTACATTTCTCAAACAAATGTAATTAACGTTAAAAAATTATATACGTTTTATATATGTCTAAATATTACATGATTTCATCGATTTGTGTGAAATTAAAGCGAAGTTTATTCGCAAATCACTACTTTTGCAGATAAATGCTAACAACCACTAAATTTAGTGCCAAGGCTCCCAACTCAGTAGTTGTAATATATATGACGTCAGTATCTATCTCTGCGCCGCATCAAACTTTACCAACTCATGTGGGGGAACTTTTTAAAGTTAATGCAAGTGATTTGCTTCTTATGACTGGACTTGTCGCAAAGTTCATGGGAATGTTGGCCACATACCAGCAGCTCGATATTCTCATATTTGGACTTTCTTATGACTGGCCTTATAACAGTAGCGTGCGGTGAAAATTTTCTTTAGGCAAACAATACATTAATTTTTGGGACATCCAAACAAGAGGGAAATTTTTATTTCTGCAGTACATTTAAGATCATAATTTAATAGAACTAAGTTTTTTAGCAAACGCATCATTAATACGCAGAAATTGGAATTCTTTCTTATATTTGTCAAAAGATATTTTTCAACAGTTTTTCTTGAAAGCCTCGTTGGCCAACAGACCCTGTCCTTAAACCAAAAGTTATTAAAAAAAATTTTTTTTTTCAGCACATGCCGCCCTTAAATTACGTTAACAAAAATTCCAATTGATGTTACTAGATTGCAGCGTTATCGTTGACATGCGATTGTACGAATGGTTCTCAGATTAAAATTATTCAATCTTAAAATTTTATAATTGGTATTTATAAATTTAGTTGATGTTTAATTTGACGAACTTATAGATTTCAAGTAAAAAACACGATTACGTAGAAAAAGCACGATAACAAAATCCTAGATGTGCTAAGGCGGACTGAAAATAAGATTCTATTTTAGAGTCAGCCTTGGATGTGCCCATACCGATCCATAGTTACCAATTCCGGATGGAAAGCAATTGTCAACTTGCTTCTGATCCAACGCCCCAAGCCCAGCCCTCACAGTGCGGCGCCATCCAATGACAAAAACATCGCAAAGATTAATTTGAATTTCGACAAAATTTCTGTTAGACAAACCGATTCTGCTGAATTTCTATAATTAAGGAAAAAAATGAAAATCTATTTAAATTGATGTTAGGAAGCAAGTCCATTGCTTCAATGGACCTTACGTCACTGGCTCATACTAATGCCATAGTGCAGCCATTTCTTTTTTGGTATATGTCACAGAATACTTTTTTTAGACTCCGAAAAATATTGAGGACCCCAAAAACATACTCCTTTTGCTGATATGTAATTTTATGGGTTATATACTCAACAGTGAGTAATGCATATTACATTCTTTTATGTAATGCATATTTTTTTTTAAAAGCTTCTTTGGGTTCCCAGATATCCATGGATCATACTTTGAGAAAGGTTATGGAAAAACGTTAAAAAATAAAGAGTTGTCATTTTTTGGATATCAATCTGAGAATCCACAGATCTGAGCTGCTAATAGACTTTCATATTAAAAACAATTTTGCCCTGTGAGAGAGAAGTACACAAATTCTATTTCAAACTTCCCTGACTTTTCCAGATTTCCAGTTGCTAATTACAGTAAACAACATGCAATGCACTAAAATTTGCGCAATCACAATAAGTTTCAAGGCCATGAAATCAATTAATGCAAACCCCAAAGCCATTTATAACTCAATTATAGTGAATTTACAAATTCAAAAGCTGTATTAAAAAGTGTATTTCTTTACACTAAAAACTTGCACTAATTAAATATTTACAGCAACATTTCCATTCCACCCTTTTCAAGTTCATTATAAAAGAGTTTAACTATATAATCGCAAAGCTGATGCTTCATCTTCTATTTCATTTAAAATGTGTATGACTATATATAAGTCAAAGTTGATTGGTATGATCAAATTCCCATACAGATTAAATAATTTAGATACAAGCACCTTTTTCCCTAGTTATATATTTGGCAAACATTTTCTTCTGAAAAATATACAGGCTCAATTATATTAGTTTTGGTGCAAAATGGTAAGTTTTGTAAGACGTTTAGTCAAAAGTACAAGTTTTTCAAATTTTTCAGTAAGCAATGTGGTATGAAAAGCACAGTTCAGGAAAATTATTTTAATAAGTTATTTATTATAACAATGAATTTCAAATTTCCCTGACTTGGGCCTTTGTATTTCAAATTTCCCTGGCTTTTCTAGTCAGAAAAAACTTCCCCGATTTTTCCAGATGAGTAGACACTTTGTGTGTAATACATCGGTAATGCAATTGTCCACCATGTGAAAAATTTGGGTTCAATTCTAGACACTTCTTAGCTCTGTTGCAGACAGTAATAATATCATATATATGACGTCTGGATATCAATCTGTAATTTGATTTATTGGGTCATAGACGTTCACAATTTTCTTTAAACTTTACAACCTTGACCATAGACACTGATATACAATACATGCGACTAAGTTTCGGAAAACTCTTTTGGGAAGGAAAATTGTACTATTATCTTTGACAACTAGTTACATATAATTAGTGTATATTATACCAACCATGTTTCCTTTTTCATAAAACTTGTTAAGCCAATGACTGCACTCTATTTCAGTCATCCCCGATTTTCGCTTCCATCTGAAGAAGGAACATGGTGCCGAAAACTGACGAAAATGTTCATTGAATTATTTTGCAGTTTGTTCCCTAAATTTTTAAGTGAATGATTTTGCTCATGCATAGTACTTACTGTTGTCTCATCGTGTCTCTATTGTACTTACCTTCCTAACCACTGTGATACTGGAAACAAGTTAAAATATTGTTTTATGGCATAAGAATCGCTAAGGTCATGCTGGGCCGGCGTATACTTTTCCAAGGAATCTAGATTTCTATTGCATAGAGAACCAAACTCCCTTCTATACTGGGAAGAAAACTCAGGACCAGTTGCGCAGCGTGATTATAACTGAACATGGGTTAGCAGCATTATACGCGAATGCATTACCACTATGTCATAGCAGGCCTAAAAAGAGTGACTAAATGAAGAGAGATTTCTTTCAGAATGTTTTAATAAAAAAGTTAGTCTATATACATGGCAAACAACTGATGTCAATAAATAACTGCTTATTTACATTTGTTATTTTTGCAACAAAAAGACACTTTTACAGTTAGCTTCAAACTAAACTAATATGTCTTCGCCACACAAGGTAATGGAAAGAACATTTATTCAGTCCACCTTTGGTATATATCTGTACAAACTACATATTTACGACATAACAACTCGACTTTGATCGGAAAATCATCAGGTAAACGATTGGGCATAAATACTGGAGTCCACATGTGTGTGTAAATGCTTGAAATATTGGCAAAATAAAGTATTACAAACTTACTACCTTTCCCTCCCTTATACATTTCCACACAAAAGGCCATGGATTTTGAAAATAAGTTTTTTTACCACTGCCTGTATTTAAAATTACTGCAACCAACATAATTGTAATCTTACATTTGAATTTTAAGTGTTTCCTGCACAGTTGGGCAAACCCAAGACATGCTGAATGTGATGAGACATGACGAACAGCTTGACGTAACCAGAAAACTATAATACATAGATTCAAGTTTCCTGAAGTCAAATGCAGCCATGTAAGCTCAAAGTTTGTTACAACCATGCAATGAGCAAAATGTGGTTGCAACAATTAAGATCATTTAAACACTGAACCTAATGACACTGAATCAGTGTTGTACATATTGTCAGCAGCACAGTAATTAGATCTTGGGGGGGGGGGCTAGCAGAACCTTCAAGGTCGCACCCCTTAGCCATGAACATATTTTCCCCTGTGAATTATTACAGCCGATTTTATGTCCCTCCTTGCCTGTGTCCCTGGCGTAGACCTTCTTTGCCACCCCTAGTTACAGCTCTCGTGAGCAGTGAAATTTTAAACTTGAATTATTTTGTTTGAGTAAATATGGAAAGAACAAGCGATAGTATGGATTTGTTCCATTCTTACACAAACAAGAAAAAAAGTAGGTGAGAATGATCTTTTCTTTCCAGTTGAAAACACATAGAAAAAGAGAACAAGTTCTCCTTCTTGCATAAACAAGAAAGAAATGAGAAGCTGAATACGAAAATAACCCCTTGGATAGGTTAAGGAAGGAATTGGAATTCTACAAGTGGGTAGGATTAATGAATAGTGTATATTGAACAAAACATATAAAAGAACAATTAAACAGAAACGTGTGAAGTAATAGAAATTAGGGAAAATTTTGGAGAATTGAGTTTGTGAGATGGATAGGCATTATACTGACCTAAAATTAGAACAGAAGAGGAGGATGGGACAACATTAAAGGTAGCAAACCAAAACTGTAGAACTTACTTCCAGAAGAAATCAAAGAGGAGCTTGAAAATATTCAAGAAAATAGTAAAAAAGAAGTTAATAGAAGGGGCAATAGCAGGTTGAAAGCTGAGGTTGATTAGTGATACGAAAATAGTATCAAATTGGTGATACCAAAAGGCATTTATTTAGGCCAACTTACTTACAATATGTGTTGTTATACATCTAGTGCTGTACAAATGTTGATATACAAGATATTGTACACACAGTTTCATAAACGGAAATTTATAATTTTAATGAATGTTTTACGATGTAGATGGTGTATAGTGATGTAAACAATACATTCATGTAACGAACTTTTGACTAATTTCCTTTATTCTATACAGAAAATAATTTTGCGATTTCACCACCCCTTCCCCTCCATCCGATTCTAAAGTCAAAGCAATAGTTCACACGTTCTTGTTGCTACATAACGCCCAAATCGATTTTGATACCTAGCTTATGGACATCTAGACTCCAGTATTTAGAATTCATAACTACATTATTATACTCTGCCACATTAGTAACAATAATATCAACACCATAAAACAAAACGCAGCATCAATACACATTGTATATTTTTAATAATATATGTGAAATAATTGAGGAACAGGAATCAACTCAATTTTCTGACAAGCAACTTCGCTGGCATTTTCGAAACGTTGAAAAGTTAAATGTTTGGATTTACTGGCACCATATATAAGAGACTTTGGTAAAAACAGAAAGATTTAACAAACTGGTTTATTTTGGACATTTTTAAAAGAGACAGAGGGGAGAGGATCAGTGACCGGAATCCCTTGCTACAATGGGATCGACAGTCCAATTTGATTTACACAGAATTGAATTTAAAGTGGGGGGGGGATCATACCCAATTCAGTGAGCTGGAAGACCACAAAGCATCAAGCTATTATAGTGCCTGCTTTTGAACTCGTTCGATCCAATTAATTCTTTTTAACAACACAAGAAATGCCATGTTTATGCTTCAGCACAAACGTCTCTTCAGCATGCAGCGGAAACATAAATTAAAGTATTGATATATCAAATGACGTATTCTCAGGAATATCGCTACAGTTTATATTTTATGGCACCAGAAACAGGCACGGTCATGCTGCATCAAACAAATTATTCATCTAAGGCAAGCAGTTTATAAGAAGTCATAGATTAAACGGCACAGGATTTCCTTTGTTTGCCCATTTTACATCTAAGACAGTGTATTAGATAATCTGTGATGGAAATAATTGATTAAGAAAATTATGGTATATTTACACAAAGCTTATTGGGAGTGGAACCCAGTGGGCTCGAAGATTGCAAATATAATCGTTGACATGCTGAAATTTCATTTTTCACTTCCTTCAAAATAATTTCTCCAAATATGAATTGCTAAATCTTCAAGAACTATTTTAATTTATTTACAAATAAATGAAAAACTAAAGCTACTTTTCAGAGAAAATATGGAATTTAATGATTTGAAATAAATTAAAAATCAAAATTTCTATGTTTTACGTCAGGCTTGTCCAATGTAAGGTCCACTGGCAGTGTGATCTGACCCACTGACAACTGTTTGGATAAAAATATTCCATTTTCCTCCTGAAATCAGGAAAACAGAAGGGATAGCATGTGCAACCCCTTTTCGCATTGCATGTGAACAACCAAACTGAAAGAAACCCTGAAGAGAGGCCTTTGGTGATTTTTTCTTTTTTACAAATCCGATGGCCCATGAGTTCCATGAACATGTTTTAAGTGACCCACTGCCAAAAGAAAAGGTTGGACAACCCTGCATTATAGTAAAGAAATCCAAGTTAATTTCAATACATTGACACAGTATGGATAATACTAACTATTTTATGTATAATGAAGAGACATCTAACACGATTCGTCATTAACATTCAGGGCTTAAATTTAATAATTTTTTTGACACACAAAAAATTATTCAGCAAACATAAAATTGATTGTTATGTGAACTTTCAACATAACATAATTCTTCAACCGACAATGCACTACAGGTGTCTGGGAGGCTTGGGCATATTTTAAATTAACGGTACATAAAAATTTCACAATTATAGCTATTCTCATGAGAGCATGAAGTGGAAAAAAACGAATATTTCACCGAAATCCTTGAATAAAAATTTGGATTGGAAACATGAATCTTAGAAACCACCTCCATCCATCAATGATGTAGTTCTAATATATAGTGGTGTGTGTATATGGGTTATAACATTAGCTTCTTTTCTTTTGACCAATCATTTTGGAAGATTCTTGTATAACAAAGCCACGATTTTTTTTTTCTATTCTTTCTTTCATTCATAACCTAACTCTTTAAAACCATATGTACAGCCTCACTATGCTTAGTCCAGAATGACCCTTGCCATCCTTGCGCCACAAAAATACAACCAATCAACCTAACTCCAATCATCATCCTTGTATGGAACTCATACATGCATCCTAGGTCAAATAAATTACAGTAAAACCCCTCTTAATGGACACCACTCAGAGTTATCCATCATTATTCACTTCTGTTCCGATTAAATGAGCTCTTGACACATAGGCCAATCAAATGAGAGAGTTTCACTACTTGCATTTCAAAATTAAAGAACTCCTGCATCTCACCGACCTGTGTATAAACATAATTTTTTTTAATCCAAAAGTTTTCAAACAGACTGACGGTCTAACCATGGGGGACCCTCTCTTTCCCTTGTTTGCAAATATCCACATGTACTCGTATTATACTGAAACAAAGACTATGAACCTTCTCCCCTTCAATTGTTGGATTGGATACGTAGACAATGTTTTCGTGATTTTGACTGACTGGAATGCAAATCTTGCATCAGAAGTCAGCATTTTGAACACAGTAGACCTCTGCATCCAGTTCATCTTCACAGAGAAGAATCTAAAAATTGGACATTTTATATGTCATGGTTATGCGATCAGAAATAGGTTAGGAAACCAGTGTTTACCACAAACCTGGAGCTGTGCTTGCCACCACATGCTAAATCCGCACACCCATAACCACAAAAATGTGGTTTTTTATATTGGCTTACCCCCGGCTCTCAAATTGTCTTCTTCTCAACAAGCACTTTTTAATCAGCTCACATATTTAGGTGGTATCACAAACTGGGGATATCTCCCATCCATTATTGACTAGGCATTAAAGAAACTGTCCAGATTTCCAATTTCTCTTTTATGTTGTGCAAGGAAACTGCTTCTACCAAAGAGTTGATCTTCATTCCGTTTGTGCTTAACCTTTCTCCCAGAAAATCCTCCATTCTCTGGAAATTTCATTTCTGTATCATATTCAAGTCTATTAAAAACTTTGTGTTTTTCAATGTAAAGACCAGATTCCAGGCCATAACAATTGTGGTATTTATAAAATTGATTGTGAGTGTGGGATGTTCTATATTAGCTAAATACGGAGAACACTTTGATTTAGACTTAAAGAACACAAATCTTACGTACAGAAACAAGATTTTGAAAAATCGGCCATTGCAAAACACTCATGGAAACATGGCCATCGTTTCTGTTTTGCCGATGCTAAAATAATTGAAAAAGTCCGTTCACCCTCAGATCTCAATTTTTTTTTAGGTAGGCCTATCACATTTTCCGCAATTCCGGTACAATAGTCAACGAGTTGTGGGAGAACAATTATTTTCCCACTTGTCACAACAGGGTTCCCACTCTTCATTCAAAATAAAAAATAAGGAGTTTCTAAGGACTTAAACGATTTTTTCAAGGGACCAATTGCGATATGCTAAAAATCATATTGCATCTTCACCGCATCACTATTGACCAAATCAGTAGTTCTCGAACTTTTTGCTCTTGTGCCTTCTTTACACCTACATGCAGACATTGTGCCACCCACCTTAAAGTTACATGCCCCCTTTTCATTTGACCTAGTATATGAATAAAAATATTTCGTTTGCTTACTGCATGTATTTTTGCACATATCTATATGCATATTCTAATCATAAAAAATGACTATATCGTTCAAAGCTTAGAACAGTTTTATTTAAATAAATTCAATATCTAATTCAACGCAAAATATTTCGACTTTTAAGCACATTGGCAATTTTTTTTATTTAAAAACACAACTTGATCTATGTTCAAAAAAAAGTCATCATCATTACCATTAATATCTGACTGTAGAGAGCAAACCCCCAGACTATAATGTGACAATAGTCTTTTGCCTTTATGCCTTATAGTTTACTATAATTTGTCTGTATATGTATAAATATGAAATTATCTACATATCAGCATGTAAAGTAGTAAATCATGATCAAATCGTCCCGTCAACTGTAGCTTTCAGGAAGGAAAATATCTGCATGTGGATAGTCGATAGTTCTTTTGGCATTCCAAAAAATATTCTTTGTGAGATTGTTAAAAACAAAGATTTTGAAATTGGACCCACATTTTAAAGTAAAGTTTTACAATACAGATTTTATATTAGTTTTAAGATGGTTATTAATTTTATACATTTACTACAATTCTCGTGTTTGTAATGGAATCACCTTAGAAGCATTTGGTTTTTTTTTCACCTATTCAAACCTTACACAGTAGGCTTTCGATGTTACAAATTTGTGCACCCTCCCGCTAAAAAAAAACTGTAACTGAGAATTAATATTAGTTCCATGGGATACTTTTCGGGGCCAATACAATAGTTCATAAAAATAGACATTCACTGTGTGAAAATATGTCAAAAGTACGTAATCAAGGTTGTGCATTGGGGGGTGGGAAACAATTTGAACGATTTTATTAACTGTTCTTTATGAGAGAAAATTTGGTTTCTATTACCCTTCTCCCTTTTCAAATCTTGTACACAGACCTGCATTTAATGCACTTTGAAAATACAGAGAAAAATTAAAGGTCGATTGTATTTTTATGAAGCAAAGGCAGCAAAGGTCATTCTGCGCCCAAAAAGGGGAAAATTAAAGAGAATCGCCCCCCAAATACATTCTCATAGCTTTAGTGCACACCATTGTTACATTTTAGAGTGGGGTAAAAAATTAAAAATAGATGCACGTGAGCATTAAACTTACTTTGAAAACTATATTGGATAATTGCAAGCTTATCAAGAAACTGCTGCTCCGCATGAAAAATACATCAATTTTATCACATGGTGCCAATAAATCGTAAACTGATAAACTTTCAAATTAGTCTATGCTAATTTACAGGTACTTAAAATGCATTTCATGAATAGCTGTAAAATACTGTATTCATAAAACGATTCTAATAAGTTCATTATTGCTTAAAATATTATGTAATTTTATATAAACTTATTACTTTGTTAAAATATAATAATCTAAATTATTGAATATTAATGAGGATTAATGAAAAATAAGAACACAAAATCAAGCTTAAAAAACAGCTGTTATATAATTGTATGTAAATAAATAAAATCGCACTTAAAAATGATCTATTAAGATAAAATTTAATTATGAAAAAAGTCATCACTATAATTGGGACGTGAACAGGAAATTACCGACTTTTAAAAAATTCAATTCCCAAAACTATTCCTTTTTACTACTACATCTAAAAGCAGGTGATTGTATAATGCTTTAGAACATGAAAAAACACGTTCCAACACTACCTCTAAATTACGGTTTTCCTCTTTAAGAAAAATAATGATTTCAAGGAGGAGAAATTTTGGGTAAAAAATACTCCAATTTGTGTGCTTTTTGACAAAACCTTTTACTCAAATCTCACTTTGTGTATATATAATTACATAATTTATCACAGTAGTAATTTCCATTGACTCATAATTTTGTAATTCTTGTCTGGGTGTGTAATCACAATATAATAATTTTGTCTGGACACACATTAACACACACATGCATAAGCACATGTCTGAAAACGAAAGGCAGCATGTTAAAGTATTTAACGAAACAGGCCTGCTCATAACCACAGCAAGCAATAAGATAAAGCTTCGTAAAATTTGTTGAAACGACACAAAAAGTTTAAAACTGCATTAAAAACCACAATACTGAATCACATTTTGACAAATAGCAGGTACTTAAATGAGTCGGGAGTTCCTTAAATACTGGATGAGAACGATGTACACAAACTTATACTGAGCGAGCGTTTGAACGGTCAGCATGCGTTGTAGGCGTAGCTGCGTAAGTACCGTTGGAATATCAATGGGCTGTCAAAGAAATATATATATGTCAATAAGTATAATACACGGGCATAATGCAGAATTATGAGTAATTCAAATTATTTTTTGATGATACTATTTGGGTTGGACAATATCAATACCTGATTGTGATCGAGCGCATATAACATTATATCACACAGAATGACGACACCTGATCTTCCGACACCAGCACTACAGTGAATAACAACTGGTGTCGCCGCCCGTCTTCCTTGTGGCAACTGACTAATGGCGTGTCTGCGAACTGCATCGACTTCACTCATAAATTCTGAAACAGAGTGAGAATACACACACACACATATAAGTAAAATAAAGTAAATGAAAATTGTACATGAGGAAGAGGTTTTTCGGAGCAAGTATTATATTATGAGCTATTGTAAGTAAGAAAAAAATAATTATATTGTTGAAAAAATTGGTGATATTATTACAAAGCAGTGTATAAAGGTATTGCTTACCGATATACCAACAGATGAAGATAAAACTGAGTATAATCAAATAACCAAATCCCACACATACATACCTTAAAGTAACTCAAAACCACGATTTTTAACATATTAACATATCATGCCATACAATATTATCATAGGATACATAAACATATATACATTAAAAAAATTACAACAAACTTACCAAATCTTCATACAAACATTTATATATATATTAAATAAAATAAAACACATTAACACAGTTAAAATAAATACGATGGTTTATAGCTATTTCGGAAGCGCGTTTAGGCTTCCTTCTTCAGAACCCTAGTTACACTAATGTGACACACGTGCTAGAAAAACTATCGATGCCAAATTGCTAGTCCAAAATTAGTTCGGGTAAACCAGTTGTGGGTCCGTAGCCGCGTCTTTTGCTATGGGACGAATGAAGTTTCTCCAAATAGAGGACATGGAATTGAACGGAAGCTGATCGTTAACAGTAGAAGAGGAATGCGAAAGAATATGGAAGGCTTCAAAGAAATTGAGGTCGGCTGGTGAAGAAACTTTCTCTATTAGATGGGCCTTGTCGAAAGAAAATTTGTGGCCAGCTTCCCAGGCGTGTTTGGCCAAAGCAGATTTTTCCAGTTGTTGTTTACGCACGTAGGCTTCATGCTCTTTAAGACGAAATCGAAGGGCCCGACGTGTTTGACCAATATAAACACGATTACACTGGCATGGAATGGAGTAAATTCCAAAATAATTGCAATCAGGAATAATATCCTTGAGTTTGGAATAACCGAGTTTATTGATTGGAGTAAAAGTGACCTTGAAATTAAATTTACGGAGGATGGAAGCAATTTTTGAAGAAATTCGTGGAACGAAAGGAATGCTGATAAAATTACAAGGAGAGGAATCAATCAAGAGTGTACTGCACAGCTTAGGTCTAGTGAGTTTCTTCAAAGCGTCGTCAATAATGGTAGGATTGTAACCACGATCTCGAGCGATGTCAAGAATATGGTTAAGTTCAATCTTGAGTAATTCTTCAGATGATGACAATTTTAGAGTACATGAGACCAAACCTGTAGAACGTGCTTATCGTCTAATTTTGTGGATGGGCGGAAGCAGCATGCGGCGTTTGGCTAACAACAAAATGTTTCCGATATACGCTGGTTTGGAACCCGGACGGCGATCTATGTACCAAAACGTCCAGGAAAGGCAAT
>QLNU02015270.1:76483352-76499222 GCA_006491805.2 Dysdera silvatica
GGAGGCAATACAGTCTTGCGACATTAGCAATAGAAGGAACTACGGATTTCTTCGTTTTGGGATCCAAGATGTTTGATGACCGGACTATTTTACTAACATTAGAGAGTTGATCGGAAGATGTGTTTTTCTTGAGCACTTTATAAGGACCTTCACTGATGAGGTTGTCGACTCCTTCAATGTATTTCTCTTTGTCCATAACTACTATCTGCCCGCCTTTGTCTGCTTTAGTGATAATCAAATTATCGTTTGAATACAAATCCCTGATCACACGTTGGTCCGAGATAGGAATGTTAGGTTTCGGCTTGGAGTTAGAGGACAAAGCCTCCGCCACCAGATGCCTCAGTACCTCTTTTTGGCCGCAGTTGATTTTGCTGAACTCTAGAGCACGCTCCACAGGAGTGATAAATCTTTTAGGATGAACGGGTATATATATATATATAATATTTTTACAATATAGGTTAACAAAATATACGACGACACTAGCAAAGTCTTCATCAGGGGAAACGCTCACTAAAGGTCTGAAAAGTGGGTTATTTCTGATAGATAGTCGATATTTGCCAATGTGACCATCCAGCCTCTCCCTTCTTCAACCTATATTGTAAAAATAGTGTTATCTTTTTTATATATATATATGTTGTATTTGTATGGAGATTCGGTAAGTTCATAATTTTTTTAATGTATATATGTTTATGTATTCTATGATAATATTGTATGGCATGATATGTCAGTATGTTAAAAATTGCGGTTTTGAGTTACTTTAAGGTATTTATGTGTGGAATTTGTTTATTTGATTCTACTCAGTTTTATCTTCGTCTATTAGTATAACGGTAAATAATACCTTTATACACTTCTTTGTAATAATATCACCAATTTTTTCAGCAATATGATTTTTTTTTTCTTACTTACAATAGTTCATAATATAATACTTGCTCTGAAAAATCTCTTCATCACATACAACTTTCATTTACTTCCTTATTTTACTCATATATTTTCTAATGTTGATTATTTGCAGCTGTAAGTGCATTATCAAAAGTGCATTATCTGATGTTAAAACTTCCCTATTAATTACATACAAGGTTTTTCTATAAACTCTTTTTCAATGCTTTTACCATTCTAGTTAGAATGTTTACCTATTATATATATATATACACACACACATATATATATATACATATACATTTTTGTCTAAAATATGAATATGGTTGTAATAGCATTATAAATAAAATAATCTTGATTACAGCACCATTTCTAAAATAAAGCAAAAATTCTGAAATTCTCTCATGGATTATTCGTACATAATTATGTGCTGGTTATAGTGCCAAACTTTGGTGGCCTCCATTGGCATAACCAGTTTCAAGGTCTGGGGGGAGGAATTTGTTCTAGGAGGGGGGACTAACGATCCACCCCAATGTTCATGCCATTCACTTATAATTTACATTTTTCTAGATTGGGATAAAATCTTTTCTAGGCAGGGCTCTTAATTTTCTCCCCATGTGATTTTCGATCTACTACTACTACTACTACTTTTCATCTGCAGTTCCAGTCCTGGGCTCGTCCACAAACATTGTTCGGTTCCTTCCCAAGTGTATGTCTTAGGTAGCTACATTTTCTTTACTTGAACATTTCTGATACAGACTGACTGCAAACATTCCATAGTTCCAAATTGGTTTTTTTTTTTTAGCCAGCGTTTGTTCAGTGTTGTATACACGAAGGAAGTTATTCATAAAAACTTCAACTTACCTTGTTATTGGACAGCATTTTCAACACTCACATTCTTAGTTCAAACTACTTTTTTTTTTTTACATGCATAGAAGAAAAAGAAACATTGTCCTGGTGCAGAGTCGAACTGGGTACCCTCTATTGGAATCGGATTGCCCTAACTACTTAGTCATCAAGGCACAGAAATGAAGCTCTTTTTTTTTTCGTATACGAGGTTTATAAGATATTACTACATCTCTAAGGGTTACCACAATTGCCAAATGATTGACACACAAAGCCATCAGGGCATGTCTTTTGTAATGTTTTCGTGGGGGAAATGAGATGGACAGCATTTTTGAAACCCATGTAACGTTTTGTCATTTATTAGTCACTTTCCACGTTTGGCATGCATAAAGTAAGCACTGATTCTAAGCTACTGGAAAAAACAAAAATAAAGCCACTTTTGGTTACAATCAAGGCTTAAATAGGGTGGGTGCTCACTGGAGTCTGGTTCTGGTACTTCTTCATTTTTGGCGATTATTTAAATATTAGCAAGAGCTCCTATAAATAGATGCTGTCATGAAAAAATGAATTCGCAGTTAAGGTCATGAATTTTATCATCCAGAAAAATGGACATAAACAACTGATATGATTTATCGATTCTTTAGCAGTCACTCTATTTTTTAATCAATTTATTGTAACGTTAGGGCTTCTGCACTTTTTTTTTTTTGGTTAGAAATTGAGCCCTCGTTACAATTACACATATTCAAAACACTTGACATTACGTATGTTTTGCAACAACTATGCTATATGCTTATCCACGACAGCAACGAAAATAAAACTTAAAATTAATACACAACTAAATGGAGTTAAACAATTTTGGGTGGGAGTAAAAAGAGTAAGAAACAAGTACTAAAACAACAGGATATGTAAAGTTATTGGGGTGGTATATCATTTTAAATCTCGCAAAATATAGATGCTAATTGAAAGTAATGTGGCACAGAAATTCATGAAGGCAAACTTACTTATAAAACCTTGTAAATCCTGTGGGCAACTATGATCTGGCCAGTCGGTGTACTGTATGTGCCACACACAACGTTGTTGGTGTGAGGTAATGTGGCACAACGTTAAAGAGCATGTGATATAGGTGGGAGAGGACATACTGAAATTCCGAGTGATTTGAAACTGAAAAGCAAAATGAAAAAGTTAGAGGAAAATTCTGGATATTTTGACCACCATTTAAGATTCAAACACCTTTGTCTAGGTTTTCTAGCCATACTCACTTCACCAATCTGCAATGTTTTAGTGTCTTCCTGAGGCCAATATGGAAAGCACTTGTCTTGACCTTCTTCCTAAAATATCATCAATTACAATTACCCACATGATTCCCCAATTACAATTACATAATAATCAATTATCAGGACTTGACAAATCACTATGAACCGCATTATCCAAAACTACTTAAAAATAAATAAATAAAAAACCCTAGGATTTTAACACATATAACCATCTATAACAGTAAAGTTAATTATAGAGAACTAGTCAATTACTAATAATAAAACTACCGAACGTTAATACCTGGACTTCAGTTAACATGACAACAACAGAAACATGATGTTCCCAAATCATCTGCCAGAAGCTGTACAGTGTATTTGGCAGAGGACCTTGGGCAGCAATGTAAAACCGCTGTGTTGTTCCAACTGCAACCTGTAAAGGACACACTTTACTTGAGTTAAGGATAGTTAAACAGCATACTTCTTCCAATTCACTAAAAAAAAGTAGACTTGAATTGACCAGGGTGTCTATTAAAAATAATAAACCAATTTCTTTGACTTTTTCTTGACTATTTTTGTACAGTCCTTGACTTTACAAAAGTTCCTCGACCATCTTTTTTACGATTAATAAAATGGCAATATAAGAAGTAGCTGAAAATCCCAAATATTGCCGAAGTTTGACAAAAATCTGAAAATCATTAAAAACTTTCAAGTATTGACGAAAATAGCCGAGTATAACCAAATTAGCAAAATATCATTAAAATATTGTACAACAATTATAATTCAAAGCATGCGTAAAATTAAAAAAGACCAGTTTAACCATGACCTACAACATTGATTTAGTAGCTTAACCATGACCTACAACATTGATTTAGTGACCTTTCCTTGACTTCCATGACCTGGTAGACACTCCGACTTAAGCAAACTTGAATTTAGTAGGTGAATGAAATAGGTTTGTATATAGTGGAGTGGTGGGATGTCTTGAATTAGGGATTGGTAACAATTGTTGAGGTAACAGATATTTTTGATCAAATTAAAAAAGTTTATTTGAAGAGCTGCACCTCAGCTCAAACTGAGAGACAGGAAAGTTAAAAGAAAATACTAGGGAGCTACTTTATTAAAGAATGCATATTTTGAAATGCGGTTTATTAATGCTGACAACATTCAATAAAAGTCTACGAATTAAGGTGACTTATGTGGCTGATCTGTTACGGGCCAAGAGTTAGATCGGCGGTCACACATTCAGAGAGCCATGACCTATGCCCTAGGTCAAAGGAAGCAAAAAAGTAAAATAAACCATTCGCTGGTTTTTGTCGTATGTTCACTTGCCCTGGTTTAATGACTGACATGTAAACCTTTTAAGTATTATAAGATTTACATGTACCTTAGAATTATTATATCCTATTTAGAATTCACAAAGTAAAGTGCAGTTTTCCCATGGTACAAGATCCCCTGCCAGTATTCTTGGTAATATTTCATTCAAATTTGAAAGGAGAGTATAAAAAATGTATAATTGATATTTAAAGGTGCCTTTTTTAAAAAAAAAATTCCTCGTTCACCAGCGACTCCATACGCATACCCAGGTGGGGGACGGCTAAGTCCTCCCTTCACAAAAAATACAGACCCAATAAAAAGTTCCAGTAAAGGGGGAGGGATCAAGGTGGGGGGGGGGACTATAGTTCTTCATTGTCAATGCCTGTAACTTAATTAAACCAACCAGGATATTTTCTTGTCCCTTGAAAAGTCCTGAAAATAATGCAACATGAAACAGTAATTCATAAACTATTTGTTTGCTGACAACATACAATGGTTAAAGGAAATGAGACACATTATATTTGTATTTTCATTTCTGAAGACTGTGTGGCGAGTTATTTGTTGCCAGAACTAACAACTGCATATGGCATCCAAACCATAATTTGTTTACAAATGACAAAGCATACTGGTAATCGAATCCAGCTTAATAAAGCAGAAAGGTTCGTAACAGCCGTACCTGGACCACGAGAACATATTAAAGGAGGTACCATTAAGACCATGTATCAAAAAATCAATGTGTAATTACTGTACACTTGCAATGCACAAGATGCACCACATATTTTTTCAAGTTTCAACATTGAAGTAAATGCAATGTAATACGTTCATTTGTATTTTATGGTATAAAAATGGTTAAGCACATTGCACCAGAATCTACAGAGGGGTAGGTGGTTCATACCGGTGAGATTTAAATTCTGGATTACACGGTAGAGTGAGCCCTATGGTGCATGGATAGCTAAGGTCATACTGCACTGGTACTTACAGTTTGCTGAAAATTTGGTTCATTGCTTAGAAAACTAAACTATGGGCCATGGTCATTGGTGGAACTGGGGGGAGGGGGTGGCTAAGGATTTAAGGAGCTTATTCTTACAGAGAAAAACAAGAATCACAGATGAATGTCATGCGTTGGGCATTGAGATGAGAGATTATAGCTTCCCTCCACACAACCCTGAGGCTAACTATGGTGGATGCAAAAAATGGCCCATGTTCCATGAAACCATTGGCGTCGAACCCAAAATAACAAGCACAATGGCGTAAGTGCCACCTTGGAGTTTCTGCATGATAATTAAAAATGTTATTTATATAGTATAGCGGGGCAAAAGGTTGCAATGAAATCAATGAATATATTATACATGAATGCATTTACTTACACTGAGATGTGATGCATTGATGTACCCTGTCTTATTCTCGCTAGTGGGTGTAAGTCGAACCCTGTTTTCTTCATATGGAAACACATCTTTAAATCGATTCCTGTTCATGTTTTCATTCATGAGGGCAGTGGCAAAATCAGCCATCGGTTTCTTTTTGATGATGTGTTCAAATTCCATAAAAACCTGACCTTCCGAAAGTCTATTCTCCAGAGCAACGATCTTATCAGCAAATGAGGAAGAGAGGAGAGAAAAAAAAAAAAAAATCAACTAATACATAAAATGCAATTTCAAAGTTCACGATGAAGCGAGTTTGAATCCAAAGCGAGATCAATAATTCAACACCAACCTTAGACAAGCCACTCACATTCATTAATACATTAAATATTTAAGTTAAGCTAAATACTATTAACTCAATTTGTTCATTATCGAACATTTAATTGCTGTCTTGCGAAACATTAGACACATTTGGTCATTTCACAAAGCAAAAATTTAAGCTATTTGGCAATTAGTTATGTGAGATTTAATCAGCGATGGCTGTACCAGTCTAAGTTCACTTAGTGTTTTACGGTGGAAGAACTGATCAAGTCATGATGTATTATAACAACGTATACTGAGAATTTATAAAGGAGGACTAACAGGGTTACAATTGTGTATGTATATACATCTAGGGTTCGACAAATTAAGGCGAATTATACTCATCAGCTTTTCTGATTAGAACTCAAGAGATATATTACACTGACAAGAAAAAACTACTAAAACTAGTTGACTCTTCCTGAAAATCATGCAAATTACACAGAAAAGCCACTAATACATCACACCCACTTTCAGACAACTTTTCTTCTGAAAATTCTGAAATAACCGCGCAGGAGAATTTCCCATTCTGAGGAATTGAGCCAAACATTGGATTTTTCATTTTGTCGGAATACAAAGGGAACATTTTTTTCCCTACAAAAATTTTAGGTATAAAAAAGCAGCAAGGACACCCCACAGTCACTACTTCTAATGAAGGACAGCTGTTGACGGATCCAAAAGCTTGAGTGATTTATTTGCTATTTTATCAGTGTTTAATCTTTCGTATACAAATGGGGTTCTCACTCAGATTGGAGAAAAAAAATTCGACTTTTCTGAGAAAATTTCCCAGACTACTTACAAACAACACTTTGGATTGAACTTCAGTTTCGGGGACAGTAGCTAAACGTTCACATGAAATTTAACATTTAGAACAGAACTTCGGAAGCTTTTTCAATGACTTTTTGAAGTGTGACCAAAATAGCTTGTTTTTTTTTTCCAGATTTTACAGAGAATTTCACATTCCCTGACAATCCTAGGTTTTTCAGGTACATGGGGAACTACCATAAATATTCTGAACGTTGCTTTTTTTTTCCAGTTTAATTGAAATCAGGGATTAACCTGTCGCTAGCCTTTTCACCAAACAGCAAGGCTAACCAAAATTTGGCTAGAGCAACTGCCGAACAATTCGTCGAAAAGCTCCAAATAAAATTGGAAAAGTGATGTACATTCATGATGTATATGCAGGCTATTTGATGAGTATATCAATCAATGGACCAGAGAGGAAGAAATTTAGCTTTATGACTGCATATCATGCATGGTGTATGCAACAACAACGAAGAATCCAGTCAAAGTATGAAAATAAATGACATTGTGTGGAGATGACTGTTTCAGGATTTCTTATAAACTTGAAAAAAAAATTTCTGAGCTATAACTTTTCTAACTTGGTTAGAACCTTTAAGGGTCAAGTAAGCCGAAAAGCTACAAAAGCCTCTTTGGCAGCTTACTCTTTGATTGAAATTTTAATCGAATTTCCGCTTGAGGAATTTATTCATATCTCCCTTGCTTTTTGGTTCTAAACATACCTTTTAAGAGAAAACAATCTATTTCAAATAACAAGTAGAGATGACTTACCCGGGGGTCCACAGGAAACTGATTATCGTTAGGTATTGAGTTCAGAATATCAGGTTGAGATAGCGTGAGGCCGTTCATGGCAGCAACCAGCATTGGGCCCATAGCCTGGGAGTCGTCCCTCAGGGCTAAATTCGCAGGTTTTCGTGGTGGCACTTTCTCGGCAGCGAGTGTCGTGGTAGGAGGATTTTTGGTGGCATGAACACAGTCAGTGGAAGGCTGAATCATGACAGCTTGTTGAGTCCGATATGGCACTTCGGTGCTCTGAGCGGTCATCACAGTTGAAAATGCAGGTTCTGTAGTAATTCTGCATGCTGGCCTCTCAACAATCGTGACTGGACCACTACCAGGCTTGTAATTCTCATAGGTGTGAATAGCAGTATTCTTTTGGATAACGGATGATGTCACTATATGTTGGGCATTACTGGAATTTGATAAGCACTTCTCAAGTTCCACAGGACCAGACTCGAAACCTGCAGAAACCGAAAACTGCGGGGGAGGAAGGTAATGATGCAACACCTCATTCGCCTGTTGCAGCTCGATTTCAGGATGGAAGCCATCTTGTAAAGCTGTCACCGCAACATTAGTGTCTCTTTGTATAACATATGTAGGACTAGAATTCGTGCACAATGAAGGCTGCAAAGAGAAAGAAAACCATGTGAAAGATATTTAACCCTCTGATGCACAAGTGAGGTCAAATTGACCCCCACAGGTCATCGAAGCTTAAAATTTCAGAATGTTTTCAAAGTACGTCGGTATAAGCTCGTGACATCAAAGATGACTTCTTTGTGCCTGCATTTCATCGATTTGTAATTTTTTTAAACAATACCAAAAATTTTTATACGCCACTTACGAATTCTACCCCACTAATGCATGACTGAAGTCAATTTGACCCCAATTTAAAATACATGAAAAAATCAATATTTGCCTTTTTGTGTTATCTTTAATAATTACGTTTGTTTTCCTTTGAAGGACACAACTTTACGCACATCTTTCAGTCAAGTCACTTTCAAGAAACACATGCTTGGAAAGTTGTTTCGTGCTTTTGTTGTTTGGTTTGCATTATTTTCATCCATTAGTTTCTGGTTTTCACGTCGTTTATATTTTTCTGTTGGGGTTTTTGCAAGCGATAGTGATTCATATAGTGTATGTAAATATATTTTTTTTAATTTGCTTTAAAGTTATACCTAAATAGCTTCTTCACATAATGCGTTATTTGAAAACAAAATTACCAATTTATTAGTTCAAGATGAGGAAAGCTTGTTATCCATGAGCGAGGATGAAGAAATGGATGATATATGAACCTCAGATGATGAGCAGTGATTCAATTTCAGATACATAATCTGATAATGATAGCAAAAATGAAGAATGCGATGACATGGCCCAAGAAACTGATCAAAGTTCAATTATGAGTGCAAAATCAGGATTACCATGGAATGTTTCGCCTCCATCTCAACGTCAACCACCTAGTCATAATGCTATTTTGTTTCATAGTGTTTTCCATGGACTGGTTAAGTTTTCAGGTTCAGATTCATAATTATGCTGATTCAGGAGAATTTAGGACCATCCAAAAGGGCAGCGAGGGCGAAGCCTGAAGTAGGGAGTGTCTCCCCCTACTTACCCTTCACTGATTTAGGATAATTACAGTGCCAGAAAAATCTTACATTGAGCCGAATGGATGCAGAAAAAAAAAAATTATGTAATGTTTCTTTTTGCAATGTATACTTGAACGTGCACAGTAAATTGGTTTTATGAAATAAGGAAACTTATCTGTATAAGATAAAAAGTCTGCAAGTGCCAACCTTGTCCCTTATTAACGAGAGTTGCCAAGAACAAGGAAAATTCACCATATTACTTTATTGATGGTGGTATCGTATTCTAATATTTTACCAAAACGGTATGTATATGTAGCAGCTTTCCTAACAGCGTCTTTAAAGATCCGAGATGCAAATGATGCATGGCCAATCCGAAGCGACCAAATTGACTGCACTTCACTTCACGCCATCGTTAAATATACTACAGCTTCATTGGAATTGAAACCACAATAATGACACGATAGACCAGTGGTTTCCGACCTGGGGTTTGCAAACCGGTTTCTCTGTCGCAATCATTTTTATAAGGGATTTCATACGAAATATTTCCATGCTTTTATATTCTAACATAGCTACATTGCAATATTCAACCAATGGTTGTTAACTTTATAATATACATTGACACACAGTGGAACTTGGTAAAGTGACCACCTGGATAGGCTGAGCACTTTTAAAAGAGAAAACTGGTAGGGACATAGTCATGCCCATGCCAAGGTATATAGTGACCACTGCAGTCTAGTCCAAAGGGTGGTCATTTTAGGCAGGTTCTACCATATATATATATAATTAATACAATATAATTTTATATTCAATGTGTTTTCTTTAATCTGGTAAAAATGTTTTTATTATGCAAATGGAGCAGTGGGGGACGGAGAGGGAGTTTCAGATCTTTTGGTTACCATACAAGGGGATTGCAGATTCGGCTACCATAAAAGTGGGCCGGGGCTTGAAGAAGGTTGGTTGTATTTTCATGGCAAAAGGGCGGCAAGGGTCAATCTGCGTCAAACAAGATGCAACTTGAAGATGGTTGGGAACCACTGCGGTAGATGAACACATTACATCCACACACACCATTGTAGGTAAGTTTTGCAAAAGTGGTGGAAGAAAGCAATCTTTTAAAAAGGGGGTATACTGGTATGTAGTTAGATATAATCCAAAAACGATCATTTAATGGACACAAAATAGCCAATCATACTAAATCCTCTTAAATTTAAATTGGCATGGAGATTTGGTAAAAAAAAATGATTAGCCAATAAAACACTAGCTGCCATGATTTCACTTTTAGATAACAGTGATTCCTTTCTATCAATTATTCTATCTTGATTTTCCCACCAGACCATGTACAGTGGAAAATAGGATTGACTTGTCCATTATTACTAAACTTACCATATAGCAATGGATATAGGTGATATAATATGCTAACCTGGTGACTTTTTGTTAGGTCTGGCGTACTTGAGCTTTGCTTGTATGGGTATGGAGGTGGTGGCTTGAACTGATATAGTAAGTGTACATTACTAATCATTTGTTCGGTGGTGACATCTTGCATTATACTTTGGGATGCAAGCTCAGGGGAACTGTAGGTGTGAATCGGAGGTTGAATGCCAGGTGCCGGCACATTTTCATAATGCCTAAAGAAAAGAAAATAATGACATGCAGTACATGACAAATGGAAAAAAAATAAAAATTAAATGCAATTATTTGTGTTTGGGGGATTATGTACAGAGACGTTCGTCATATTTTAAATGTTACATTGTCTGGACATTTTATTGTCAAAATAATTTTGTATACAACTACTTGTTATTACCATGGTAACAAAAGATATAATCACGCTATGTGCGGATCCAAAACAATGAGAATACAAATCAATAATCCAATCCACAAAATCAAACCCTAGTAATAGCAAAGTTTTCTTGAGGCAACAATGATAACTAGATCAGGGTTTAGAGAAAACAGTTCTGATTTTCCAGGCTTTTAAGCCCACAATTCCATGACCAATCACAAAAAACTTTTAACGGAACTTTGGTTATGGGGAGGTGGGGGGATAGTTTCACGCTCGCGGGCGGTTCAGCTGTTTAAAACAGGGAAGTTCAGAGGATTTTGCATGACTTTTCCACAGGTCTGACCAAAAAATCTTGGTCAGACCTGTGAAACGACTCCAAATACTATGATGCAATTCCAGACGCAAGAGAATCTTGTTAAATTTAATCAATCAGGAAAAAGGATCAGCAGGATATATAACTACTAAAAAATAATCAAATCATACCTTGCGGCTATGGAATGATCGTTTGCATCTCTCGAAACCTCATTGCTGATGTCCAAATGGGAGAGGTCATTGTAGTTCTTGTACTGGGCATACGACTGGGGTGGTGATACATGATGATACGAAAGCATGGGATAAGCTTCAAGTTGCCTTGTAACAGGCTGAGGTTGGATCATGGGACTAGCTGGAGATACATCATTCATACTATGGCTTAAAAAAAAAAGTAAAAATATATGTCATCCACCATAACTGTAACAGAGAAAATAAACTTCAATGATATGGATTTGCATATCTTACATTACAAAACGATATTAAAGGTTATATTGGATGGGACAGATTGTTTAACATGATCTCACAACCATGATACATTTAAGAATCATCATGCTTATCCATTGGCATATGCAGGGTGTGTTGGTGGGGGCTGTAACCCATTGCAACGAAATTTTGTACTATAATTTTTGCCACCCACGTATTAATTACAGCTCAAACTAGAGCTTATGTAATTTTGGAGAAAAAGAGACGCTTTCCCCATCCTGGATTCGAACCAGGGTCCCTCCGTTTAGCCCGGAGTGTCTTGGACCGCTAGACGAATGAGGACAGGTAATAACGCTCTCTTTCTCCGTATGTAAAGATGTTAAATCTTTTTTATCCCTGCGGAGGGTAATAATACCTTAACATAATTTTGTATATTTAACATAGGAATATATGAGTCGTAGCTCTGTAACCCCCCCCACTACGAACTTTCTGCGTATGCCTATGTGCTTATCGAGAGTCAAACTCAGTCCAGTTGGCATGATGATGGCGTTTATAATCACAAGACCACTCCATGATGCTGGCTTTTTATTATTTGATTTTGTTTTTAGGCTATACAACAGGTTCCACCGTAAAAAGAAATTTCTAAGCTACGGAACGAACATCTTTTCCTCTCTTATCTGTTATCTTCAATTCCATTACATTAGATTATTATTGATATATCTACTGGTACAATTTCGAGATTAATCCATGAATTATAAAATTCTAATATTTAAGTTAAAGTGATTATGGTTTTGGTTGTATTTTTATGTCACAAGGGTCATTCAGCACCATTATCACTGATTACACGGCACTTAGTGCCAGATTACAGATTTTAGGTGCCCTATGTTAGAGGTAAAGAATGGGCCCCTAAAGATTGTCGCCTCTGCAATATTGTCCATAAATCATGAATTTTTCTCCTAAATTCATTATCTATAACTATCAGGCTTATCAGTAATGGAACTTGAAAATTTGTAAATAAGCAAAATTAAAATAGCTTAAATTTAAAAAGCCCTAACAAGGGCCCCTAAGGAGAGCCCCAAAATCGAGGACACCAGGCCCAGACCTATATATAAATGTCATTGCTTTATACTGAACGGCACATACTGGTGGTGTTTGTACACACAACTGCCAAGTCACGAATACTTAAATTTAAATAATTATCATCATTGTTGTGTAGTGGAAGCTGGTAAAGTGACCACCTCGGAAAATTGAGCACCTGAATAAAGGGACAACTTTTTGTAAGAGAACTGTTAGGTATATGGTCATGTCTATATCAAAGTCTTGTGTATGGTGACCACCTGTCTATGATGACCATTGCAGTCCAGTCCCAAAGGTGGTCACTTTAGGCAGGTTCTACTGTATTTCTGGTGTAAGGCATGAGGACAGCTCAGAGCATGCTGCAACAGAACATATACTTTCCTGAGGGCTCTGAAACTCTAAACCAGAAGAAAAAACCAAGTGTTTGGTACTATTTGCATTGTAACCTTGATTTTATGCATGTACAAATGTGTAGGCATTATCTGCATTCAGTAATGGACATTATGCAGTTGCATATAAATTGTTCTGATGAAACAATTTATATGCAACTGCATAATGTCCTGCATAACGAATTGCATAATTGTCCTGCCAACAATATGCAGCTGTGAAATGACTTTGGAGTCAATTCACTGTAGAAATGCTTCACTTTACGAAACAATTTATATGCAACTGCATAACGTCCTGCATAATTGTTCTGCCAACAATATGCAACCGTGAAATGACTCTGGAGTCACTTCAGTGTAGCAGTCAAGTCTCCTAACTCGTTGTTACAGTGAAATCTTGGTTTATCATTCCCAGATCTGTCATTTTCTCATGTTCATCATCCAATTCCTGTGGTCACGGCAAAAACTCCATTTACACAATGCAAATTAAATTTGAATGTGTCATTTTCAAATTTTCAGTATTCTCACATCCATTGTTAAAACAAATTTGACTTGATCGAAGGTCAGGACTAGTTAACAAATAATGCATGTCATATGTACATCTCCGGAAGTATGAACTGGATGGTGAGAGACTTTTCATTCTGAGATTAATGTTCTAAAACATGGGTCTTCAACCTTTTTCAGTCCAAGGGCCAATTTTGCTCATTCTTGTTGGCCCGCGGGCCACATTACTGTACCGGCAATATTAGGACTGAGCAAAGGTGGATTGTGTGTGTGGGGGGGTGGAATAGGTGATCCCCTCGGATTCGCTTTTGTCGACTTTTTTTTTTTTTATCTCTAAATTGGTTTGCCCCGCCCTCGAAAATATTTTCTAGATCCACCGCTGTAACTGAATATGCATATATTACAACGTAAAATACACATTGAAGCAAACATTTATAGTACTTTTAGTTATTAATATATAAAGCAAAATTAAACATTTTAGTGAGATTTTTAGCAGTGTTTATTTTTAACAACCTTGTCAGGTCTTATTTTTTAAGGTTACAACCCCAAGAGTTTTTAAGTGGTTGGACACAGAACTTCCATTTTGGGGGTCAAGGACAGAATTTGCCATGGTCTTGGAATAACACCCTTCATTTATCATGAAAGTTGGAATTTTTTACAGTGAAAAAATATTTTGGGGGTCATGACCCCTGTGACCCTGCTGTGTCTACACTTGCGTCAGTAAAATCAAAAATTAGAACCAGAGTAACCAACTTCATTTTTGAAAAGAGCTGTTTGCAGGAAAGTGTTTGCAAATAGTGTTCCCAATAGTGATATCGTTTACAGAGCATGCAGTCGGATGGTTGGGAAGATGTTCTTACCGATTTATTTAGAATAGAATTCAGTGAGTCGTAAGCTGAATTTTATTTTAAAATCACTGTTACACTGCAAATCAATAAAACTACCTTTAATATCGATATATATGAAAAAATTGAAGTAAAACATGATTGAGGGAAGATTGTTTACGTCTCTATTGTTTTAAGATATTTATTATTAAATGTGAACCGAATGAAATACATAGACTTAAAATAGGGAGTAAGGAGTATTTTTGCATGAAGCAATTTATATTTTTTCATGAGCCAGCTGGCCGTAAGAACCATGTCGGTAGGACACAGGTTGAAGACCCCTGTTCTAAAACTTCCTTTTCATGAATTCAGCATGTTGCAATTGTTTAACGAATGAATGTGCTTCCTTTACATAAAAACAAAAATACATGTTCTATTTGCTTTACTATAAACTTTTTGTTAGCTAGGTAAATACATAGTAAGTATAAGTCATTAATTTATTCCTTATATGTTTTGTGTGTGTCTTTATATCAACATTATACTACCTCTATTACCATTATTTTATAACGGCCTGCATTCATTTTTCAGACCTCCCTCTCCCATAGAAAAAAAGAAATCAAGGTTCCTCTGTAGTGTTAAGTTCTCCTTTATTTTGCATTTTATGATGCATAGGACAACTAAAGCCATTCTGCTACAGTTTTCCCCAAGGCATTCAAATACATCAACCAGGAGATACCAAACTCCGACACTGTGGATCAGCAGAAAGAGAAAAAAAGGTAAGTTGTTGCTACTACATAGGTGCCAACTTCTAGAAGTGAAAAATCTGTAGTCAATCACGCACGCGTGGGCAGGCCACCATTTTTTAATTAAACAAAATCATACATAATTTATGAAAAAAGGGCACAATGAGGAAATTAAGTATTTATTAAATTAATAATAATAGAGGATTAAACTGTATTAAACGCAATATTAATTCTTAGAATTTACAAATGCTGTAGTGCAAGATTTTGGATTTTCGAGAAATTTTTTTTCAAATACATTCTCGTAACATTTCACATGTCTGCATTTAACTATTAGTAAATTTTCTAATGTGTCATCAGACATGGTTGACCTGAAGTCAGTTCTAATTTTCTTCACTTGACTGAAGACTCTCTCGCATGCTGCATTACTGTGAGGGATCGTAAGTATTGACAGCATAACCTGAGAAAGTCGTTTAAATTTTAATTCACAAGTATCATTTTTTATTTTACCTATGGCCGCCCATTGTGCATCAATGCTACCTTCATTACTCACAGTTTGTGGAACTTCGAAAGCCTGGAACTCACTGAATTCTGTTTGTAAAGCATCAACAGCTTCATCTTCTGTATTATTGAATGAAAGAACAGGAAATTTTTCTGTAAAA
>QLNU02015270.1:76504997-76517779 GCA_006491805.2 Dysdera silvatica
TTCTATTGCGCGGCTAATCCGGGTTCGACTCCCAGCAGTGCAAAAAGAACGCTTACTCAGAGATCTCATAAAGATCGCACTGCTCACTGTAGTCCGGGGTTTGGTTCCCTAGGCCTTAAGAGGTTCGGATTCCTCGGAAAACAGTAGGTCCCGGCGCAGCATGACCACTGTAGTCTTTGAGCCGTAAAACCAAAAAACAAACAAACAAACATATGTTAGGAAATATATTTATATCAAATGCATCTAGAGCAGCGGTTCTCAATTGTTTTTGCGCCGCGGAGCACTTTTCAAGAGAAAAATTATTCGCAGAGCACTGTCATCGCCCTTGTGCCAAAGACATATTTGTATTTTTCGCCGCTTGTACCTAATCATATTTTTCAAGTTGTTAGGCGATATTTTGAAACGCATAAATTTATTTTCGATTTTGAATTGCTTAAATTTGAATCTGAGCTTAATTTTCCCCAATTAAAATCATTAAAAATGTAAATTAAATGGAACTTTAAATATTTTCTGAAAACACCAATTATGCACATACTTTCTTGTACTATTTTTTTTTTTTGGTACTTTTTTCATAAAGGCGAGAACAGTTTCACCAACTTAAGTACTAAACCCAATGACAGCAGTATTAGAGATGGAAGGCATTTGGGCATGTAACATGTCAAGTTTTATTTTATTCTAAATGTCATATTTCTTACGAATTTCAGAGAAATGGAGAACTTAACTACATAAACATAAATGAAAAACCGTAACAAAAAGCACAAGGTACGGCTAAACATTTGGGAACAAATTCCAAGCAGATATTTTAAATCCACCATGTAAGATGTTAGCTTTCGTAGGGGTAGCACAATTGCCAAATATGGTCAACACAAGAAAGCCTCCGGGGCGAGAATTTTGTGAGTTTTCGTGGGGGAATTTATTATACAATAATTTTTGCCACCCACGTATTAATTACAGCTCAAACTAGAGCTTTTTTGTTTTAGGAGAAAAAGAGACGCCGTCCCCATTCTGGATTCGAACCAATTTTCTTCTAAAATAAAAATGATAATAAAAAATGCTCTAGTTTTTAGCTAATAATAGGTGCTGAAAATTATTGTATAATAAATTCCTAGCAACTCTGAAAGAAAGAGCAAAGCTTGCAATTTTGTCAGTCTTGCTGTAAAATATTACACAATGCAAGGTGAGATCAGAGGTTGATCTCTTAAGTCGCAACCAAACTCTTTTCTAAGGATTGTGAAATCAGAATACAAGTTAGAAAAAGCTAATGAATATCATGTCACGACACCATAGTGATGCAACCTATGACAAATTTTTAGCGGGTTTCAATAGATATTGAACCCGCTATTGCTTTTGGGCTTTCTGTCTGTCTGTCTCTCTGTACGCACGTAATAAAAAGGGTAAGGTAAAGGTCTTCCGTAAATGCAATAATGATGGCTATTGTTAAGATTGAAAAGCCTAGCGAGTTACAAGAGAATTAGAGAGTTGCGAATTAATGTTAATTGAAACCCGCTAAATTTAAATATCGACCTTAAGTGATTTTCTTTCACTTGCTTGTTATGCTATGTTTTATGACACAAAGATCAAGTTGTGAAAGAACTTGGGGCTCTTTAAGTATTGAAACAATTGTTGGCTTGGGAATTGAACCCCGGAATATGAATTGGTAGGAAAACAGTAAGAATTCAATACTAAAGGGACTCAACTTCGAGTTTCCAGCATAAAAGGCAATCACATCTAAATTCTATGCCTCCTGTATGGTCAGTTTTTAAAGTGGACTACAACTCTAAGGAGTTGATAATCTTATAAATTTATTTGACAGGAAGAAAGAATCAACTTACACTTTTCTAATAACAGGATGCTTGGGAAGAGTAATATGTACTTTTGGCGAACTAAGGGAATTAAAAATATGAAGTCAAATACTTAATAGCTGCAAATATAATTTTAAAACATTGAACAGAATGAAAACACGTAAAAAAAAAAAAAAATACAGGAAAAAGAACGGAAGAAAACTGTGAAGCATGCATTTTAAAAACATACATACATAGATGTTCCTTCATTCTTAGTATAGAACTGGTGCTGCTGAATACATGTTTTCCAAACATATTTTGCGAGGTGAGAATCATCCTAAACCAAAACATGAGCATTATAGTGCCGAATACATGGTTAATGGCATTTAATCTACCCTCACAGCATGAAAAATGCGCATATTACAAATTACTATCAGTTTGAGCATCGATAGTTATAACAGGTGTACTCTGTTGTTACATGTTAGTTCTATGTTACAAATGCTAAGCGTGCACTTGCAGCATTCAGTTTTTAAAAACTAGGCTAGCTCATTGTAATCTCCGGAGCATCCATACTCAGGTCAGCGGCCAACCGGCCTCCGGGCTGATGCACCCTCATGGGTTATAGGACTTTTGTCCTCCGATAATCCAAGGTATGCACCCTTTGAAAGGACCCAGTCCACCTCTGTCCATACTTTACTTGCAATTCAAATTACTTTGGAACAGCGGGTGGGTTTTGTCACAATGGTAATAAAAAAAATGTTCTTTCATAGACATGTTTGTATTTTTTACGTCTCAAAATAGTGCATAAATATCTTAGATGTAATTAAATGGCTGAACATAATTCTTAAGCTCGTAATGTGTTTATGTACAAAGCTCACTGGAAATCTAATTAAGCCTAGTGTGATCGAAAGTGGAGGTTGTAACCATCAGAGTGCTAACGGGAAAGGACACAGTAAAATTTGTACAATAAACAGTACACTAAGGACTGACGTTCAGCATACAGTGAGATACAAATGAGGACTTTTTGATAATTATTTACAACAATGTTGAGGTACAACTTAGTTTAGTCAACTAACTAACTACAACTTAGTTTAGTCAACTTCAAAAGAGCTTACCAAGAATATCTGAATAGCTTTCACGTGATCGCGAACTTCAATTCCAAGACATCTCTTATGGTGGACCAAATTTAAAATCTGTGTCCATCTGAAACGAATATCATTGGTTACTTTCAGAAACAGCATTCATTGAATTAGACAACATCTTTGGCTCATTAAATGGTTAACCACACTGGGATGATTTCTATACAAAGACTGGCCAATAAGTCATTCAAGGCTAGGCAAATGGTTCTGCACAATATAAGAATTAGAATTTCGCCAAACTTCATTCTGTAATATGATGCATTTCTTGCAGACCACTACATCCATGTTTTAGTCATGTACATGTATTGATCAAGTATATGTCGTACATACATGACATGTTGGTGAACTTACCACTTTTGTGCATTAATATTATTTAACCCTTGAGTTTAAGAAACTGAGAAATATAGCTCTTTTTGTTTGATGAGACTTCAGCTTGCATTACTAAACAACAACCTTTTCTTTTCATGCAAGTGTTTGTTAAGCACATTAAACTGGCACATTATCTTAGCATGTTATTTTACGTTTTTATTAAGTTTAAATTAAAATAATTTTCTAATCACACCACATTTTGTTCCCATTACCTTACACTGTCATGCAACTCATATATTGGCACAGTTACATTATTCTTCAAAACAGAACCCATGTATATTTACTGACACACACTGTAAAGTAAAAGCGGCATTACACACTAAACGACAAAATAGAACTAATGTGTTAGTACCAGACCAAGATTTATACTAATAGGGAAGTCGCCCTCTCTTTTTTTTTTTGCAAAACCTACGATATGAAAGAAAAAATTTCGGATAATCTTTTTACCTTACTGGACTACTTTCGTCCAGACCTCATAAGTGCAAAACAATTGAAATAACTACAGTCAATTTCAAGAATTCACAATGATTGTGTAGTAACTAAGCAGTTCTTAAACTGTAGTCAGCGAAAGCTTAAAGAAATCTTGACCTGATCTTGTTTATCTTAAAAATATATACACAGAAAACCATTCAACAATGTAGAGTCGAGAGAGAGCCTATGACCCTGCTTCATCAAACCTTTGTAAACTGTGGAACAGTCTTCTAGGTCGTGTTACTGTACTGAACACAACTTTATTAAATTACAAGGTGTAATTCAAACAATTTCTAAACACGTCACTGTAATTATCAGACATATTGACCTTCCTAAACTTGCAGTGGTGAAAAGAAATCAAAACATTCAAGCCGGTCTTTATTTAATACATTATTCCAAATAGTAATTCCTTCTACTTAATCAGTTTTTCCAATTGAGATTCATTAATGGGAGAGATTACTGAGTTGCAAATAACATTCTTTTTAGCTATGTGCATATCTAGTATATAGCTATAACTTTTGATACCTTCTGTTCAGTGAATGTCATTTTTGGCCAGATAAGTAAGCATACATATTTTTCTGCAATACAGGATGTGGTCCATCTGTTGACCTACAATGTAGCGAATTGCCATTATCCCTACAGGGGTGTGATATCCAAAAATAGTTAAAGGGTGGGGTGGGGGTCAATAGCAAAGAGAAGTTTAACATTACAGCACCTGTACTAAACTGTTGAAGTAATTCGTGATTACCAGTAAACAGACTTGGGAAGTTGTAAGCCGAATGTGACAATATTTCTCATAATGCTTGTTTGTTTTGAGCTTCATGGCATATCGACAGCAAGGATGCAACATGCTGCGATGGAAACGACAGTTTTCCGAGAAATCCAAACATCTTACAATCTAGAAAATCAACACCCCGGCAAATAGTAAGCAGTTTGTTGGTAAGTGTTCTATTTTGGCACCACTGGGAGCCAAAGCCAGGGTAAAGGCACGTTAGGCGAACAAGTTACCATTGCATTACTGCAGGGTCTGACACATTATCCTTTCCCTTATGAATTTTTAGTATAAAACATGGAATAATACTTGCTTAAAAGACATCGAAGGTTGGCTGCTGATATACCGCAAACTAATTCCCTTTAATGATGGACAAACAAAGACTGCTGTACTGCAGTTATCCTAAAATTAGTTACAAACATATATAATTACCACTAATATTTAATTAAACATTCATAGTCAAAATAAAATGACTGTACGTTAGAAATCTTTTTACTAAATTACTAATTAAGAATGAGAATTACAGCAAAACACTAAATTATTAACAAAGCACTTAAAGAAATTATCAATAGTAGCTCTGCGGCAGCATAGTGGCTAGCTTGGTGTTTTTACTGCACAACGACGGTCCTGCTGAGCCAGAACCTGAAGCTTGCCAAGGAACCCAAGCCTCTGCTACAGAGAGAACCAAACCCCAGACTACGGTGGTTGGAAAAACGGTACATATTCTACAATATGACTGGGAGTCGGACTCGGGCTGATGGTATAACAGACAAATGTGTTACAACTAAGCAGTGGATCTAACTTTTTTTTTTGCAAGAATCCAAACTTTTTACGGCCTGGGAAACTAACTCTCCGAAGCTACAGTGAGCAGTCATTGCTGAATTGGACCCGAATTAATGATATGTTAGTTGAATGCATTACCCATAGCAGGGCCGAGACAAAACGATTCTATACCCTGCTGGAATCCGGGACTTGCCTCCTAATGGTACAGTAAGATATGTGCTATTTTACCATATACAGTAGAACAACCTCCATATAACGAAATGGACGGTTCCATGAAAAAAATTTGATACAGAAAATTCACCAGATGGAAACGATGTATTCATGAACCAGGGTATTACAATATAATACCACAATTAAAATCCCATTTTTCAGTAAACGACTGTTTCTCATAAATAACATCCAGCCATTTAAAAATAGATGTTTTTAAGTGTATGTATTGTATTTCCACAGTATTAGTGAACCCGATGTCGTTGACGTGACTACTCGATTTTCTGTTTTGGTAGTTAAAATTTCGTTATATAGAAACACTTTCATATGTAATGACCATGGGGATTTGCCAAAACTTCACTATATGGAGAATTTCGCTATACGGAAGTACGTTATATGGAGGTTTTACTGTATCTGTATTGCTTGTGTTTTACAATGCAAAGACAGATAAGGCCATGCTGTGTTGGGATCCAGTTTTCTGAAGAATTTAGACCTGTGTTGGATAGGGTATCAAATCCCGGACTGCTGAGGGCAGAAAGATGGCAGATAGTTTAATGACAAGCTAAATGAACACACTGTCACTATGCTAATGTAGGGCACAATATCCTTTAGTCCAGGGTAGGGATCGACCGATAGAACGGCTTGCCGATCGATCAGGGCCAATTTATTAATGTTTTAATAAACCAGCAGCCGATTGAAAGATTGCAGATGTTACAATCCCCCTCTTGATAAAAATCGGGAAAACAGATCATGATTTTCAGCTTTACTGCCACCAACTTCTCACCTTTTATCTGAAAGCACCTTTTACAATTTTATAAACGTATCAAATGATGCCATTTTTGCATTTTAAACCTTTTCTCTATGGCCAACTGGGATAAAAGTTTGCTATTCCTGAGACCAATTTTTCTCTAGATTCAAAACTGTTTGAGCAGCGATGAATTCGGTTTCGGATGTCGTTCTTTGATGTGTGAGGTGTGTCAGATTTCACCTTTTCTTTGTAAGTCTTACTGCTTAATTTCTATCCTTCGAGTTTTTGTTTATCTAAAAAGATTTTTGTGTGCCTTATGTGTGAAGTAGTTGAACTTTGAATATGTTTCTAAAGTATTCTGAAGGGAATTTTCCCGTTTTGGTTTGAAGTTCACAATACAATAAGGGAGTGTGCTATTTCCCACCTTCATTTTCCCAGTAGCTGTTGCGCCTGTTTCATTGTTTTTTGAATATGATTGTGTATTCTTAATTGTTTCATTTTCATTGGATTTTATATACCATGTGATATACTAAATCCACAATGATTTGATTTTACACTTTTGGCAAATACTGAACACTGTATTTTTTATGAACTGTTTATTTTTGCTGTACCTACGCAAAAGCCTGAACTGCAGTTATCAGTGAGATATCGAGAGAAAAAATAGTCTAAAGGGGCAATTAAGTGAATAGGTAAAAAAAAGTTAATCACAATAAAATATCCTTCATAAATGTTGATGTTTATATAACGTAATCTTCAAAAAATTTACTAATTAATAATGATTGAACACATTGGTAATCGGCCAATGGAATAAATATATATAAAATCAGTTTTTCAATCAGCATCGGTGATGATATGAAATTGAACAATTGGTAAAAAATCGGTATTGGGCCATTGGTTAAATTTTGCCATCGGTTGAACCTTAGCCCGGAGTCTAATTTTCAACCAGACAGAGGTTGGAAAATTGTATGCTTTATAGAAGCATGACCTTAGCCTTACTTCAAATAAAACAAGCTAATGAAGTACCCAATAAAATCACCATTGAAGCACAAGATGAAAGACAATGAAATTGCAAATAAAGCATCTAATGAAACAATGAAATAACTCATGAAGAACCTAACACAATCACTCATGGTAAATCTAACACACACAGAATAAACCTCACACAATTATGATGAATCTAACGACATTACTAATGACAGTTGAATAGAAATAAACTAAATAAAGAACTCGAACAGATCATTGTACAATAAACACACACACCTTTCCAACGAAGCATTCTTGGCCATATCCTTCAAGACGCTGAGCTTCCATAATGTAATAGATCTCCGCCAATTGCTGCGATAACCCTTGAAGACTGCGATGCGTTCGTATGACTTTTTCCAAAATTGATTCCTGGTGATCTTTTCCTCCTCTTGCAGGCTGTAATTTCAAACAGGAAATTAACAGCACAAACATTATTCACAGTGACTAAATGATCAACGAAATAGACTATTTTTTTTAATTATTTGTCTAATTAGTCTGCTGCTATGACAAGGCCTCATTGCATTAAAAACAGAAATATACAGACCTTTGGAAGTAATCCAAAATTTGTGAGATATTCCGAAGTATGCCTTTCAGGGTCATGGTCTCCAAATTCAGCTAAAAGAAGTGAGAGCAGTGAATTAATAATTGCACAATGTTTAAGAAAAGTATCATTAAGTGAGATATTTAAACACTTAACTGATTTAATTGGTAATTTATGCACATTTGTGCGGCTACTTTTAAAAATCTCCATTATTTAGCAGTTTAGCATCGTCGCACAAAGTGGAGATAAGGCTCTTTTGGCCTTTAAGCACTTCAATAAATTTACATAACATTGTCGAATTGGAAAGCATTACTGTCGAATTGCTAAGAAACACATTCTCACCTTGTAGACTATAGCTGGCAAACAAAATCATTTGATCTTCATTGCACCGAAGTTTTCCTTCAATGATATCATTTTTCAACTGAAGAAAATAATGGTACCTAAAATCATCATTGAATTAATGATATGCTTTCTACTTGGCAATTAATTCCATCATTATTTGCTTCCATTAAGGTAGGGTTTAAAATTAGTGGGTGCACGGGAGCATTATGCACATAAATTTTTAATTTGGGTGCACGCAGTGCACCTAACTATTCAAAACTATGGCTACTTATATCACTGTTCTTGAAAAATAAACATATGTAATAATTTTATATAATTTTCTCAATGTATCTGCATTTGCTTTGAATTTTGTTTTATTACATACGAATGTTCAATTATTTTGAAAAGTTGCATTTTGTTGTAGTTTACATGCTTAATAATAATTTCTATACTTACATTTTTCCCATTTTTAATGTTGAGGTTTACTTTCTATTCTGCTAGTTACTTGTACACATAACTAGTATTTTATGCACCTAAGTCGTAAGACTTGGGTGCATTTGTGCACCTGATTTAAAAAGTTAATTTTGACCCCCGCATTAAGGAGAATAAATTACAGAAGTACTTAAAATGAAAATGTTTTAAGAAAACAATGGACTCGTGAATAAGGATAGATACAGAGGAACATAAATTATCAGGACCTCACTATTGGCAACGAATGCACCTGTTGGCATAAAAATGACATCTTAATGACAGTATTAAAGATATGCAAACACTTCAATTATGTATAACTTTAATAGTAAACAAATACAATCGAACTATCTTAATGAACATCAAAGGCCCTGAAGGATTTTCTTTGTTAAAGTAGTTATTTCATAATAACACATACGTTATACATTAAATCATTTGTTCGTCATATCGTAAATGTGTGAAATTTATCAATGATTAACTTGTGCATAGAATTCAATATATTCATATGGAAAAAAATGTCCGACATAATGGTTTGGGACAAATCAGTACTACTTTTTAATTAAAGAAAATAATGAAATTTAATACAAAACCATAGAGAGTAGTAGTTCCAAATCTTGTTAGAGAGATTCATGCTATAGCTTTGTATTTTTTTTTTTAATTATTCTATTTTCTACAATCATCATCATATACTGTTGTACAAGAACTCGAGGACAAGTCACGTTTTGACTATTTACAGCTCACAGAAGCTTAGACACGAGAAAATCAGAGTGAGAGAGAGAGAGAGAAAGACTATTTGGGCAAATACAGTCTAAACTCAATTTAATGATTTTCAGGGAAATGGTGAAAACAATTGATGAATCGAGGAATTTGTTAAATCGGGGGAACAGATTCACCGGAACCGATGACGCTCCCACAACAAGGGGGTGGGAGGCAATAGCTCCTGAGCTCATCCCATGGCTGAAAATTTACATGCAAAATACGATAAAAGTCTTTTTTCTGTTTCGCCTGTTAGTACCTTACAAATCGGTACGGAAGATGTTATGGTATCATTTGATGTAGTTTCACTATTCACTTATATACCAACTTCCCTTTCGATTTCAACAGCTCTAGAAAAACTGAAGAACGACGACTCTCTCGCTGCACGTACCAAATTGACAGCTGAAGATATTTGCATTCTTTTGGAATTCTGTTTGGACGCGACGTATTTTAGCTTCAATGGGACCTTCTACAAGCAGAGACAGGGGACCGCAATGGGTTCCTCCGATTCTAATGTTGTATCTAACCTGTGTATGGAGTCTTTGGAGATGGACATTTTGGACTGCGACGAGTTTGATGTTAAGGTCTGGAGAAGGTATGTCGATGATACTTTTGTCGTTCTTTCGAAGACAGAGGTGGACAGCTTTCACCGTTTCCTTAATGACTTAAACCCCCATATTCAATTTACCTTAGAGGTAGAACATGAGGGATGTTTGCCATTTTTGGACGTGAGGGTCACCAGAGGAGACAATGGAAGCTTGTCAACCTCTGTATACCGAAAGCCAACTCATACGGACCGGTACTTGGATTTCCTCTCACCTCATCCAACTTACCACAAAGCTTCTATTGTGGGGTCTCTGACACGTCGGGCCCTCAAACACAACAACAATGTTGAGTTGAAAGATGCTGAGGTTGGAAGGTACGGAGAGCTCTTGTAGATAATGGCTACACGAGCAAGTTTATCATTTGAATGATATGACAATGAATCTAATGACAGATGTAGAGAACCTGTTGAGGAGAGACAGACTAGAGGGACGGTTGTTTTGCCATATGTGGAGAGGACTTCTGAGGAGATTGCGCGTATTCTTAGGAAATCTGACATCAAGACTTACTATAAACCTGCATCGACTTTACGTGACCTGTTGGTGAGAGTGAAAGATCGAGTTCCAATGGATGAATTGACTGGAACAATTTACCAGATACCCTGCAAAGACTGCGAAAAAGTATACACTGGCGAGACGGGAAGAACTGTTTGTACTCGTAAAAAAGATCATCATGCTGTGGAGAAAGGTGAGATGACTAATATTCTGGCAGAACATGCCTGGGAGAAAGGTCATGTTCCTGATTGGAAAAGTACAAAAGTTCTTCATAAAAATGTAACTTCTCGCTATTGTAGACTTTTTCTGGAGTCCTGGGAGACTTTCCGAATGCGTAGTAAGGCGATGAACATCGCAAAATCGATGCCTGAACCTTACCGCATTTTTGCTAGGAAGTGGAGAAAAACAGTTTCAGACAGAGCGGGATTACCAAATGCGGGGAAGTCCTCAGAAAATCCAGAGTCAAATGGGGAGGGGGGGGGAACCCAAGTATGGGATAGCTTTGGGGAAAACCAAAGTTGGGGTATAAATACCGAACACCTACACTTCCTTGACACTTTCGCTTGATGAAGGGAACAGTAGTTCTCGAAACGTTGCGAATATTTTTGCAGACGGTAAATATCTTTTACCTTCTTCATTTGTATTTCGTATATTCCGACCAGTGTCAAATTTTACTAGTTTTGTTAAAGAAGTTTCAATATTTTTTTTAATTTGGTCATGAAATCATTAAAAAAATACCTTGTGACTTCATCATGAAGGATGTTAACATCTGCGACAAAATACATTACACCCAAGTACAGGCTTGAGTGTTCTTGGGCATATTTATCAAGTTGCTTTTTCAATGGCCGATGGAGATCGACCCACCAGAAGGTACCTTTCTTTGCCAAAAATCGTAGTCCAAAATACTGTGGCTGAAAGAGATACGCTCCGTATAAATACTAAGACTCTGAAAGTAGTTACATCTGTATAAAATTTAAAAAGAGGAAGAACAACATTATACATGAAAATTTCGACACCCACAATTATTAGCTCATACTAGAGCCTTTTGTTTTAGGGGAAAAAGAGACATGGTCCCCATCTTGGATTCAAACCAGGGTCCCTCCGTTTAGCCCGGAGTGTCTTGGACCGCTAGATGAATGAGGACAGGTAATAACGCTCTTTTTCTCCGTATATAAGGATGTAAGGTATTATTACCCTTCACAGGGATAACACAATTGCCAAATAGTGGTCAACACAGAAAAGTCTCCAAAGCAAGTCTTTTTTATTTTGTCATGGGGGAATACTTATACGCAAAAATTTTAACACCCACGTTGAGCACACATGAGTTAATAGACGTGGGTGTCGGAATTTTCACATATACAGGGTTTGTCCCAAAAGTTCCCGGAATGATTTTTTTTAAAATCATTTATTCAATATCAGTTTACAATCTTTTCAGAACTTTTCAAAGTATTCTCCCCCTGCTTCGATGCACCGTTGCCAACGCTTCACCCAATCATTGAAGGCGCCCTGGAAGTCGTCAACGGGAATCTCCTTCAGTGAGGTCGTCGCGGCTGCTTTTACCGCCTCCAGCGTCCCATGCCGAGTTCCTTTCAGGGTTCTTTTGATCCTTGGGAACAAAAAGAAATCCGCTGGTGCCAGATCGGGGCTGTACGGCGGCTGGGGCAGCGTTGCCACACCCATTTTGGCCAGCAACTCGGAGACAATGAGCGCGGTGTGGGTTGACGCGTTGTCATGGTGCAAGATCCAATTGTCGCGAATTTCGTTTCGGACGCGTCGAACCCTGTTGCGCAACCGTTTGAGCACTTCACAGTAAAACTCCTTGTTGACTGTTTGTCCTTGTGGCACGAATTCACTGTGAACCACACCTTTTCTGTCAAAAAACACAATGAGCATTGCCTTGATTCGCGATTTGCTCATCAATTTGAAACATAGGATAGGAAGGTTTTCCCGACTTTCCCAAGTTGAATCCAAAAATAATGTTTTTCCCTGACTTTTAATCAGGGAAAATTTCAAATTCTTTTGCAATTCCAGGTTAGGGTAATTTAAAAGTCACTGCAATTTTGTGTTTCGACAACTTTTACACATCTAGCTGAAATGCTATGCCGAGTTCGCACAGTATTTTGTATTTTTGAGAAAAATGTACTGTTACATCTCAGGCCTTCCACACTTTATCAAACCTAGTTTTTTTCATTATTGCTTAAGGGAACAAAATCCATTCATACTGGAAAATTTTCAAGAAAAACCTTTTTGTAAGAAATTATGACATCAATAATAAAATGCTCAAAATTTAGAAGAAAAATTAGAGT
>QLNU02015270.1:76526398-76542257 GCA_006491805.2 Dysdera silvatica
AGAAATAGATTGCTTTTTTTTTCAAAAAATTATCGTATTTTATTTTCCAACGACGATGATGATATCGTGATATGATAACCTTTTATAACAAATTTTAAAATAAAATTTAAATCTTACATACCTTTTTCTACTCTTTCATTTATACTGAAGACGGTTTATTAGATGAAATGATTTCCATCATGATTAATAACTGATAATGAATTGATATTTCACACTGAAAGCTAAATTGCAAAATGCACATAAAAGCAGACTTTATTTTAATGGTCAATAAAACAGAATTATATAGAATTTTAACCAACTAATTAATAATTTAATTATATTCTATTATAATTAATTATAAAATAAAGAATTAATTAGAAGGCTTGACACCTGTTTGGAAAGACTTTAATGGAATGTTAATAAAATTAACACATGAATTTACAATAAACTGATGATATAACTACACAATATATAATATTTTATACATTGTATGATATTGTATATATTAAATACAATGTATAATATTGAATACATGATTTCTAATAACTTTTGACACAAGCCAAATTTTTAATACATCACATAATAAAAATAAAGAATCAGGTATTCATGAATAGCAATTCTTTCCAAAATAATTTTACTTGAAAATACAAACTACATAATGGAACAGCATGTCACCGAAAAACAAAATACAGAATAAGCACTTACTGTGTCCTTAATACTGCAGATATAAATAGGCTAAATGGAACACAACAAGAAACTATCATTATTATCACAAATAAATATCATGTAAAAAATTATAGAAAACCCAAAAACCCTTTTTAATCTTCGGTTAACTGCTGCAAACACATGAAAACACATGGCATGTTTACCCATGTCATTTGGCGCCCCCTATGATCAACCCTAGTAATTACTCCAACAGAAAGTGGGGACACCCTTAAAATTCACGTGAGCGGGCCTGTAGTAATCTAATTGGCCGTGGCTAACTCTCGTTAGAGTAGCTCGTAGGGATCCTAGCTCTTTGGAAGAAGCAAACCAAAAATGACCAAACATTTCAAAATAAATAAACTTTCTAATTCTAAATAAAAACAACTTCACAAGGATATTGTTTTTGAATTCCAAAAATATACAAATATTTAAAAATTGAAAACCACGTGATATGTGCTATTTTGTTGCAGCACTCATAGTAATTCGACTACTGGCAGCTTCAGAACGGGGCTGTCATAAATGTACATTCACGCCGGTCTTAAAATTTGAGAGCTACTATATTTGAAAGTTTTTCCAAATGTTTTGGATGGGATGGGAGGGGCGAAATTATACACATAACACATAATTTTTACCAACACACACGCACACACATATTTACAAACTGATCGTACTAATTCGATCAATGACACAAGTGTCTATAATAGAATGTACTAATATTTAATCTAAGGGCTGTATGTTATTTTTGTAACTGTGTTTGTATTTTATTAACCTAAAAGAAAAGATTGACACGCAATAATTGCTGAAATAGCAATTGCCACGCAGGAACTTTTAGAGTTTCTCGAGGAATTTGAATCTATTATATCCTAGAAAACTAACCATGGACTACAGTGAGCAAAGGTCGGCAAACCTTTTTTTTTTTATTTTGGCACCGTTGGAAATCAAAATTCAGCATAACAGCGCGCTAGTCGAACGCGTTACCATCGTTGAGTTGTAAACTGACATTGAAATCCTTGATGGAAGAGTCTGAGATAGTTAGACAGCGAGGTCCGACCGCAGCTTCAAGGTCTCTTTTTATTGGTCGATCCAGCACAAACGATCACAGGAAGACAGTGCGATGGACTACCTCCTTTATTCTAGCTATCTTAGTTTCTACGTTCAAAGTTTCCTCCTTTATTCTAGCTATCTTGGTTTCTATGCCCAAAGTTTCCAATGTGCCCCAAATTCCCGAGTTTTTGACAACGCTAACTACTGCATCACCGCAAGGTCCTTAATATTGTTCGCTTGCTCTTTACGTTTATAGTGCGATAGGTAACCTAAATGTGATCGATGGATTAATAGGATTTCTGAATTAAGTATGTTTATGTTGTTAGATGGATCGTGATTAGCAGATCAGTAATATATATTATAATTCATTTTTGTTGTGTTTTTTACACTTTTTTTTCCGTGTCAACTGTATTTATTTCGAAATTCAAAATATACAACTCTTCACCTGTTGCAAGTGCACATACTTGCAACAGGCGAAGATCTTTCACCTGTTGCATTTGATATTGGCATTGTTAAAAATATTTTCGAAATAATATCTACATTAGGAAAAGTTCCACTCTCTTTGTACACTTCGAACTATTATTCAATAGCACTTCTGGCTATTTATTTATCAACACTTCTGATTATTTATTTATCAGTTTCTCACGTTCTTATTATTTCTCATTTTTTAATGACATATATTAATATTCTTTGCAAATGTTCTTGAAAACTTCCTTTATCATTTATAACTTTTTAATATCACTTGAGATATTATATCGGGCTTCCAAACATAAATTTTTTACCATCATTCATCTATATAATTATTATTTTTCATAAATTCTACAAAAATAGAATAAACAGTACTTACAATTCGATTAAACTCTTTACGTCCTGGTATATATATCCAAGCGATAAATACTTACTAATAAATACTTCAATAATAATTATTAATAATAATAATAATTCACCAATAATCCCATTGATCATTCACCCCATAATAGACAAATACTCTCTTTCCCCCTTTTTTTTTATTTCTAAGTTTTATTTATTCTACAATAAGGATTATCTCTTTAAATGATGGCATAATATTAGTTCAAAAGGATTTTTAGAAAAATTAATACAGTCGGAGCAGGACATAAACGTCCTCTCGTCCTCGAAGATTTATCCAGAAGCTTCGATTTTAGCGCGGAAATATTTTTTAAACAACGATCCAATGACGTCCAATAACCTTTCAGCATTCTCGCTCTCAAGGGTGTGTGTGTGTGTGTATACACACACAGAATAAGTATTAAGGCGTGTGCCCAGAGGTTAAATCAAAGTCGTTCTTCTCAGCTTCTTATAAGAAAAATGGCGTTGTTGAGAACAGGGTTTCCGCCATTGCAGTTTAATTTCATTTAATTCTACTGTCGTCTATTTAATTATACATGGCATGGGCGCCCATGTGGAAGCAGACGGGGAGGGTGGGCTCGGGCCCCCTAGCCGTTTAAAAATTTGATTCGCCCGAACCTGCTATGCATTTACTTTCAAAAGTTTTACAGTCACATTTTAAAATAAGGTACTTTTTAGCTCATTACTAATTGTCAAGCAGTATCAATTATTTTTGTAGCATTTTAGTATCTTGTACATTCACTAAAATTTTTGACAGCCTTGAGAAGAAAGTAATAATTTTTCTCAATCCCCCACCCCCAGAAGTACTCATATGGACGCACATAATACACGGTGAAACTAAAGTTATGACTAGAGCCCAGATTATATTCACTAAGAAACCAGCAAAATATGCACTGAGCCTCAAAATATCCACTTAAAATGAGTAAACATGCACTTAAAATGAATAAATATGTGCTTAAAATTTTTTTAGCGGTTGAAAATCTTATATCCTATGTTTTAAAACAAGTAGAGTTATTATTAACGGGCGAGTAGAAAAACTCGATATACATTAAATCATATGTTTTGTACATAGTAAATTCTATGACTGCATATCACAATGTGTCTCTCGTTGTTCTAAACAGTTACGCTTTATCTTCAGTCATGTAATGATGTATGTCATTTTTATGGCCAAAAAGGTCCTTTCAGAGCTACAAAAAATATTGAATAGCACATACGTTTTCGCGGGTTGTCTATTACGAATAGTTTATCGATGATAGAACGATGTCTATCACTGAAGGAAAATGGTGTGGAAATTTAGAATAAGTGTTTGTTTTAATTTGACTTTCAATCAATTGCCAGCCAAGCACAGTAAAACTCAGCTTTGGTCTTCCTAACATGGATGGTGGCTATAATTCAGCTACGACAACATTTTGGCGTCCTAGAACATAATTAAACGTGTACATTTACGAATTCCATTGCCTTTCCACTCAGATAAGAAGTAAGAAGAAAGTTCAACTTTAGTATTGTGGTGAAATTTTTCAGATGAGAGAATAATAAAATTCTTAAAATTACTAAAACCCTTAAAATATGCATTTATTCTGGAAATTCATGGTTTTTGTGCATTTATATTCAAAAACACTAAAAACAGCTAAAATATGCAATTGCATATGTATATATGTAATTGAATATATTACGGGATCTAGTTATAACAGTAGCATTTAATCGTTCTGCATTCATCTTTCCAGTGGCCCACCCAGAGTATTCCAAAGGAGGAGGCCAAGGAAGTTTTGCTGGAAAAAATGGCCAAAGACCATATCAGTTACGGTTGTTTTTTATGTTCATTTATCATTATTAAATTGCTACTAATTTGACAGTGCAATATACTTAAATGATTAAAAATGGTGGATTTTTTTGTACAATTTTACAATGGCCAGCTTTTGTTTTCCACAAAAGATCACTGTTTTAGTAATAGGTTTAAAAATAACCCTATTGTGCAAAACTTGCTTTTGCTTGCCCTCTGTCTAGTACTTGATCTACAGAAAGCATTCTCCCTTTTTATGACCTTTAAAAACTCATCGGCTTTGTGAACTGAATCCTTATGATAGAGAAAAGTTCTAATGTTATCTGAACTTCTTCAATGGCATTTTCTTCCAATTATTAAATTCTTTTGAAACAAGTTGACCTGTGGCTTGTGTCGATCTTAAACCGACTTCATGGGGTGAAAAGAGAACACACAAAATTTGCTATAGGCACTGTCTTCTGCATTTAGGCAAGTTATGTTTACTCAGTTCAGAAGAGCAGAACTTCCGACTGTGGTGAGATTTTCCTTGACTTTATACAGCACTTGTGACGGTCGTGGGAAAATTGCAATTTGCATATGGTTCCCAAAGATTTTTTAGCACTGTTATCTCATCTCCATCAGTGAGGTTAGATTTCTTGACATAATTAGAAATATCTGCAGTCAGAATTTCCAATTTAATTGTTTTGGTCTACCTTTACCTCCTAGAAAGCGTTTGAACACAGCCGTAGTCACGGCGGTTGTTTGTCTCAATAGCAGTCGCATCAATATCATAGATTTCAGGGAAATGTCCCTGGGATCGTCACTACTTTCAATTTTACTATTTTCAAAAATAAAATAAAAAAAAGAAAGAATTTCTGCTGGCGTAATAATTTTCCACTTTGTTAGCCCAAGGGGTGCGCGGGCCCCCAAGGTAGGTGCGCCAGAGCATGTTTGAACTAATATGATTTTTAATTAACTTTAATTTAAAAAAAGAACGTTTTGTACTTACATAATACAGGAATAATTAAATATTAAGTATTTCATTTTTCACTTTTTTGTGTTGTGGTAATTTATAACTGGGAATCTCTCGAGTTCGGAGCCCCTCGTGGCCGCCAGTTCCGCCAGGCCCTTAATCCGCCACTGTTTCCCAATACAGCGATTGACAACGGGATGCGTTTTCTTCTGGCCATGTATACACACATGCTCCACAATCAGAAATATATATTAATAATGATAGGTACTTAAGCTTTGATAAATCAATAAGGCTTCACAGACCAGTGAAATTGTCGTATCTTCCACCTACAAGTGCAGTAGCTCAACAGTATCTCTACCGTGTCTATTACCAGGTTCAAACTTGGTTAGGAAAGAATCTACAATCTGAAGAATTGGGGTAAATTTTAAAGAACAACACTTTGGAATCTATTAAAACGTTATTGCCATCAACGCCGGAAGAACTCCTCAATACAATATTCTGCAATTGCCGTAAAGGTTGCAGCGCAAACTGTGGGTTTGCAATGATAGTTTGTAGTTATTGCTGTGGATAATGATGTCTCAATGCTCCTGAGACAGAATGTGAGTAGAATCAAATGATTTTGATTCCGAAGGTGAATTTGGTCCTATTGGCATTTTAACATCAAACGAAACTGACATTGACAATGACGATAATGACTCAGAGGTTGGTCTTGGACGACCGGAAATTGAAGATAACGAAGACGCCATTCCCTAATTTTTTGTTTTAATTGTATAATGATTAGTAATTTGCATAATTATTTTATTAATAATGCACATTTTTATAACCTATTTGATTTATTCCGTTTATTTTGCATCATTTAAAAGAGAATGATGATAACGTTACGCATTATTTTGACATAAATAATATTATTATCCATACGCAAATGTCTACAAATAATAAATATTTTGGGGTTTTTATTTTCATCTACAATTCAACATTACTCATTTTATTATGTAATCAGTATCATAAAGTGCAATACACGTCTTGCTCCTCGGTTTACACAGCGTATCCCGTAAATAAATGCGCTTTTCTTCCCTTCTCCGTACAATATCTCGAAAAGGATTAACCTGACGAAAAAAATACATATAACCAATCTTGTAGATCACTATGTTTTCTATAACTTTCATATTGGCTTCATAGATGTACGATGCATAGGAGGTGAGTTATTCGCGGAAAACCGATTTGGGTGACCTTTCACCTTCAATATTTCGACACCCAACAACGATTTCAAAACGAACTTTCCATGTCTTAATTATAACGTCGAGACAAATGTGTAAACAAATATTTAGCTTGGTATAAATTTTTGTTGGGATTCAGGCTTTTTTTCGTCTAAATTGACTGGGCTATAATTCGCATTCACAGGTTATAAACTTTGCTCTCTGTTGCAGGGATATAACAATAATAATTAATAGTAATAATTAATAGTAATAATTAATAGTAATAATTCCTTTCGTAATAATACTTTCAAGTGTTTTCAAACTTTACTTTATTATTTGAAATTGTTACTGGTGAAGTTACTTCATTTATTTTTTAATATAATAACTATTTAAATTTTTAGAAAGTTTTAAAGTTTTACAAGACAACGAAACTAATAAAGTACGTATTGTGAAAGGCCTCCAATGGCGCGAGGCTCTAGACGGTCGCCTTACGATAAGGCTGCCTTCAGGGGCGGACTTTTTCCTCCCAAAGGGCGCATACCTTGGATTTTCGGAATACGAGCCATATTGCCCATGAGGGCGCAACGACCAGGAGGCATGGGGTCCAGTCCGCCCCTGGAGGAAAGTACGATTGCCAAAACGAGGAATGCATTTATTTTTTTTTTTTCAACTTTTAATTTTTCGTCTTATAAATCCAGTCTGGTCCTTAGAGATGAAGCGGCAGAAATATAGAAAGGGAAGAAACGTTTAAGAGTAGGAATTTTACGATGATGGATCCAGAAATCTTTCAAGGGTGGAGTGAATTGTTTCCGATTATTACTTTTAGGGAAGTGTATGGTACTTTTCACTTTATTTTCCATGAAATAATCGTGGCTCAAGGTGGGGGAGGGCGAAGATTGCCCCCTTTTGACCTGATTTTTTTTTCTCGACTGAGACCAGGGATTTGGTAAGGGGTGGGGTCCATCGCAAAAAAATTATAAATTTAATAGTCAATATAATTAATTAATATAATTAATCAATATAATCAATAAATATAATTAATTAATTGTAATTTTTTAATAATTAATTTTACTTCTTCAAGTGAAATATTCTTAACACTTAGGATTCATGACTAGCAAGGGAGTGCGGAGAAGAATGGCCCATGGGGCTATAGAGCCCCCCTCCCCCCCCAAACAAATGAAAAAAATTAACATTAAAAAGTACAAGGTAGCGATTCGCACCCCCCAAAAAAACTTAATAAGATACTGCATACGCCACTAATAGAGAAAGTAAATGCTTCTAATTTCATCATGAACACAAGTAACAGCTTGTTGGTTGCTTTGAATAATAAATGGGAAAAACATTTTTGTATGAATTTAATTACAAATTATGCCATATTATTGAGTACATAATGTCCATTGCGCATGTTTGAAAGCCATAAAAAAATTAAAATTACAATATCAACCTTCTTTTCTCCATTCGTGCCATAACGCTTAATGCGTCATCTTCTTTAAAAGATATAATATATGGACATCAGTGCTAAGCCAGTTAATCGTTCATTACCCATCCTGTTCCTTAAATAATATTTTATTATCTTGAGGGCTGAGAATGATCTCTCAGCTTTGCATGTAAAGACCGGTAAGGATGCTAAGACACAGAGTAAATGTCGAAAATTTGGATAGAAGTTCTTATCACAAGCATCTAAAATAAGCATAATTCGAGATGGTAAGGCAGATTTCTTCGTAGATTAGATTTCCATTTTTCTCACCACAAGATGCACCCTGCTTGGGGTGTTGTTTCAGACATCCTATGTTCACAGTAAACTTTCAGTCTTTTTGATTATTTCTACATTATTCGGTGTATAGTTTTTCGGAAACAACATCTCGATGGCAGATAAATCTCTATTTTGATTGAATCTTTGTTCAAGACTCACAATAAGTCCATTGATAGATGGTAAAAAAATTAATCTCCTATAATATTCCTCGGGAGAGTTATGTGGGCAGTTGTCTCGTTTTGTTTGCATGTCTCGGGACATCAATATGAGTTTCGAAAGCAGTTTTACCAACAGCTACAGCTTTCTGAAAGATCTTATGAAACTCATTCTTATCTTTATCGCCAGTGTGAAGATTCTTTAATATTTGCAGAATATCTTCACTGAACTTGCCGCAGAAGCTAGTTCGTGCTGATAATTTTTGGAGGTATACTGAAAGTGATAATGTGAGGCTAAAAATGTAGTTACAAACAAGCATAGATACAATAAAGCTTCCTTTCTCCATGGCGAATGGAAGTTGTGACACAGTGCTTGAAAATGACCAGTTATTTTCTGCAAGCTCTTGAAAACTTTGAACTAATGCAGGAAAAAGCTCAACGTAAGTATTTACAGTGACCCGACGCTCAACAAACCTTGTTTTTCAAAACACCACCAATCTCGATTTTGTTTTTATTCTGGTAATATCTTAGAAACGTTTTCTTCTAAAAGGTTCCCTGCTTGTGTCTAAATAATTGAATTGCCTCATTTAAAACTCCAAAGATATTTGAGATTAAATGCACATTAAGAGACTCAGTGAGAAATAAATTTAGACGATGACTGGCGCAGCGAACGTACATCGCTTTTGGATAACTTTTAGATAGTTTTTATGAGTCATAGAACGCAAAGATAGGGAGCAAAAAATACAATTCCATTAATATATACGGCCACTATAAAAGTGGGTCGCGACATGAAAAAGGTTGGAATTACAAAAGGAAATGATCTTCGAATTTGGATATCAAGTTAGTTTTCAACCCATTAATACTGTCGATCACTTCAAATACAGTAACTGCCTGTCCCTCTACCTTTTTCACTACTTCATGGAAAGATGAAGCCTGACTATGAACGAAGTACAGCCATGCTTCAGAAAAAGAATTCTCAAAAACATTCCGTAGAATCAAGGGACATTTGTCCTGAGATAGAAAATATGATTTTAGAGGCAAGAACATTTTAAGAACCCTTTCAATAGCGGGCAGCAATGCTAACCATCTTGTTTGAGCATAACCCAACACCATCTCAGACTTTGTTTCTATAAAGTTACAAAACTCCTTCAGAGATTCAACTCGAACTGTATAAGATTTAGAATAACAATATATTTTGGAGACGATCATTTCCATATCAACAGGAAAAGTATCAGTAGCTACTCGAACAGTGTTATAGAAGATGTGGACTACACATCAAACTCCTATTAAATCATGTCCAAGGTTTTTCTGCAGTCTGTTATGGACATTGTTTTTGCCTTTCCTTTCAGCATCTCCAAAATTTGAATTGGCATTATTTGCACACAGCCCAATGACTTTTGTTACTAAACCATTTTCTCTTGGGCAGTCATTCAAGTAATCACTCATAATAACTGATTTTTCACCAGGCAAAGACTTTAGCTCTAGTATTTTTATTTTTACTCCAGCGTTGCGATCAAAATATCTGATAAGCACGGGGAACACCTTGATTTCTTTATGATTAGATGCGTCAGTCAGCCCTGCGGTGGCGCAGTGTGGTAACGCGTTCTCCTATTGCGCGGCTAATCCGGGTTCGACTCCCAGCAGTGCAAAAAGAACGCTTACTCAGAGATCTCATAAAGATCGCACTGCTCACTGTAGTCCGGGGTTTGGTTCCCTAGGCCTTAAGAGGTTCGGATTCCTCGGAAAACAGTAGGTCCCGGCGCAGCATGACCACTGTAGTCTTTGAGCCGTAAAACCAAAAAGGAAAGAAAGAAAGCGTCAGTCAATACTGAAATAAAGGTAGCCTTTTCTAGAGCACAATGCAATGTATTTAAAGTGTGAGGAGTAAATACATTCAAAGTAATTGCTTCTTCTTTAGTACGCGCACATGCAAATTTGGGCTCTAATGCAACTTGAAGTAACTTTGACGTACAATCCATAGACTTAAAGCTATGATTGTGTGACACTGCATGATATGCAAAAGCACCTTCACTTGCGGTTCACTTTTCTTCTATATTACCAATTTTTTCAGGCTGAAAAAAACTTTTAATTGAAGAGCTAGACGCAGATGCAAAAATTGCGCTTTTGAGTTTATCACTGTTTAAATGAGCTAAAATGTCACCACGTCTACTATGGCTGATTTGAAAAGTCGATACACACGTGTTGCGCCTCACATGCGAGTCCAATACACTGGTCTTTTCGATAAATGAAAATTCATTTCGCAACCATTCATTAAACGTACATTTACGCTTCTTTGGACACATTTCTGATTTTATTAAGAGCAAAGGTAATAAAAAATCGTCGACTTACCTCAAAACAAAAAACAAGATAATGGCTCACCGCTTCAATAACATTTGTTGCCATAAAGCCGATATTATGGTCGCTTGTCCTTGCGGACTTGTAGACCAATGGCCTGACCGATTGGTTACTAGTTTTTCTACACCAGCTGACGGCCCAGAGCTTGGTGATATCTTCAATATGTCTTTAATATAGCTTTCCTAGTTTGCCAATCATTGCCTGGTTTGGCAAACGAACGCCTAAGGCGTGAGGTATCACGTAAATTTTATTACGCAAAAACTTCCATTTTTAACATATAATTAAAGTCGCAATTCGCAATTTGATCTTTGGCGAGTTTGGGCCGCCGGCTGGTGTGTAAAACTTATCCCCACGACCGATTCGCTCTTCTTGGCACCTTTACAGTGTTGCCATTTTTCCAATGACGATCACATGGACATTTGGTCAAAAAGAAAAAAATATGTAAGTTATTTCCCCTTTTCCCACAAAAAAACAACAAAAAAACAAAACAAGGTTCTATCCAAAATTTCCCTACCCTGTGGCAAATTACCTTATAGCAAGAAAAATTCTTTAAAGCAGGATAAATCATGACATTTTCGCCGAATCCATGACAAATCGGCATCCCGAAGGAACTTCGAAAAAAAAGGTCGAAATCCGGAACGTCTGGTCACTTAACAATACGTTTCTTCAAATATTTTATATTATCACATGCTTATGAATAAAAAAATGTTGAAAAATGCTGCTTATGTATAAAATATTACACATCATCTCAACCAGGTCTTATTCTAAGTGTGTTTTTGATACAAAGTGTGCACTTGGGCTGGGAAATGTGCGTTGTGTATTTAATTAAACAATGTCTTCAGTCAATTAAAATAATTCATTTTAATGAAATCACGGTACGTCAGGGCCAGAGCTAACAACTATGGTACTCTGGAGCATTTAATGAGAAGAGCAAATCTGGGAGCACTAGATAAGAAAAAAAGGAAGTTGCGACGAAAGAAAAGTCGGACAATTTTAAATGGCAAACAAATTTATGGCTCTGCTCCCTGCATGTAATCTGTAATGTCATCATACATATTTGCTTAAAAATGTGATTAAAACTTGAAATTGCAGATTTGTGTAATCATTTTAAGTTGTAAGTACATACATGCAGGGATGGAGAATAGTTAACTACACTATATGCCCAAAAGTATCCGGACACTTTGGATTTTTGAATTTTTTTCGAATTTAAAAAAAAAACAACTACTCAACGAATTGTTCATTAACTTCGAAGATATATGGAACATGCTTGAAAGAAAACTTTTCAACAAAGTTTCGGTGACTTATGCATTTAGGGGACCACCCACATATTGACAAAATGAAAAAATATATTTGATCACCCTGTATCATAAAAAGCTGGAAATTATTTGTAACTTTCAGAAAATATTTAACCAGCTATGCTTAATGCCTGTGTGCATTTTTGTAAAATAAACATGTATATTCATGAAGATAGAAACGTTTCTTTAAGAAAACCCAAATTTTGTCACATATTTTTTGCTTATAATATCCACAATTTTCAGTCAAATTTCACGAAACTTACAGAACATTTGTCAACGTACAAGAAAAATATTATACTTAAATTAGAAATTAATATATTGAATACACGATGAGATATGAGCATTTGAAGAAAATAATTTTTTACTGCGCATGCGCGAAAGATATGAATAACTTTCTTTCATAATTTTGTAGTCAATAGTATAGGGCAACTTAAAAAAAATACCAGTGGGATATCTTGAAAATTCAGAAAGTTATCGACGATATAGTGAGCCGTATTTCTCTAATTCTCTGAAAGTAGCTAGATGATAAGGGTTTTTTCCACAAATTGTCATATTCCAAATTACCAAACACCCCTGTTCTGAAAATGAAATATTCCAGATTTATGCAAATAAGGATCAAAAGTATCTGGACACCCTCCTACGTGGTGGATTCTGTTAGTGACATCTAATTTCTGGCTCTCAGACAAGTATAAAAGAAGCCTGATGAGTTAACAATTATACTTTCAAAGCTAGAAAAGTAAAATGGGAGGAAAGGGTGAGCTAAATGATTTTGAACGTGGTGAAGTCATTGGTTGTCACCGCTGTGGAAAATCTGTTCGTGTGATTTCTGTGATGTTACGAGTGCCCCGTTCCACCGTTAATGTTGTTATCGTAAAGTGGAAACGTACTAGGGTTGCAACGAAGGGTGCATCCACGACATGGTCGACCACTTCGTCTAGCAAAGGCAATTGGGACAGACTTGAATCCTTCGTTTCATTGACTGTTCGTTTTTTCGGAAACACTCAGGGAAAAACGTTTAAAACATTTACCTATCGCCGTTTTTTCATTTCGGGGATTCATTAACTTCTTACATTTTTATTCGTTTTAAATAGAGTTAACAAATTTAAATAGAGTTTTTCGTCGCTTCTTCAGGCTAAGTAAATCTTGTCGTTCCATTAGTTCTGGCAGAACGGTAGAGCCGCTCTACCGTTGTGTATACCACTTTCTGCTTGCTTATAGTCGTTTTAGAAGTAGCTTTCGTGTTTCTAGCAACCCAATCACGTCATGCAGTTGTCTTGAATATTTCTGTCCGTGTTTTTCAAAGGTCTTTGTGATGGAAAACGTGTATATTTATTGTGAACAGACGTTTTCTTTAAAATCGAATTTGACTCGACATGTCAAAAATATTCATAGTGTATTGCATGAAGGAAAGCTTAGTTGCTCACATAACTCTACGCCTATGGTCTGCATATACTTTGTAATAAGGACAGGGGAAATTATAAAGGGGTATACTAAAGTTTATTTCTTAATGCAAAAATTACGTTAAGAAATTTATTTATTAACGTTAAATATATTAGTCTGCTTATATATTTAGTATTATTAAATAAAATACATCGAAACATTTACGAATTTTAAGCCGCTTCTGTAGCTTTATGAACCACCTGTAACTTCTTTAGAGCCCAGCCTTACACTAATTTGTTCACATCCGGTCTGCTGCTATAAACTTTTCCCATGGTAATGATGATATTTTGGGAGTAACGTGCTAAACAATAAAAAGTATACCACAATTCCCAGTTCAGTTTTTGTAAATGGCAACAAAACACGAGATATAACTTGTACCTCAAAATAGAAATTGCTTCAATAACTTGATAACCCGTCCCCTTAGTGCTTTCGAAGCTTATTTTTAGCGCATAAATCGTAGTTCCGGCAAAAATTAGTACTACTTTAGGAGGAGGAGTAATTTTTTAATTAATTGCGCAAGGATTTCATTGGGAAGATGTTTGTTTGGATTTTTTATGGCGCAAGAGCATCTGGGCTATACTGCGCCAAGATCATTGTGAAGATAGTACTACTTTAAAATTCTGATGTCAGTATGGACAACCAAAGATATTAGGGATTCAAGTCTGTCTCGAACGCTTTGTCTCCGTCTAGTAGACAGGGAACGCAGAGTGCTGAAGAGAGTTGTGAAAGTGAACCGCATGAAATCGGCGGAAAAAGTTCGTGCGGATTTTCAAGATGCCTCTGGATGCAACGTCAGCACAAAGACAGTTCGTCAGGAACTGCAAAGTCTTGGTTTTCATGGCCGAGCAGCTGCATATAAACCAAGCATTACCGCAACCAATGTCAAGCGTCGCTTACAATGATTCAAAGTGTGCAAAACATGGAGCCTGCAGCAGTGGCGTGAAGTGTTATGGAGCAATGAATCACGGTACACTATTTGACAATCAGATGGTAGAGACTGGATGTGGAGAATGCTGGGTAAACGCTTTTTACTTGACTGTATTGTGCCGCAAGTTAAGTTTGATGGTGGAAGCATAATGGTTTGGGGATGTTTCTCATGGTTCTGGCTTGGCACTTTGCTTCCTATGAAGGGAACTCTGAAGATGGAAGGCTATCTCGACATTTCGGACAATTCCACGCTGCCCACATTGTGGCAACAGTTTGGAGTAGGTTCATTCTTGTTTCAACAAGATCGTGCTCCTATCCACACAGCACAGGCTGTACAGAGCTGGTTTGCTGACATGGATGTTGAGGAATTGGACTGGCCTGCTCAGAGCCCAGACCTAAATCCCATAGAACACCTATGGGATGAATTAGAACGTCGACTGCGAACTAAGCCAGAATGCCCCACATTGGCGAAAGAGCTGACTAATATTCTTTTGCAAGAATGGCATGCAATTCCCACTGAAAAATTCCAGAAACTAGTAGATAGCCTCCCAGATAGAGTGGTAGCCGTCATTGCAGCAAAATATGGCCCCACTTCATACTAATTTTTGACTTCTTGTTGGTTTGTTGTATTTTTATGGCGCAAGGACAACAATGGTCATTCTGCACCAAGCAAGGTTTTTGACTTCTGTAAAGGAGAAGCAAAACATCCTGGTGTACGGATACTTTTGATCCTTATTTGCATAAATCTGGAATATTTCATTTTTAGAACAGGGGTGTTTGGTAATTTGGAACATGACAATTTGTGGAAAACCCCCTTATCATCTAGCTACTTTCAGAGAATTAGAGGCCACGGCTCACCACTTCTTTCGACTTTAAGCAACTTTTCTGAATTTTCAAGATATCCCACTGCTATTTGTTTCAAGTTGCCCTATACTATTGACTATAAAATTATGAAAGAAAGTTATTCATATCTTTCCCGCATGCCCTGTAAAAATGTATTTCTTCAAATGCTCATATCTCATCGTTTATTCAATATATTAATTTCTAATGTAAGTATAATATTTTTCTTGTACGTTGACAAATGTTCTGTAAGTCTTGTGAAATTTGACTGAAAATTGTGTATGTTATAAACAAAAAAATTATGACAAAATTTGGGTTTTCTTAAAAAACGTTTCTATCGTCATAAATATGTATGTTTGTTTTACGAAAATGCATACAAGTATTAAGCATAGCTGGTTAAATATTTTCTGAAAGTTACAAATAATTTCCAGCTTTTTATGATACAGGGTGATCAAATATATTTTTTCACTTTGTCAATATGTGGGTGGTGCCCTAAATGCACAAGTCACCGAGGCTTTGTTGAAAAGTTTTCTTTCAAGCATGTTCCATATATCTTCGAAGTTAATGAACA
>QLNU02015270.1:76542357-76601307 GCA_006491805.2 Dysdera silvatica
GGTTGATACCCCTGGAAAATACAGGTAAATTTGTAGTTACAATTACTTCTTTTTTTTAGAAAAGTAGTTAATATAACTAGTAGTAGTAGTAGTTATAACTGCCTTTGAGGAAAATAGTTATTAATTTAGTTAAATTCCTTTTTAAAGTCCTTTTCACTCCACAAACAAAATTAGATTGAAAGTGTGCATTTGGAAAATTTATTAGAACAAGGCCTAAGCTCAACCTACGAAGACAATTCAATGTTTCCAAACGCTATTCAAATTTTTTAACATTTAAATTAAAATATTATTGCGTGCTTTAGCTTTTATTAGGTTTTAAAAGGGCATTATTATTTGGTGAAGATCTAAAAAAAAACACGCATATTTTAAAAGAGTTCTTAAAAGTTTTATATTTAAAATAAGGCCATTAGCAATTTATAGTTCAATGGCGACATTTTTAAAATGTTCAACAACGTCTCTTTAATCCCGGAATAGAACATCCGCCCAGATATCATCCCACCTCGATTTTTCCCACTTTTTTCACTTATATTTCATTTTTCATTCTTAATTAGAGGTTAAAAATATTTTAATAATTTATTATATTTTGAGATCCAGGATATTATACAAGAGAAGTTATTTAATGATTTTGTTTCATTTGGAGATCCCAGACATTCCCAAATAGTCAGATCTATCGATTTATCTTTATTAATCGATACGATCCGACTTCACGAAAATCTTCTTCTTCTTTTAATATTTATAGTATATGATATGACCCTTCAATTAAGATTTTTTGACTTTCCTCACAATTTTGGCTTGAAACGGACATATCGGTGCTAATTGTGGGATGAGGACATAGAACCCAGAGTTGAAGCTATTTTTAGCTCCTCAGGACAGTTATTTTGGGCACGATGGCCCAGATCGATTCGATCAATATGGATTTCTCCAACCTCTCTTACTTTTAGATTTCGAAACTGCCACTGAGTTGTTTACCTCGTCTTGATTGCTGTTTTCGAAATAAATCCCTTTGGAACCCAATGGTGCTTAAACACGTGGCATTAAAGTCTGTGTGTTGATTAAAAATAATTCTTCCCAAGAAAATTTGCGAAAGTAGAAATTTTATTTTATTTTATTTTCAGTTTCTGTGAGAGGGAACTACTTCTTCATTAAGTGTTAAGATTAAGGTTGTTTTCTTTGATTGCAATTAACCTATAGCTAAACTAGATCAAGCGCGTGTTTCTTCGAACAGTTTATTAGCAGTGACTAAAGCATTTTGTGGGGGTATCAGCAGTGGGTCGAATATATTTTTGGCGGCCTTAGTAATCATTTGATGACTTTTTCTTGGGTCATTAGTAACGATTAAAGCATTTTCTTGAGGGCAGAGAGGTGATATCATCGTAACTGGACATTCCCAATTATTTCGCGCTTGTTTGCCAATTAAATCCTCAATAGAATTCTTTTTTCTTCTTTGATTTATTAGCGTGTGGAGTGTTTTACTTCTACGTTTTGATGCATTTTTTAGGTGTCTGGTGGCGAGTTGGAGATACAGTTAGTTAAGTTTGGGAGAGAATAATGGATATATTTGGAAGCAGAGCTGTTTTCATTTTTACAGTAATACAGTTTTCGAGAAATTTTACCTAACACGCACAGAGAGTTTTTCATGTGGGGAGACAAAGAATGGGCAGTGCTTCAAACGACCAGTGATCATCCTGTATTTTGAAAAATAAATAATGCCAGAAGGGGAATGAATTAGGGATACAGAGCCGCTTGTTACGGCCAATACTCCCTGTTTCCATTTCCACAAACAATAACAACGAGAGTGGGGATTGACCAACGATCCATCTTTCCCGACAAGGTGGGATCGAAGCCCAAGAGTGGGAGTTTTCAATCGTTGTTGTAGTTCGTTCACACACCGTTATTTTTAGAAATTTTTGGAACGGTCATATATTCTGCACGACATAACAATTTCTCCTGAAGGAATATTGAAGCATCATTCCTTTCCAGACACGTAAATAAATGTGCACGATATGAAACCGGATTGATAAAATATGATACAGTGTGTGTATAAAAACCACGAGCCTCAATTTATTTCGTGTATATATCGCTGTGAAGTAGCAATAGCGCATTTATGACTGCCTTTATTCTCATACTAACGAAATACAGGCAAACTTAAGACGTCTAAAAAAATAAGTTACTCGATGTGTGTGTTTATTTTATATAAATCGAACACTACGCAGATTAAATCAAACAACAATGTCAATCAATCAACGTTTATTGGCGTAGTGATACTCGATGTGTAATTGGTTTCTTTCTTTATTTTTTTAAATTTAGTTTGTTTCTAAAATCTCTAATTCTCTAATTACTTTAAATTTAAAAATTTCAAACTTTCGTTCTTTTATAGCGTGGATAAATAACTATTTTTTGGTCCCAATTCAAACCAGTAAAATATTTTAGCATAAGTGAAACACCTCCAAAATTAAACAAAAATGGAAATAAAATAAAAGTAATCAAAAGTCAACGGAAAGTAGGAAAATGTAGAAAGTACTGAACAATTTTTCAATGCTGTTTAGTGCTTATTCATAAAGAAATTAGTTGAATGATAATTAAAATTCAGAAGAGGAGAATGATTATTCAGAATAGGAAAATGAAGATTCAGATGGGAGAATTAAAATTTAGAGGAGAGTGTGATGTTTCAGGGAAAAATTCCGAAAACATCGAATGGAAAATTCTAGAAATGAAGGTTTCATGGATTTAAAATTGTGCGTCATTCTTAGCAATATTATGAACCGCCGCGTCTGTACATTTATCTAAGCTGATCTTCTTTGTTGGCATCCAGTTAGCATCTAGTTTCCTCTCCCTTTTTCTCTCTCCGTTCGCGTTCTTTGTCGTGTTATCATTATGTTCTGAAACTAATTTTTAATTTTGCATAAAAACAGTACTAAAGCACACAAGTTGTGAGGATATTTTTTAAGAAATAAATGTAAAACTGAAATGTAAATAGACATTTTTAAACTGTGTGTGTGTGTGCGCGCCTGCTGCGTGTGTGTGTGTGTGTGTGTACACAATGTATTTTTCACTGCTCCGCCCTCTCTTGAGGGTTAGATTAAAATGTCAAAATCTCGCTTATTCGGGAAAGAGAGCCAGCGTAAGTACAATAATGTACAATGTATTTTATTATTATGTCCGTTATACATTGTTGTGTTACACAGCGTCAAGGAGATAATCACTATCCTCTTGATCTAGAATTCTTGGTTCAGTTCAAGTCTCACCCAGAAACCTGAGAACTGTCCATATATCTTCTTAATATATAGGCGGTGCCCAGTAAGGCAGTTTTTTGTAGGTCTGTTGTCGTTATGTCAGTAATGTCCAGTTTTTCTAGGAAGTTCTTTAAATTAGGTGTGATGGCCCCCAGTGCACCTATCACAATCGGGATGACTGTTACTTGTTTTTTCCAGAGTCTATTAATTTCTATTGCAAGGTCACGATATTTGGAGATTTTTTCGAATTCCTTCTCTTTAATTCTGCTGTCATCTGGTATTGCAATGTCGATGATAAATACCTGTTTTTCCTTCACTAATGTTAGGTATGGTATTATTATTATTTAATATTAACAATGTCTTACCCTGTATAATTTATCCTTTAAAGTTTATAATAAGTATGTATGTGAATAAAAAATAATTATATATAGGGCACAGTTAGGGCTTTTGATCCCTGGATCACGAATGATACTTCGAAACAGAAAAACTCCGGATTCAAAGTTTCGATCCCGGAATTTCAGGTATAATTTATTATTTCGCTTTAGTTTTAATAAAAAATAAATGTTATAATACTTTCTTCATTGAAAAAATTATAATATTTATGTCAACAATGATAATCTCCATTATTTACCTTTTCCTTCAAAATTAAATAAACATATACTTAATTATAATGAATTTAATTTCCGTTTATATTATGTTATAGCAACACTTAATACACAGTACTTTCTTAGTTTTTTAAATTGAAAAAATTGTAGAAAATACTACTAAAGTATATAATGTAGAAAACAAATGTAATGAATAGTATTTATTATATTATACTAATGACTTCAGAACAGTGCCGGTTTAAGAGTTTTGTGGGCTCTACGCTGAAAAAATAGAATGGACTCCTAAAGAATATGACCCTCGTGATATTCAATTAATAAATCACTTTTTAAGTTTATTATCTTTAATATTCAGGTTTAGCAGTAATAAAAATTTCTCGGACATTTGTAAATAAACAAGATTAGAATAACGCTTAAATTTTGATAACTAACTTTAAATTTTAATAATTAACCTATGTGGTTCTGCTTTATGACTGTCAAGTCGCGTCGTTATATCCGATACGAATTTCCCTACTTAGAATCTACGTAGACTACAAAATCGCCGTCGTTATAGCAGGTTTCGTCGTTATATACGATGTCGTTATAACCGATATATTTAGTATGGAGTAGAATAGCAAACCAAACTTCTTGTAAAAATTCCGTCGTTATATGCGGTTGGCCGTTATAAACGATTTTCACTGTACACTTCAATTCAAAATAAGCAAAATAAAATAGTAGAATAGTATATAGGAGCACGGAATTAATTCGGTATAGTGTACAAGAACTCCACTTAATCATTTTTAAGTACTCCTTACGTATTTTATTTTCTCCCCATTTTAACAACTTTTAAACTATAGCACTAATTGCATTATTTGAAATATAGATTGCAACTGACCTCAAATTGCTTTATATTCAAAATGCTGAGTCCGTGAAATCAAAATAAAAGTAAATCCAGGAATTCGAGCCCAGGATCCCGGAATCAGAAATTTACATCCCGATATCCATGGATCAGAAAATTCTCCGGGGAGCGGAAGCCTGGGTATAGGATTGGTTACTACCCGCTGTGTCCAGAATCCACAGTTAGTCTTCGAAAGTATCAGCCGAGGATACATGAGGGACTCTTGTGTATTTACTAAATTTAATTATTTTCTTTCTCTGTACCGTGAATTATGCATGACTCTGTAGATTATATTTCGAGTTTCGATGTGTTGTTCCATGGTGAATTGTATTAAGATATCGATGAAGAACCTACCATGGCAAATTTTGCCATACATGCATTCAATGTCACATCCCCAGAGGATTTACAGTGTAGTATTTTGTATTCCGGGTACGAAATCGCTTACAATGAGTATATTAATATATTTCGCACTAGAGTAGAGAGAGAATGATGCTCCACAAATCTATTGATTGCGTTTGTTAATCAACCAAGAATAAATGAGTTTGAAGTAAGGAGTTTAAGGCAGGAATCTGCAATTAAGGATTTTGGAGTTTTGGACATTGGCTTACGCGGAAAGGTTGATGAGAGCCATAACCATCATTAAGTATAAATATATCATGTACATGTCTATTATTATTTATTACTCTGTCGTTTATTGTTCTATTATCATGAGCCGAATGAGAATGGGAAACGATGATTATTCATTTCCACGGAATGAAAAAAGAAAGAGTAGGAATCATCATTTACTTATTTGCGGAATGGAAATGTGAAGGATTATTTTTCTGAATGAATGGCCATGGGCGGATTTACCATTTTGCCGCCCCTTCCTACCTGTCCACCTCCTCATTCAGAGGTAGAAAAGTGAAAATTGTTTCACTTAATGTACGCCAAAAAATTTTGTATTGACAGTAAAAATATTGAAAAGCGAATTCATAAATTGAAACATAAATATTAAACAATATTACTTTATATTTAAGTATTATTTCTTTTTGGTATATAATAAATCAAATTCAATTTTATTGAAATAAATTTTAATTTTAGCAAAAAAAAAAAAATAAAATAAAATAAAAGCTTATGAAACAATGGTATTTACATGAAAAGCATGACGTTTAACTTTCTTCTCAGCAAAACAACTGATTATTTCAGGCTCAATACACAAAGTTATTAATTAATTCAATCTATCTTCACACATAGTTGATTGTTTGTTAGATCGTCCAGGTCGTTTACGTGTAATCAGATACATAACACACGCAGGGCCGTAGTTAGGGTGTGGCGTGGAAGGCCCCTGGAGTGGGCCTTCCAGGCGAAGAAAGGAGTAAAATCGACTGAAATATTTCTCAGGGGAGAATGTGTCCGTGGTTAGAGGGGAATCATCTGCACGGTTCTGCCAGGAGCCCAAGATAGTCAAGCTACAGTGCTGAATACACGCGTTGTTACAGACAAATTTTCTTGGCCTGGTCGGTTGAAAAGCTGGAAGTTTGAGAGGACATTCGGATGGCGGAAGCTATCATTACGCCTAGGGCTTGTTCGCGATTTTTGTCGCCCCTGGCAGAACTATAAAATGTCGCCCCATCCAAATAAATATTTACTTCCGTTTTAGAAAATATACTGAAAAAAAAAATCATAATTTGATACCGTCTCTCAAAATTTGCCGCCCTAGTTTATAGCCTAGTATAGCCTTCTGGGAAATACGGTACTGTGAATGATCAACTGCATAGCTTTGCTAATTACGATGCTTTAATGAATAACATTATTGTTTTGATCGGATTCGAATTTAATTGTGAAACGTGGGTATAATTTCATCACAACGCCATTTAGGCAGAAATTATTGGATCCTTTGCGCTTTCCCAAGAAAGTCATTAATTGTTGCCATGGATGACGTACAATGGGTTTGCGTAGTTGTTACGTCACTGCTCTCTCCATTCGTCATGAAAGCGAACTTGTTGCAGGTCACGTGAGCTCATGAATGATATATGTAAATGATTCGTGTACTGTGGAACTTCGATTATTCGAAATGAATGGGGGAGGACAAGATGCTGGATAACCCGGAAATTCGATTTATAATGTAAATGTGTAAAGGAACTACAACATTTAATCAAAGACACGTTTAATTATATACAGTAAATCTCATCATCAACGGAGATTCATTGGGTAGGAAAATTTGTTTTTTCGACGATATCTGAGGGGTATATGTACATACAGGGTGTTCTTAGAGCTAGTTTCTAGGTGTTTTTCCGCTCTTGGCGAGAATTGAGAAATGCCGCCTCCACACTTTTACTACCATTACTCTTTCGACTAGATCTCCCTCTCTACCCCAACCAACATCCAGCGGTAGAACAATGTAAATCTTCTATTATACTTTTAATCATTAAACCCGTTAATTATATTTATATTTTAAACTTATATTAGTTATTTTGTAATATTAGAATATTGTGAATAGTAAAACAATTGCTACATGTTATAATTGTTTAATTTCAACATTTTATATTTTTGAAAACTGAGATATTAAAGGAGTAATATTTCAAAACACAACGTTGTATTATCAGAGCTAGAAGGCTTAAATGTATTAGATATAAAAGAACTTGTGTGTAAAATTAAACAATGAAAAACATAAAAAAATTTTACATTTGTCAAAGTAAAGACTTATTAACTAATTGTTTCGTATGCTTTTGAAAACAATTCGATGTTTTAATTTTTTCCATTTTATTTTTTCTCCTCATTTGCTCAATTTTTTCTGTTGATTAATTTTATTTTCGCCATTTTGCCGCCCTAGGCGGTCGCCTGCTCTGGCCTAATTGTAGAAATGACTCTGGGTGTTCCAAAAAATTTCCATTTTGAAAAATATTGCCTTACATCCAATTAGTCAAATATAGGAAAGTTCATGTCTCTAAGTAAAATAATTACGAAGTCTTATTAGGAGTTAAATTTTATCACTTTGAAACTTACAGTTCAGCGATTTTTTTTTGTAAAATAATGGCAACCTTAGGGGACTATTTCTGAAAAAAAAAAGAAGCGCTCGTGAACTTGTTTTGAACGGTACAGTAAACGCACGATTTAATCAAAATAGTATCTATTTTTTTTTTCAATTTGTAGGTGGCTCCTAGTTACTTGGCGATTATATTAAAAATTTTTACTTGAAGTGAAGAGCGAAATACTTCTCTATAACGATTCTCAAGGGAACAGAAAAAGATATCGTTATGGGAAATTTATCGTTATATACAAGGTTGACTATTATACACTCTCAATTTCCCAGGATCGAAGAAAAATATTGTTATAGATATATTATCTTCATAGATATATATCGTTATCGATATACACATATTATCGTTATCGAGATATACACATATTATCATTATCGAGATATACACATATTATCGTTATCGATATACACATATTATCGTTATCGATCTACACATATTATCGTTATCGATATACACATGTTATCGTTACACATATTATCGTTATCGATATACACATATTATCGTTATCGATATACACATATTATCGTTATCGATATACACATATTATCGTTATCGATATACACATATTATCGTTATCGATATACACATATTATCGTTATCGATATGCATATTATCGTTATCGATATACATATTATCGTTATCGATATACACATATTATCGTTATCGATATGCACATATCATCGTTATCGATATACACATATTATCGTTATCGAGATATACACATATTATCATTATCGAGATATACACATATTATCGTTATCGATCTACACATATTATCGTTATCGATCTACACATATTATCGTTATCGATATACACATGTTATCGTTATGGCAACGTTCAAGTATTACATAAGCAACGCTTTGGCCATTTCAACCCTCCCCCTAGTAAGCAAAAACTAACAGTGGGTAACATAGGAAAATAAGACCAACGACAACGCCACAAGGTGCTTACGCAATACTTGAACCATAACTATGTACATATTACTATTATAGGCAAATTTAGTTACAGTTATATTATCGTTATAGACAAATTATAGTTGTGGTCGTATCATTGTTACAGATATATTATCGTTATAGGCAAATTACAGTTATAGCCATATTATCGCTATGGACTATCGTTATATATATATCATCATCATCATCATATTCAACCATTATCTATCCACTGCTGGATGAAGGTCTCTCCAAATGCTTTCCACACAAGTCTAACGGCAATGACAGTCACTCACCCCTGGCGGCGAAATGTCTAGTCACGCCACTGATCACAAGCATGCGTTAATGGAGACTGGTTAGCATATAACGTTGGCAGATGATTAATTGCGCCTTTTCAATTTTCTGACATTAATGGTATTGAAAATTTATGGCCCATTACAGATTTACAGATCCGCAAACGTCACATTCATGATAGGGAAAAGGGAAGTTTCGAAGAGCTATTATTCGGAAGAGAATGGACAAAAATCAGTATATAAACTACTAAAAGCCTTATTCGTTCCAGAAGTAGGAGATTTCAGACCATAATCGATGCCAAGTGTCAATATACGAAATATTAAAATTAAATGCGTAGCTGAAAATCGTAAGTACGAAATACTTTTTTCTTTTTCTGACAACATTACTTTTTACCACCTTTGACGCAAAGTTGTGTCCCGATTTTAAATTTGTGTTATATTGTTATTTAATGTCAGTAACAAAATACAGTCGAACCTCGTTAAGACGAACACCAAGGGGAACAGGAAATCTACTCGTATTAACATTGATTCCTCTTATCCGGTAAGAATAATATACAAAGGTCAATATGATTTATTCTTGTAGGCCCATGGGCCGCACTACTGTATCAGCAATATTAAAACTAAAAGAAGGCGAATCTAGGTGAGTGTCTCTGCGCCCCTCCCCCGGTTGAGACTTTGTTGCCGTTTATTCCAAGGGTTTTATATTAGTTACACACTTGAAAATATTTTCTGGACACTCCTCAGGGACTAAACACACACACACACACACACACACACACACACACACACACACACACACATATATATATAGTACAATGTAAAATACGTATGGAAGCAAAATACATTTACAATACTTTTAGTTATGAATATATAAAGCGAAATCAAACCTTTTAGTGAGATTTTTGGCACTGCTTATTTTTAACAATCCTGTCAATATCCGGTCTTATTTTTGATATTGCAATCCTAAGAATGCTTACAAGGTGGACGTCAGTTATTCTGGTCCTAACTTTTCATTTTATCAACTTTATACTTAAAGGAAAGGGCTGTTTACATACGCAGGGGGTGTTGATGGGGGTCCTACTCCATTGTAATGAAATGTTTACATATACATAGGAAATATGGATTTGTAATTCTGTAACCCCCTCCCCATTGTAAGCCTGTAACCTGTCTTATGAATTTTCTGCATACGCCTATGATCCATGTAATCGACGCCTATGTCCAGATGTAAGCGCTCCCGAACAGTGATATCGTTTTCAGAGCATGCAGTCAGATGGTGGGGAAGATGTTCATATCAGCATATTTAGAATAGAATTCAATGAGTGGTAAGTTGAATTTTGTTTTAAAATCACTGTTGCACTGCAAATCAATAAAACTACTCCTAATGCCCATATACGCTAGAAAACTAAAGTAAAACACAACTGAGGGAAGACCGCGTATTACTTTAGTTCTTTAACGTTTTAAGATATTTATTACGAAATGTGAAAATGTGAGTAAAATAAAATACATAGATTTAAGACTCGGAGGGGGCAAGGGGGCTTTCTTTTTGTGTGAAACAATCTGTATTTTTTCATGAGCCGGCGTGCCGCAGGTTGAAAACATCTGTTATACACTCTGATGGAACTTCAGAAAATTCTCCATATTAAAAGTAATTCGTCTTAAGCGTGTTCATCTTAACGACGTTCGACGGTATAGTAACAGTTTTTTTTCGTAGAATATGCTGAAACCGCGGAATGTACAAATACTTTGTACACCCATTGCCTACACATTGGAATCTATATCAATGCTCAAGGAATTGGAAAAACACATGGTTGAACATAATAAATTTTCTATCTATCGAGACAGGGGAGGGATATAGTTATAGACAGATCATCACTATAGACAGTATCCAGCATAGACAGAAAGTTTATAAGGGGTGGTATAGGCTCAATGGGGTTACAGAGCTACAACTCATATATTCCTATGTTAAATATACAAAATTTCATTGCGATGGGGGTTACAACCTCCAAAACCACCCCTGGCTACGTCTATGGTATTCAGGGCCGGCAAATTTTCCGCCCTAAGCGAACGACGTGTGCCACCCCTCCCCACAGTAAGAAAATCGACAATTCAATAAATTTTGCAACAATCGAAAGGTGAAAAAATATGGCATATCCCCCCACTACTATAGTTCTGGTTAAAATGGAGGATAATTACAACTTATCTCATAACACAAAAATAAAAGATCAAATGTAAAAAAAAAACAAAAAAACAATAGTCCAAGATCTTGGTATTGAAGGAAAAACTTCAATTCTTAATACCTCGTAATGATGCACAACGACATGAAAAGGAAAAAGGGTCAACCAAGCCACTAGCGCGGCAACGGCACTGCTCGCGCCACTGAGAGGTGTAGTCGTAATGAGAAGATGTTATGAAGAGCTCGATAAGTTAGTAAGAGGAAAATTTTTTAATGTAAGAAAGCGAGAAGTTAAGGGTATGGAAAAAAAAAAAGGGTAAGAGCGACATATATACAAGGAAGAATACATATTTGTGATGGCATTCACTCAAAAATTATCCATTCAGTTCTGTTTATTTATTGTCAAGTTTACCTCAATCTTCCTACGGCATTATCTTAAAAAAAATCTTTCTTAAAAAAAATCTAGTACTTCCTTAGGCCGTCGCCTAGTTTGCCTATATAGTCGCGCCGGGCCTAACAGCACCGTTATCGACAAATTTAACTGAATATGAATACATAATAGAATAATGCTGTACAATATACACCTAGGAAATCGTTTATATTGTGTTTGATAATATAAATAGAAACATTTTTTATCTAATGTTAAGGGTTTTAGAAAGATATGACGTTTTACTTAGATTGTGTATAAATTCACCCGTATTTCATATAAATATGAAAAATATGAAACTGCCATATTCATTATCGGTTTTAGAATTTATTATCTTTTAAAGTTCATCATATTCGAGAGTGGTCACTATTTTCCTGTAAGTTTAAAAAGTATTAGAATTTCCCTTTGATAGTAATTCAAAGGGTAAATTCGTTTATCAGTGTTGATATTACTCTTTTAACCCTATGGCGGAAAAGGGAATATCGAAATCCCTACGGATGTCCTTTCTAATTGAATCTGTAATCCAAGAAAAGGATCTGTGGAGAAGAATTTACCTAATCAAGAACCAAAATTCCCCCCCAGAAACGTAGGATAACAACATTACTATATATAGAAATGTTTCCAGGATGGTATGTACGGACTTGCGCAGAACGAAGAGGAGGAGTTTAGAGGGAAGATGGGAGGTAGGGAAAGAGAGGAGCAACACAGCGATCAATGAATGCGTGGGTGTCACGAGCTTTTGGCAACGTGCATCCCATAAAACGATGGCATTTGGAACGACAGCCTTTAGTTTTCGTCGAGCCTTGAGGCATCCAGGTCTGATAAAACGACTCCTTTGGTGAGGCCCTGTTGGCAACCCGAACAATTCCGTTTAAGGTGAGTTCCGGCATTGTCTTCGAAGTTAGGCATATAAATATTTTCAATATTTTAATTTAAAGTTAAATGACCAATTTTTTTAAATAAATAATCTTTTTTAAAATAATTTAAATATTATTTCCCCCCATTAAAAAAAGATAAGATAAAGAGATATTATTTGCGTCTTTAAGTTAATTATTATGAGTTGAAGAAGAATTTAATAAAATTTTTTATAACATTTTACTTAAAATAAATTATTTCTTAATTAGGATTATAACTTACTGGAGAAAATTTCCCGATTAATTACACGAGAAAAATTGTATTTCAATTAATCGGTCGAAAATGATCACACATCAAATAAAAAGTTTATTCGATTAATCGATAGATGGTATCTTTTTTTAATAATCGTAGTTATTAAATATTTTAACATATTAAAATTTTTAATGTTAACCCGGAAACAGATAATCTAAATACAAATAAGTATTTTATATAAATTTAGAAGGAGATTTTTAGTTATAAAAATCTGTAACAATTTAAAAAAATATATATATGTAGAAAATACAAAAATAGTTAAAATAGCAGATGAACAAATTACTTTCAGAAATATTTCAGTTAAAGTTTGTGAAATCCCACACAAAGTATAGTATTTTATTAATGAAAAAAGCCTTTTATTTATTTTGCTAACAAAAGGTTTAAAAAACTACAGTAATAGTAATTTCGTGTTTTGGCGTAAAAAAGGAAAGAATACTCATTACCAAAAATATTTACATGTATTTTGCAGGTCAAACATCAAAACCACATCTTGGAAGTCATGTTGTTTTTCGGCCTAATTTTTGCTTCGTTTGCTGCTACTTTCAGCAATGCCCAAATTGCGTACAATCGCATGTCACCTTACGATCCCCAGTACTTGCTCAGGACGCTGCCTGTTCGACGATCCTTGCCAGTTGGTACCGAATACCAGAGGTTGCAGTACCCAATCAGTCAATACTTCCCTCAGGTCGACACTCAGGTCGTTCCCCAAACGTACATAGCTCAAAAACCCGTAGCTTACAGGTTACCCAACGGCCAACTTTACGTTTTGCCCCCAACTTTTCCCGATGATGAAGCTCAGGTCCGAAACGATGAAGATAATGATTATGACACCTATGACGAATATGATAATGAGTACGGGCCTGTCTTTGCTCGCCCATTATCGTCATACTCCGCAGGTGAAGTTTATGGCACTCCACAAGAGGAAGAAGTTGAACCCCAGGACGAGCAATACAACGACATGGTAGCCAACTATATTCTTGGAGATGAAATAGTACCACCCATGAATCTCAGGATCGACCCAAATTTTCACAATATGGAACGCAAGAAACATGAGATGGCCATACCAACAGAGAAGGAAGTGGGGAATAAGCGAGGCAATGACGCACCTGACACAACGGCATCATCCACCACGGCAGCTCCAACCATCCAAGAACAGAAAATGCCTTTGACTAGCCAAGCTGGTAGTACAGAAACTCCAACAGCTTCGCCACCATCAGTTCTTCCACCAAAATTGGCTGCACCTCTTACAAGAATCCACAAATCTGGAGAAGGAATTCCCAACGGTGCCCAAGTTCAACATGGCATATGGCAGAATTTTGATGTCAATCAAAGGGGACAAAAGGAATTCCCTCTATACAGACCATTCCAAGCCTCAAACCAACATAGAGAAGCGATGGAAACACTGCAACACGAACTTTCAAGAGCCAAGAACAGCATAAACACCAAGGTACTTTTTAATTTTCATTCATTATCAATATATATTTATTTCAGTATATTTATTTCAATATTTAATATACATATTATTTGAAAATTTTTTCATTTGATATATTTTATGTATTGTTTGATATTTTTATATATTATTTGATGTTTTTATATATTATGTGTTTTTTTAAATATATTTTTATATATTTGTATGTAGTAATAATATTTCAATTTCATATGTATCTTTTTGATTTTCAGTTTCAGTAAAAAATGATTTAGTTGTTTATAGATTTTATTATTTTCCCCCTTTTGATAGAATTCAGCTCACTGTGCGGCAAGGTGAATTTAATTTAAAAATGAACTAAGCGTATAATTTTAAACCCAGAAGCATTTTTATTTAATTATTATTTTTAACTTATTCAAGAATTAGGTTGCATATTTTAACTCAATGCCCTTATTTTAATTTTGCTGTAACTCTTCATCACTCTTTAATATTTTAAACGACAATACTGGCCACACACACATATATTTAACTTTTTACAGAGAACTGGCTTTTACAGTAGTCTTCGATTTTACCATGTTTGGCGCAGTATAGCCCAGATGCTCTTGCGCCATAAAAATCCAAACAAACAAAACAAACAACACTTAGGAATATTTTAAGTAGAAATTTCTGGAATTCTGTACTTCTATTAATATTCATTTTCAAACTGCTTTTCTTACGCAATTTAACCTTCTGAGTGCTTAATTTTTTTCATCAAAATCGCTTCAAAAACTGCATATTTCTTTTTATTCAATATTTCAAATCTACATGTAATTGAGAGTTAAAATATGTAGCACATTTTTGTAACCAAAGATGATGAGAGATGAAAGATGGAAAAATTTCATACCCGCGAAAATCGCTTGAAAAGAAAATTTTGTTACTTTCATGTTGCCCGTGGAAATCACGGGATAAGCAGTTAGAGGGTTAAATTTTGAATTATCCGGATTGCAGCGACAGTTCGGATGTCCAAGCATACAAAAACTGGAAATAAATACGTAGTTCGGATCTGATGTTAAATGAATTCATTGCGTTGAATTATTCTGAAAACATAATCCAAAAACTACATCACCAATCGCAATTATTATTCACGAAAACACTGTAATGGTTTAAAAAATTTTTAATAAAACATAAACATGCTCTCTACCATTCTATGATGATCATCGTTTAGAATGATCGAAAACATGTTTATGTTCTATTAAAGAATTTTTAAACCAGACAACGGTGTTCAGAATCATATTCTGAAAACATTTTTTTTTTCTGTGAACGTAAATTATGTAACTACGGATTTATAAGAACGTTCGTTAAAGTGAATTTATGGGCATGTATAATATTAGCATTTGGTAAAAAACGCCGGAAAAGAATTTCTAGTTCAGTGGTTTTTAAAATTTTTCGATTCTCGGGACCCTTTCAAATGAATCCAGGTTTTATCCCAAGGTGTTCTATGTTAAATTCTAAGAAGTACATTTTTGCTCATGGCAAATTTTAACATGTGTACTTGGATAAAAATAAATATAGCATTGAGGATCACCAAAGAAGTGTTTGGAAAAATTGAACTAATTATAGTTAATGGAGTGGAACAGGGGCGGACTGAGTCCTCTCAAAGGGAGCATACCTGGGATTATCGTAGGGTGCGAGTTCTATAGCATATCAGGGCGCATCGACCCTGGGGGCCAGTTTGCCGACGGCGCCGTCTGCCCCTGGAGTAGATGAGCTTGTTGCTCACTGAACATTTTCTCAAATCGAGGAATCGAACTGGACAGAGCCATCTTCGTTTCTCCCTTCTTCTCTACATTGATTTTCGCCAGATAGTTTTTATCACAGTGCGCGCCGAAAACCCAGCTTCGCAGAAATAAAATTATGGAAGTTTTATGACATTATTTGGCATCACCCTTGCGAGGAAGTCTAGGCACCCTAGGACATCGTGGCGCACACATTAGAAACCACTATTTCTGTCAATTAGTTAATTAAAAAAACGAAAAGAACATGAAAAACGTGTAAAATCCTATATCAGAAGGGATGTATAAACGAATTGATATCTGCGGAGAAGGAGTGGATTGGATTGGGCTGTTTTTCAAAGACATAAAAGTGAAAGGGCGTAAATTGTGGATGGCCGGTTTTACGAATTTTACGGATTAATTTCTGTGGCCACAGGGAATAACTGGTTAAGTATAAAATCGCAATTTTCCAGGGTAGATTTTTTTTTACTTTAGAACTTTTTCTTCATATACAGTTTTTGAAAAAAAAATTGGTTTGCATTAATGTGACTCAAATAATATTCTAAATTTAATGATTTGAATTATAATTAATTTGTTGAAACCCTGTGTACTGAAATCACAGCGCACTTATTTTTGCTATTTTTTGACAACCTCTAATTCCCTGTGACCACAGATTTTTACGCACCAATCTTATTAGCAATGAACATTATAAAGATAGCTGCTATCATATGGATTGTCGATATCATAGATAACTGATATCACACAGGTAAATGATTGAAAGTTTTCCCTACTAGTGATGTGGCAAATTGTCCAAAGACAGAATTACTAAAAGGATCTGCTCGCTCATAATAGATGGACTGAACCATTCATTGCTTTGTTTAATGAACGATTGGTGAATGCAACTGCATTTCATCCAGTCGGACGATAAGCAGGCTTCGCATTTTAGTATTTTTGTGAATTCGGTAACCTTCCACGTCTTGGAGTTTACGGAGGGCTTTGTGAATTGTCTATGTAACTAAATCGCAATGTAATGCCTTAATATAATTCTTCGTCATGAATTTTTAACGTTGTTTCACGCGAAATGGAGTTTTTTTTAATGGAAAAGTAGAATTTTTACGCGGATCAGAGCACGGCCAGGGAAGTTAAATCGAATGTCATCAGTGGCGTAGCTAGTCTAGAAGTCTAGGGTGGAGGAGGAGGCTTACCCCCCCTAGTTGTGCCAGTAAATGCTACATGAAACAAATGTTCTTCGGGAATAAAATCCTTCTTCTTATTACATATATAAAAATCATAAACTCAACGAAAAATTTCACATACATTTTCCAGTTTGATATTATTTTTCAAATACAAGTTGGGCCTTCTAAGCCAAGTTGTAATTTTAAAATCACCATTTTAATTTACTTCTGGAAAGATGCGCTGGAGGTTTAAAACATTAAAGCTCTTGTCTTCTCTCATCCTATTAAAAAATCTTTTTCATTTTCTTTATCATTTTCTGGGGAGGATTATTTAGGGGATTAGGTACTTACTTCGGTTTTGGTAGAAAAAGTTAGACGGGAGTTCAGATATGACAACGGATTTCCGATGTATTTCGTTTCAACGGATTGTTATCGCCAATCCTGCACCAAGGAAGAGACAAACAGCGCCAAAAGGAGCATTTTCTATTGCTGTTAGCAAAGCGAAGTGGGGTGAAAAGGGGGGGCGCCTTTATTATAGAAGGGAGATTGTAGAGAAATTAGTTATGGAGTTGGCTTTGAACGTATTTTTTTTAGATTCAAGCTAGATTCTCTTAATTTACTAGAGTGCCATTTTCTAATTGGAGATAGCGAGATAAAGTCGATGCTTTCACCGTTTCCTGTCTAGGTCATCGTTGGGTGTCACATCAAGGCCAAGTCATATCTTTAAAGGTCTTCGCTTCTATTGTTGGCCTTAGTCTTCATATTCCCGTTTTGAGAGTTTCCTCCATTTTTCTTGCCTTTTATAGCAGATGGCTCTTTCTTTTCGCAGAGCATGTATCCACTCCGTTTTCTCTAAATCTCTCTGTTTCACTTTCTGTTTTCTTTTCTATATGTCCATGGTTGGTTTAGTATCTCTTAAGGTTATTCCAGAGGTATCCTCAAAGCGCGTAAATCTGTCACATGGAGATTTTTCCTTTCCCAAATTTAATGTTCAACACTCACAGTTTCGCAACATACAAGGTTAGATAACTTAACTGACAAGAGTATGAAGAGAAAAGAATCAGATATTCCAGCAGCCTGGATTCGAACCAACAATCATCGGGTCCCGATCCCCAATGATGGAGTCAAATTATGGATTGCGAATAAAGGCAAAAGCAGTTACAATGATTCACAAAGTTATTTTCTTTCAGGAAATTAACTTGCGACTCAAAATCTTCTAAAATGAGTAAAATTATTACAGAAAGCAAAGAAGACGATCTTGAAATAGCTTCAAACTATTATTTTTGAACCACGGATTGGAAATATAAATGCGACGCAATTTGTCCTTCACTTAACCATATGACCACACCCGATCTAATTTCCAACAACCAATCAACTCATCCTTTTATAAAAAGAAACTTGGGGACGACGAGGTTTCCTTCTGCCTTCATTTCTCTATCAGTCTATCGGTCAATGATGGGCTACTAAACATAGAATCAAATCGTATTTAATTTGAGCAGATCTTGAATTTAGGGCCTTGGCATATAATGGCCAATTATTAAACAGCCATTTCCTATAAATAGATTGGACTGATATTATATATTTTTTATTATTGTCTGATTTGTCGAAGAGTCAGGCATTCGATGGCACGTGTTTTGATTTCTTTACGAAAGTGAAATGGTTTTGCTTAATAGGGGTATTAAGTGAATTTCTAAAAGCCGTTATTCTGGAACTTCTAATTTTAGTTATAACCGGGTGATCCCACATTTTGCTCATTCTATAGATATCACATTGAAGAAAAGGTCACTGTTTCTAAACTTGATTATTCAGAATCAAAATGTTATATCAGAATGCACTTTTAAACTCGAAAAATATTACAGTCCATAGGAAAGTTATAATATTCAATTGAAAAGATATGTTCTACGCTTATTAAAAAGATGCATTCTATTGTAAGAATACATTCTATTGATAAACATAGTTATATTCTACTTAAAAGATACATTCTATTCAAAAGATACATTATAGTCAAAAGTTACATTTTATTCAAAAGATACATTCTATTCAAAAGGTATATTACATTGAATAGATATATTCTACTGAAAAGGTACATGCTGCTAAAAAAGAGAGTCTATTGAAAAACATAGTTGTATTCTATTTAAAAGATACATTCTATTCAAAAGCTACATTCTATTCAAAAATTACATTCTATTTAAATGATACATTCTATTTAAATGATACATTCTATTCAAATGATACATTCTATTCGAAAGACACAGTCTATTCAAATGATACATTCTATTCAAAAGATACAGTCTATTCAAAAGGTATATTCTAATGGACAGATATATTCTATTGAAAAGGTACATGCTGCTAAAAAGGACCTAGTATATTGAAAAACATACTTGTATTCTATTTAAAAGATACCTTCTATTCAAAAGGTATATTTTATTGAATAGATACATTCTGTTGAAAAGGTACATGCTGCTAGAAAACCTAGCCTATTGAAAAGAATCATTCTACCGGGGAGATAATAATTTCAATTGAATATTTTTAGTGAGTAGGATATCATTTTATTAAATTTAGAGTATCTAGGGTATCGTTTACCAAAATTCAATATTCAAAAATTTATTTTTCAAAGTTAAGTTACGTTATTTTCACAAACAAGAAACTGGATGCCGAAAGTTCCTCCATCGATCCAAAGGCCTTTTTGAACATAAAGAAAATGTTTCAATGCACTTTTCAGAAAGAAAACTGCGAAAGTGCATTTCAGTAAATGCAGTTCTATTAAAATGTCACTAAGGGAAAGAGTTTCCTTTCCTCTTTTTCTTGAACAGAATTGATCTCGAAAGGCACTTCCGCGTAATAGATGAAAAAGTACACTTTGATGTTGATTGTATTTTGGCGGGAGATCGACGTTATGTATGTGAAATAATTTGCATAAAACGCGGGAAAAAATCTTGATCTTTGGATATTTCTGTTCTGAAAAAAAAAATCTGGTAATGAGATCAAAGTTTTTAATCCCACAATTGGTTTAAGCATTTTTTTGTTTGTTTGAATTTTATTTCATTTTTTAATAGTTGTTGGGCTTTGTCTTCCTGGTGCTTTTTACTTTCACTTAATTTCAAGTTTGAAGTTTCAAAATCACACGTTTTACGCAGATATCACAAGTCAAATTTGTTGTTCACCCATATTTTGAAAACATTTAGTTAGTCGCAGAATCTATAAGCAGGATTCATAATTCACGGGTTGTTATCTGTGAGTTACGAACACAAGCTTCAGTTATTTTGTATCGTTTCTCAAGTTTTCTGAGAGATCTGTACTCATATTTAAGATTGGTTTCTGCTCTGTGGAATTCCAACCCTCTTCAGGACATTGATTTTTTTTTCGGGAGGGCATGGGAGCTATCCCGAGATCGATGAGACTCCATTGAGGGCAATCCGTCCTCATTCATGAAATCGGGACACAGAGTCCCGAAATAGAAACAGGATTTTGTGTGACGTCAACCCGCTCCCGAAATAGAAGACTTTAATCTGAGCTGAAATCTCTGTCGATTAGGGTTACAATTATCACGAAAGTGTAACACAGAAACAATATTTTAGTAACACACACTCACGCATGAAATTTGGACTTCGGATTTGTCTTCAAAAAAGCAAGATCCAATTTTTAAAAACATTAGCTGAATGATATTAAGCAAATTATTTTTCGATATATCACTACGACTTCTGCGGAAATTGAAGTTAATTACTTGTGAAAGATAATTGTTTAATGGTTAAGTTTTATGTGATTGATTGAAATGTTTTACATGGCAAAGAAGCAAACTGGCTCGCTTAGAACGTTGAACGCGAAATGAAGTTTCAAAATGGTAAACTAAGAGCGATTTTTGTTTTGTTTATTTTTAGGATGCTTTACCGATGATCGAAAAAATGATGGCTGCTCAACGTTCCAAAGATCCCTTGGCCGAACAATTGAACAACTTAAAATTCCGTAATATGTAAGATGGCGACTTTTGGGAAGTTGGGATTTATTCTGCTTAAAATCAAATGTATAAAAGCGCATCAGTTCACCATTCGCTGTTTGGTAAAGGTTAACAACTGACGTACCATGGTCTTCTGATTAAATCTATTAACTATCGTGACTTGTGTCGTCCGCAGCGTAATTCAATACGTGATGTATAAAGAACTACGTCATTCCTACCTTCCCCTGTTTTTCTCCTTGGCCTCCATTATTTTTTCTGGAAAATGGTGAAATTCCCGAGTGTAGTTGTGACGTAACAGTGAAAATGTTATATTTCGTGATGATAGGAACTTTATTATTTATTGAACAATTTTACAACGTAAGTACTGATGTTGTACCGCAGTAGTACTGTCCAGTGTTCGAAGCACGCGCATGCGCAAAATATTGCCAAGTACTGTGACCATAGATAAACAGGACACAATTGTAGGATATTTCCGGAAGCCAAGTGAATTTCATTTTCTCGTATAAGGCACATTTTTTTTGCCATATTCACTCTTTATAAATTTGAATTTAACCGTCCGAAATTATAAATTATTCTACTATATTTAAGTAGCTGATATCTAAAATAATCAATAGCTATTTACTCTGCTTTATCATAAGCTTCATTTGCATGATGAATCAGTAGCATTATTATTCTTGAAATGTAATATCATATATATATATTAACGCACTTAGAATATGGGCTGAAGTACTTGCATATCCTGTTTGAATAAGTATAAATAGGGTGGGAGTTTACTCTGCTGTTTCCAATTTCCAAAATATATCTGCTTCTTTCAGGAGCGGATACAGACTTTCATTTGGGGGGTTAAGGACAGAATTTGCCATGGTCTTGGAATAACACCCTTCATTTATCATGAAAGTTGGAATTTTTTACAGTGAAAAAATATATTTTGAGGATCATGATCCATGTTACCTCCCGCCTGTATCCGCCCTTGACTTCTTTTTATGTAAAATCGAATTGTGAAGAACCGAGGGAAATTTGTTAGAATTCTTGAACATAGAATTTTGGATTTGAGTTCTTGGAGGTAGATTCCTTGACTTCCTGAACAGTAATAAGAGTCATGTATCTAACATATGTGTTACCACGATTTGTATCATTCATTTATAATTAGGAGATTTTCGAATAAGTAATTCAGGTTCCATTGGGTAATATTATGAATGTCCCAGAATTAATATAATAAATAATTCAAATTAATAATAATAAAAATTATAATAATAAATACCAATCTCAGTGTTTTTCCCAAACGGGAAGAGAAATACAAAAGAACTAAAATATAAGAAATATTTTCCATAACAGGGAAGAAGATATAAGTATAATAAACAACCGTAACGGTACCGAAAATTTCAACTGTATGTCTGATAATTCTCAAATAATTATACACACACACACACACACACACACACACACACATATATATATGAATCAATGATATATGAATAATATGACATACGAATAATTATGCAGATACATGATTATGAATTGTATTTCTTATCATGTTTGCATGATGAGAAATGCAGTTAAAAATTTTATTTCTTCGTATTCTGTGACAACTGCATTAATTTGTTTCAGATCTATATATATAGTACTTTATTTGTCGATAGCCCCTGACTGCACAAGAGAAATAGAGAACAGATTTTTTTGTAAAATCTGAAATCTTGATTTGACTGTTCCCTAATATGATCTATGAGAACGAATTTGCAAATTATTTTTCATGATTGATAAAGGCAGAAAATTTTCGAAGGTGTCGGTTACTGTAAACTATTCATTTTCGTTACTGTGTGGTCAACATATCAATTGCATTGGAATTTTAGAAATATGTTTTTTATCCATTATAACATAATTTTGTTGTTTTCAGTCGCCATGTATTGTTAGCTGATATTTAACAATAACTTAAGATAAAATTAACTTAATTGTCAAAGTTAATTGGACATAAAGATTATTGTCATTTTTAACACTATGTGATATTCATCTGTGACCATAAATTAACCTTCGTTTACATATATGTATTATAAATATTATATTTAATGATGGTTATATATATATAAAGGGTTTCGTGTTTTAACTTCACGAGAATTAAACGTCATATGCACATATCTCTGAGGGACTGCACTCCTTATGTTAATCTCATGCATTGCAGTATTGCATCCATTTTAACTTGTATTGTATCCATTGTATTGTACTTTCAGTATCTTGCTGTATATATTGTGGTTTTCAGTGAAACAGCTCGTCAATTTTCACTCGACGTGAATGACATATTTTGTATATTAAATAAAGATTGCAGAGCTGAAGCATATGGTCTTGTCTATCTCATTTACGATTTTATTTTACTCACGACTTGAATTTACTTAAGACTTTACTTCACTCACTACTTGAGACTTTACTTCACTCACTACTTAAGACTTTACTTCACTCATTACTTAAGACTTTACTTCACTCACTACTTAAGACTTTACTTCACTCACTACTTAAGACTTTACTTCACTCACTACTTAAGACTTTACTTCACTCACTACTTAAGATGTTACTCACGAATTTACTTAATACTTTACTTCACTCCACTCATTACTTTACTCAAGATGTTACTCACGACTTTACTTCACTCACTACTTTAATTAAGATGTTACTCACGACCTTACTTCACTCACTACTTTACTCAAGGTGTTACACTCGACTTTACTTAAGACTTTACTTCATTCACTATTTTACTCAAGGTGTTACTCATGACTTTACTTCACTCACTACTTTACTCACGACTTTACATTAATTACGACTTAACTTGAATCATGATTTTATTTTTACTTACTTTTTTTTGCTCACATTCTTATTTTAATCACGATTGTACTTTACTCGCACCTTTATTTTTGATCTCGTTTGGAAGAATGGATTCACAAAGAAATTAATCGTTTACAAGGGAAAAATCACACAGTAATTAAATCATTAACTTAAATATATGTTTTCAATTGCTGAACTCACATTCCGAGAAAAATCTATTACAAAATACTACTACATAAAAATTATCACATGTTCAATCTGCTAATGGGTTTAAAAGTAAATTGGAAGTTAAAAGAAATCTCTTTTTAGACGTTAAATTACTCGTAAAGAAAAGAATGATTTTCCGGCGCCTGGTGGGACCCGAACCCACGACGATTTAACGTTCTCTTTTTACTTTTGACGCAGTATAGCCCAGATGCTCTTGCGCCATAAAAAATCCAAACAAACAAACAAACAAATCTTTTTACTTTAAAGTGGACTGTTGAGCGTTTAGACGCATATTGATCTACTACCTGTTTCAATTAAAGTACATATAAGTTATATTTAATTATAGCTTAACTTTACTGATAAATTTACTTTGCTTACAACTAATTTCACTTTGCTGTCAACTTCACTTCAACTTTAATGATAAGAAGTATTTTATTTAATTTGATTTTAATAACACAGATTTACTTACAACTTTAATTTTACGATATGAAATAGTTAACTTTTATTTTAATGATACACCTTTGTTTACAACTTTAATTTTCTTATAACTTTAATATTAATTAATTAATTACAAATGCTAGGCGTTTGACTATTTAGTCATTACCCTTGGAAAATGGCAGAAGATGTAGTAGATTTTGATTTATCCTGGGTGCACAACGTGGAGGCCTACCACATTACGCCCTACATTAATAATTTATTATTTTTAACAATTATTACGAAGAATATAGGTATTTTAAATAGAAATTCTCTTTTATTGATCGCTACAATCATTTTAACGTATAGTACAATATATAAATTATATTTATAGAAACACTTTTGCATGAAGAACGTGCAATTCAATTTGATATACAAAACAATATTTAGACTTTTTTAATTTTTGTCGGTCATATTTCACGGTATGAATTTTATTCAGAGGTTTACTAATTATTATTATATTATATTTATTTTCATAAGTTCATAATTATGAAATTTTATTTAGAAATTATTGGAGGTTTGCAAGAAAATATATTTGAGGCAAGTTTTCTTGGACGTCGCAGTAATAAAAAACGCAGGCGCGATTCACATGACATAATGCGCTGCATTTTTTTTGTTTTTCTAGAATCTTCGAAAGCGCATGTAACTGCGTAATGGCCCTATAATTGTATATTATTTTTACGAACAGAACATTAATAAAGTGGTTAGGGATGACGCCCCCTATCAACATAACTTCCAGTGTTTATCAAATAAATTAAATATCTTCCACCGTTTATTAATATAACTTCCATTCTGCAGTTTTTTGCGATGAAAAAGGAAACCTAAGAGCATAATAGGAAAAGATCTACCCATAAACTATAAAAATCCAATCGGCAAGGACGATTAAAAATATTCAAAAAATGTGCGCATCTAAGAAAACGCGCCTTTAATTAAAACTCACTTATTAAGATTTCATAGCATGCGGTTAATTTCCATTATTGCTTAAAATACCGCCAGGGCATAAACTTGGAAATCCTGATTTACATAAAATGGTGATATCGTTCGTTCGGTCACAGATAAAACATGACATTAAAGGGACATCCGCGTAGAAATATCTTGGAAAGATTTAAAGAATTCTGATAATTTAAAGAATTCTGATAATTTAAAGAATTCCGATAATTTAAAGAATTCTGATAATTTAAAGAATTCCGATAATTTAAAGAATTCCGATAATTTAAAGAATTCTGATAATTTAAAGAATTCTGAAACTATGAAGATAATCGGAACGCATTTGTAGTTCGTGTAGAAACGTAAATGCATTTTCCCAATGAAATTTCAAGGAACTGAAAGCTTTTTATTATTCTTTATCGCAATTTTTTAATACGTTAATTAAAAAATTCAAAATGGTAAAGCCGTTGGCAAATTTAAAATTTTTTTTGAAGTTTCTAATGAATCATTGAAAAATTAAAAACGTAAAAAAGGCCCACAAATGAATAAATAAGATGATTTCATTCGCAAACTCAAAGAATATTTAATGAATTGGGAAAAAGGAATAAATTAAAAATTTCGCAAAAAAAAAAAAAAAAAAGCTTTATAATAAATGTTTAGATAAGCTTTAGCTCTTAACTATTTTGTAAGTCTTCATATGTACAAACGTTCTTAAAAAGTAACTAGCTTTTCGACAGTAATTAGTTACTCTAATAATTAATCTAGCCAAGATTATAAAAATCCGCAACAGAAATTGGACCTCAAAGCACAGGCAAAAAGTCGAAGTTACATTTGACAAATTCCAATTAAGTTTCTTTACTTTGGAAAATATCTAAAGCAAAAAAAAAAGCAAAAAAAAAAAGGACAGAATTTTTTTTTGTTCTAAAAATTTGATTTATAAATACAGGGTGATTCTAAATTATTTTTAAAGTTTCTGTAGCGTGTGTTTTTCAAGATGGAAATAAAAATAATAAAATTGTTCGCAGCATGTTGAGAGAGAAGTGTATAACCCTCTCTCTCTTACACACTCATGTGCACAGACAAAGTTTTATTTGGTTACACTGTATTTACTCCCTTGATGACTGTGTAGGACGAATCTACGATATTTCAATGCAGGAAAATTCATCGTCGGCAACTTCGCACTTTGACAATTCCCCGCTAAATGAAATATAACCTATCTATCTGGTAATGATTTATAATTTTAAATACTAAATTTAGTCCTGTCTTGGCCAATGAGGATTCAGGGTAGTCTTGGCCAATGAGAATTCAGGATAGTCTTGACCAATGTAAATTCAGCGGTCTGGACTATATCCAGAGTCCATATTAGCTCTTGCCGTTTAATCAATCAGTTCATCAGCGATATATGTGCGTGTCTTTTAAGTTTTGATTTCTTGGAAAAAGCCTTTGAATTTTGTAATAAGTGAAAAAAGGAGTAAGAGATGCTGGTCCACAATAGATGCATTTATCGATAAAAAAGGTGACAGTGGAGAAAAAGCTATCATCTCAAGTATTATCTAGTGATAGTAGTTATTATCTCTAGTATTAGATGATGTAGTACATACACTAGATCAATAATTCTCAACCCAGGGGTTGTGAACAGATTTCTGGACGTTGCCGCAACTATTTTGTTTCAATAATTTTTATAGGGGATTGCATACCAAATGTTTCCAAGGCTTTTATATTTCAACATGGCTACACACATTGCAATATTCTACTAATCGTTGTTAACTTTATATCTATAATACACACTTATAAATATAATCAATGTACATAATTAATATAATACTGTATATATAACACAAGACTACAAAAAAAAAGTCAAATTGCCAAAGCTGTTTAAACGATTTTAGGGTATATCAATTGTGCTGAATTCAAAAATAACCTCAGTTTTGCCAAATTGACTCTAGTTTTGGAGATAATAAATAGCCCTCAAATTATGATTTTACCCCACATGTCTATGGTGTACACATAATACTGGGTAACACGAAATTTATTGCCGTTTACATTTTAACAGTCTTATAATAACTGTGTGTTGCTTATACCGAATATGGCATCGCATTTGCTAGATTGGACGTAGTTTTTGAGATAAAAGGATTTTTCTGTTGAAAACCATGAAACATACAAAAAACTATAGGTAATATATATATTTCCCAAAAGCACATTGAAATTTCCTCAAAACATGCAAAAGTAAATACAAAATAAAATTTTATGACAATAAAAAAACAAATTAATATGAATTGTTGCAATTATTCTGCAGAAAAACAATGTTTGTATGATTTTCGTTTATGTGAATAATTTGGACAATCACTTTGGAGGCCCCAGCAGTAATCTGCCATCATGTGTCTATCCTATCTGCCTTGATACCTTTCTTCCATCACTTTGATTTCCTGATGGAACCTTTCTCCTTGTTCCTCACTGAAATCACCAAGATCGTCCGGAAATTTATCTAAATGTCGATGAAGATAGTGCACTTTTATGCTCATGTTTGCACCCAAAGTTTTAAAACTGATATATATACATATTTTTTTACTAATTCTTCATAATTCTCTTCTTTATATTTGCTCAAAAATTTTTAATAACAGAAACAAAACTACTCCAGGCAGACCCTTCACTATCATTTATGCATTTTTTGAAGCTTGAATCCTTGATAACTTTGCGTATTTGGGGACCATCAAAAATTCTTACTTTTAGTTTTTCCATACTTATGTTTGGAAAAATCTGCAAATGTACTTGAAGCAATCACCATCTTTGTTTAAAGCTTTTACAAGTTGCTTCATTAGACCAAGCTTAACATGAAGTAGTGAAAGAATGATTTTTGCTCTGTCCACCAAAGGCTTATTAACGATATTTTCTTTACCTACGGTCATACTTTCCCTTAAAGGCCATGTTACTTTTTCCCAATGTTTTTGTTTTGCTCTGCTATCCCATAAGCAGATAAAGCATGGGAACTTTGCGTAGCCACTTTGCTGTCCAAGTAAAAAATTAGCCATTTTTAAATCAACGCAAATAAGCGATTGGTTCTCGTCATAAGAGATCTTGTCCAATACCGTTTTAATATTACCGTATTCTTCTTTAAGTTTTGTTGAATGAGCAATGGGTAATGATGTGCAGCGGTTACCATTGTGCAATAAAACACATTTTAAGCTTCTGGTGGAACTATCTGTAAAAAGCCTCCAATCCTCTGACTAATATTGTGACAAACCCATGTGGGTAACGAGTCCAGAGATATTGTTACAATAAACGAGTTCCTCATCTTGGCTAAAACTGGAATAAGTTCCTTCTCTATTGTCCTGTAAATTGTTATACTGGTTTCTGGCTTTAAGCACTATTTGCCTTTAGTCTGGATGCTAAAAGTTCAGTCCTTGTTTTGATAGGTTGAGGTCGCTTATTAGGTCATTGAGTTCATTTTGAGAGAATTGTTGTGTGGTTGCACAGCCTCCTTCATATTCTCTTATAGTGCTACTGCTTTTGCTGCAAGCGGAATCATGCATTTCTCTCAGATATAAGTATGAACGATCAGGCAAAATGTTAAGAACACTAGTATTGGAATCTCATCACTGTGTGGCACAGGCCACCTTGCTGATTCCAAATCCAGCTAAATCCATGTCCGTTTTTTATAGCGATTGAAGCCTTTCACATTCACAATACAAAAATAACAATCATCGTGGTGATTTTGTGGTTCTCTCCACATCATGGGTATACCAAATTTACCTTTTCTAACTTCATTTGTCCATTGTCGAAGGTACTCTACACGCGTTTTGCAAACATCGTTGGGAGCACAAGACTTGTCTTGGTCTCCAAGCTGCACGCCAAAATAAGCAAGGTATGCTTGTTTAATGAAAATTTGTAATATTTTTTCTTTGTTTTTGCGGAGTGTATTCACTACAAATGTATCAGTATGCGTCAGGATTATTTAAAGCACTCCTTTGTGAAGAATAACTCATCTGGAAAAAAAAGAAGTTAAAACGAATGTATGATATTACTCGCAAGAGATACCTTCAAATGGTTTTGCACAATTAATATTGAATTAATGATTACGCTAGTAATTTAGTGAGAAATGAACAGATGAATTTGAAATTTACTGTTAGTCAAATACGTACGATGAAGAAAGTTAAAATTGAACGCAGTATGAAACATCAAATACCAAAGCAGTCAGGTAGTGAATAACGAAGAGGAAAAATGTTACGTTTCTTCACACTCAAGTTTCCGAATGACAGCATCACAGTCGTGTATTGGAACTAAAACTATTGTTTCCTAAAACAATTCAACGCATCTATATCCGGTTTTTGTTATGCTTGTAATAATGGTGTTGAACTTCAAAAATGCTTATCAGGGGTTGATCACAAATTGCGAAAACTGTCACAGATGAACATTATGGAAGAGAAAATCGTGTTTTTCAACATAAAAATCCATTTATCTCAAAAACTAGAGCCCATCCAGAAAAACCGTTGCTATATCCTACATTAACAACATAAAGTTAATGAAAAAGAATTAAAATATAAACGGCAATAAATTTAATGTTGCCCAATGTAATTAATATAATACTATATATACACAATTAGTACAATACTGTATACTTAATATAATATAATTTTGTATTTAATGTGTTTTCTTTACTCTGTTAAAAAAAAATTTTTATGCAAATGTGGCGGCGGCGGATCTTTTGGTTACTATAAAAGGGGGTCGCGGATTACTTGGCTACTATAAAAGTGGGTCGCGGCTTGAAAAAGGTTGAGAATCACTGACTAGATGATGAAAATATTTATCGGAAAGTTTAGAAAAAGTAGAAAAGCGATTGTCTTGGAACACAACAACTTTACAAAATTGCTACGCGCTGAATCGTCTTGCGCTGAATCATCTGTACTGAATCATCTGTACTGAATTACCTTGCCCTAAATTATCATTACACAGTCCAGGATGCCGTTCTAGGACCAGTGAGTAATGAATAGTAATAGAGGGACCGTTGGCGTTTAAAAGTGTAGGCAAAGGATGACACATTGGTTAGAAATGAGACGGGCTCAGCCCGAAACCGTGCCCGTGATCTATATTTCATATTGTTTTCGGGCTCGGATACATTAGTCGGATGCAACTGAAGTGGTATTTCATATAGCGAACATAATAGAAATCGTTGTTAAAAGTGATTTTATTTCAAAATATTATTAGAAATTTTTATATATGGGTTGTTTTTTTAGTGGTGGCAACAATGCTGTAGCGACGCCGTAAAATGGAGCCAGGCGATGTCGTTTAAACCACAGGTAAGTTAAATGCCTACCCACCTTCAGAGCAAATGAACTCGCCGTTCTTCCTTTATGCGCGTGCGCAGTGATAACAGGAACAGAGCATTTGTGAACGAGTGGTCTCGGCATACAGTCGCAATGTTTCCGAAGGAAGAGCAGAGGAGCTGGTTAAAAATCGAATGTGCTGGAAGTCGCAATGCACGTCAGTGTTAGCAAGGACTGCGAGAAGCTTGCGGTGCATCTGCATTACTTTACCGAACAGTAGCGAGGTTGGTAAGAAAATGGAGACACCTTATGCATAACACACCCATCATTCTGCACGATACTGAAAGGAAGCATGCAAAAGGAGCTGTATCTGATTTGTTCAATCGCTGAAGCTGGGAAGTGCTCTACCAGCCTTCATGCTCTCCGAATTTAAGCCCCTGAGACTTCGACCTAATCCCTCGGATGAAGAAAACACTGCGTAGGATTCGTTTTCGAACGGTTGAAGACCTTCTTCGGGCAATAAATCGCTCTTTTCGCACCATACAAAGATTAGGTAGTGCCAACGGTATCCAAAGGTTTCCGCGTCGCTGGGAACACGTTGTACACGAAGCTGGTGAATATATCGAAGACCTATAAAACTTAGAACCTTGTATGCTATGTATCTAAAAAATAAATTGTTTCCACTACTAAAAAAAACAACCCATGCATGTATAAATGGGAGTATAACATTACGTCGAATTTTATAAGATTAATTTTGTGTATATTTCTTGAATTTTTTTAGAAGAAATCTGTTTAAAGAAAAATCTTTTAAATTCTTTGCAAAAACACCATAGAAAAAAAAAATAGTTTCAAAAATTTCCTAGCTTTACTTAAAAAAAAGTTGATACATTTTTGTACAATTAAAAATGCGTTCATCTTTTTTTAAAATTTTTGATGTACGAAACTAATATTTTTTTGAGATGTTGAAATAAAGAAGCTGTGTTTTTGTTGTTATACTTGCTTGAGTAGTGAATCCCAAACGCTGGGCCCTGGCATAAATACTACTAGGTCGCGACATATTCTCCTGGAATTTGTAATTATAGTTTTTCACGGATTTTTCAGGAGTAATATCTCCCATTGTGGGTTACTTCATTCAGATAATAATTGTTGTAATATTAGTCAATTAATAAAGTTAATGGGGAGACTCTTTGTGAGTTTTCGCGGGGATTTTTATTACAAATTTGACACCCACGTATTAGTAGCTCAATCTAGAGCTATTTTTGTTTGGGAGAAAAAGAGACGCCGTCCTCATCTCGGATTCGAACCAGGGTCCCCGCGTTGAGCCCGCGGTGTCTTGACCTACTAGACGAACGTAGATGTCAAATTTATTTGTAATAAAAAATTCCCCACAAAAACTCACAAAAATCTCGCCCCAGAGGCTTTTCTGTGTTGACCATTATTTGGCAATTGTGTTATCCCTGTGAAGGGTAATAATATCTTACATCCTAATATACGGAGAAAAATGCGTTTGTTCTTGTCCTCATTCGTCTAGTAGGTCAAGACACCGTTGGGACCCTGGTTCGAATCTGGACGGTGTCTCTTTTCCTTCTAAACAAAAATAGCTCTAGTTTGACCTAATAATATGTGGGTGTCAAATTTATTTGTAATAAATACCTCATCGTGAAAATAGTTTGAGCAAGAGAATTCGTGAATATTCGTGAATGTACCGAAAAGTTCAAACACAGAATGTCCAAATAATATCCATACAGCAATTTCTAGTAACCAAGCCATGTATTTTTAAATATGTAAACATATATGAATGATCGACAATTTTCAGATATCAGAACCTTTTAGTATTCGGAAAAGAGTACAGGGGCGGAGTGGGCCGCCCTCATGGGTGATAGGATTTGCGCCCTCACAGGCTATGGGACTTGCGCCCTCAGGGGCTATAGGACTCGTGACTTCCGATAATCAAAGGTATGCGCCCTTTGAAAGGACCTAGTCCTTCCCTAAAAGGGTATACCGCTCATTGTAACCGGAAGTAAAAAGGACCTGCCAGCCGATTACCATTATTTGCGAGTCATCATCCTCTGTTCTTAAAACTGATCGAAATAACATCAGTTGCAAACACTTGAGACCAATTAAGAAATAAGTGTATCACCAAAGTGTATATTAGTAGAAGGGTTGTACGGGTACTCTTTATGATTACGGTATAATTAATTATTCATATTTATGATAGTTTAATGTAGTAACTTTAAGAAAATGAAAAGGTATTTGCGAGTAAATTTGATCGTTGTCTTGTAAAAGAAAATTTTCTAGGCCGACGGCTCACGAAGTTTAAAAAGCCCTTAACAAGTGAGCAGGTCCGCCGATTAGAGAAAGGCAAAAACGCGCGCGGGGTGCTTTGCACCCCATCTGATTATATAGCATTATTTCATTAAAAACGTCCAATTTTACGGGGAACAGTAAGTGGAATTTTCACTTTGTCACCCTACCCCAAAAGATTGTGACTTGGAAGGCAACAGGAAAGAGTGGGTGTTTATTTTTCACAAACTGTAAGTTGTGGGGTGTGAAATACCCCGGGTCAAAACGGACAGTTTTCCTATCTTCTTAGACGAAATTACAATAATCTTTGATATGAAAGGTAAACAGTACACTTTGAATAATATAATTCAGTGTATACGATCACTGCACTTATTTTTTAAATAAATTTAATTACCCATCAAGAAACTTCATAACAAAACGAAGTAAAAATCAAGCAATTCGAAACAACAATGCCAGCTAGCAAAAATCTTAATAATAATAATAATAAAAAACGAAACACTAAATGACATATTTACATACGAAAATCTCGGGTATTGATGCCGCGAAAGCAATAGTGCTTAATTAATTTCGACAATTAACGCATGATCTGCAACATGACCCCCACTACAAACGTAGATACTGGAAGGATTACGCGAATACAAGAGTTACGGTTAAGGTAATACAAATTTTGCAATATGTCCTGATTTTGTAGTAAATGATTTACGTTTAACAGAGTTTGGCGTTCGTATATTAAAGTAAGTATTATTATTTTGTGGTTAGATTTGGATAGATTTTCTGTGTTAGTGCGACACACTATACTAGAGCCCACAAAACGCGCACATGGGGCGCAAAAGTGACATTAGGCAATCACTGTCAAAACAGGTCATTCTAGGTCAGTGTCCTTCAATCACGACCATTAATCAGTCAGCTGTCAGTATGTTTTGAAAAGTAGTAGTAAAGTAAATTAGAAGCTAATTGCTCAATTTACATTTACATTTTATGTATTGAATTAAAAGTTTGTAGATTCTAGTCTAATTCGTTCGCAGTCAGGATTGTATGTGGTTTAAATATCATAGAAAGTAGAATTTTTCATCTTTAAATGAAATATTATTTTTGTAGGGCTGTGAACACTAAAAAAAAAGCATTTCTTAGGAATATGGGAAGTAGAAAAGCATGGTTATCCAAATGCCAGAAAATCCTTTTAGCCACCATGGTTTCCTTGATGCAAAGCTTGTAAGATTCTCATTTATGTCAGTTGATCGATTGTATATGGCGCAAGGACACATTTATGTCAGTTGGTTGGTTGTATATGGCGCAAGGACACGTTTATGTCAGTGTTGATGTACTATCAGTTGTGTAAATAAGGTCGTTTTTCTTTCTATTTAATTGTCCGAAAAGTTCGTGTTCCTATTCAGTGATTTTCGTTGCAAAGATATAGACATTTACCAATCATTAAACACATAAATTCTGGTTATAGGGCCATGGAAAAAAAGTTTGAGGTCACACATGAAGAAGTATATATATATATACATATACAAAATCTAGAACTAATCCATAAAGTTCAATCACCACAAAAATTATTACGCAACATACCATCTGTGATATAAAATTAAAAAAATAACAGAAAATTCACATATTTGCAATTTTAATAAACTATAGCAAGATTAAAACATAAGATAATATAGGTTTGTGGGCGAATTTATTGTCAATATCATATAAAGGTACCCTTTTCCCCTAATGGTAATCTTCAGGTGCCCTGTTATCGGACGAAAGTGGGGACCAAACGAGATCTGCGATTTCCAAAAGGATACCCGAAACCTGTACCTGTTACCTGTTTCATCCGATTGTGCTGTCATCTGAGTTTTATTAATGAGCCGAAGTATAGAAGTACAATGGCTTGGTTGTGCAATTTAATTGGCTTGGATGACAGTAATGTGATAGTTCTGATGTTAGGAGAAACTTCGAAGTTGAATTAGTGAGGGATGTCTGGGTCTTCGAAGTCTGCAGATAATATTTGGGTCTTAATTTGAAAGGGCTTGTTATATGGCTTTGGTGATTTTCAGTTTGCTCGTAATAAATTTTAGCTTGATGTGCAATGTGTTCTCTTATTGGGGATAGGTTTGTATCTCTATTGAGAGATTGATTGATAGAGATTGTGATTGTAGAGTTTCACAAACCATGAATACCCAAGTGCAGATATGATCATTTTGTTTCGAAATTGTTTCAATTTCTTGATATGAGATAGTATTGCAGTAGCCTGGGCAGGTGGTATCATTGAAGGAATAAGTTGAATTAAAGTTTAGATTTCGATATTTTGTAGTTTTTTAGTTTTAAAACTCCAACAAATTCTTCCTGTGTCTGAAATTTTCAGGAGGTTTCATAAATAGACCTGATTCAAATATCCCAAATATTTTCCATCAGCCTGGAATCCGTATTTTATGAGGGTCAATTAAGAAACTTGACATCATAATAAGTAACTTCAAAATGTTAACGTAAAAGAAATATAAAAATAAATAAATAAATAAGCCATCTTCAACAGTTGTTTTCAATGAGAGAAAGCAATTTTTAGTAGGTTGGAAATTTAAATTAGCAGAAAGATGTCAAAACATTATGGAATCACAGGTAAAGACATAATTCAATAAATATTAATTTATATCTAGAGTTTCTTACTTCTTTCTTACAAGAAAATTCGTCACGACTTTCTAAGACAATGCACGACAAACAAATAAATATTTTTTTTGAAAGGGGAAAAATATATATCTGACACTTCAAAAGACAAGAAAAATCGTCTTTAAGAAACACTTTTTATTATGGGATCGATCGGTTGCTTTGTCGTTTCATCCTGTATTGGATCGTAAACAATTCTTGTTTTGTATTAGACAGTGTTGACAGATGTTTTCACGTGAATCTTCTCATAACTGAGAGAACGCATTTAACAGCGGATTTGGAGGGAAAGTTCTTGTAGTGTGAATGAAATAAACCAATAATTCATATGTCTAGAGAAGTTTCACAAACTTTGCACACGCTCACGGAACTCACGGAACATTTGAACTCTCGGAACATTTTAAACATAACTCATCGCGGACAATCAGGTGCTAAAAAGGGATGAGGGGGAGAGTCTGGAAACCTCCTCAGAGAAAAAAGTGAAAAATATATCATTTGCTACTAAAATCAACTCTAGTTTAATAATATTACTATCTATTGACAATTAGTAATTACACGTTAAATAAATTTGTTTTGTAATTCCGTGCATCGTTAATAAATAAGAAAAATTTTCGTTTGATAAAGGAAGTACTAGTTCTCGAAACGGTGCAAAATCTTTTCCTATACGTCGGATCAAGGATGAAATTTTACTAGAGACGGAAAGCTTTGGTCAGTGGTTTGTTATTATTAATAAAACGTTAAAACTATACTCGGTGTCAGCTTTTCGGATCCGAATACGACTTCCTTAAATTACGAATGTAGTAGAACCTCGGTTATCCGAATTTCGCTTAACCGAAGTCGGGTTAACACTACTTTTTTTTATTATTATTATTTTTCAAGCGAACACCCGTTAAAGGTTTTTGGAAAAATGCTCGTAGACCTATTTGTTGTTTAGTTCACTCTGCAGAGTGAACTAAAAAACCATGGTCTTGAGAAAGAACTCGAGGCCAATGATAGGTAGAGGAGATATATAACGATTTGTGTCAATTGGATATACTATAAAAAGATATCGGACTATTTCCAACGTAGTTAATATTTTAATTAACATATATATAGTCTGTTCGCGGACAATTGGCGGGTAGTACAGTTAGAATTCAAGGGAGTTGAGGCTTGTTTCATTGCAGTAGGGGCAAAAAAAGTCTTTCATAACTGGTTTTACGCGCGCGAAAAACCAGTTATTAAAACTAGACGCTCTTCCCTCTACTGCAATGAAACAATCCTCAGCTTCCTTGAATTCTAACGGTACTACCCGCCAATTTTCTGCGAACGGACTATATGGAGTTTTTCATTTTCAGTGTAGTAGTTTGGTAATATGTAATTAAATGTGCTTTTTAATAAATGTTGTAATTTTTTTTGTATCTTAATACTGAAAATTAAATTTCAGATTACTTGAAATAGTATTTTCTCTCTTCATTTCATAAAATCGGGGTTCCATTAGTTAGATATCTGCGAGGATGCCACCTTTACAAATTTTAATGTCAGCATCAAAGTATTACTTGTCCCGAATGAGCGCTTTTTTAAGCCCTTTAAAGATATTATTTCGTTACTTTTGCGGTTATGGATTTTGAAGAAATTCAGTAATTCCATTCACTTGAATTAATATTAATATCAATAAATATTAATTCAATAATTAAATTCACTTGAATTAATATTTATTGATACTTTAACCGTTTAAGTTAATTCATTAATACACACCAGAAGATAATAAAATTACAATGCAATGTGAAAGAAGTTTTGTACGCCTTTTTGACGGCGGAGCCTTCGTGCGACGTGTACACACGTCAATGGTAAATTGAAGACTGATTTGATTTTAGAATTAGGAAGACAATTACACGTACTGTTGCCGAATATAAAATGTGATATTATAATTATACAATCAATATATTTGTTGCCAGATACGGAAAGTAAAATTATACACATGTGCAAAACATAATGTAAAAGGAAACCATTTGGCATTTTGCCAATTTTAGGAATTAAACTTAAGTTTCCTTTCCTTGCATTTCTAAGTGGCAACAGTTAAGAAAGCCTGCGAAGTGAATATGGTGTTTCTATTGTGGGAACCCACACTTCTACCTCCAGAATTTCCTGAAGTACCTCCGGACAACTTGAGAAGCTACTACGAGCCACCAGTGGTCCTCATTTTGGGAAACACTGGTTTCGAGCAGCGATTTGCAACTGGTGCGTCGCAGTACATTGGTGCGTCCAGCGAACTTTTAAAACATGAAATACCTGACTATTTAGTCAGGCACTAACCGCGTTTCAATCAAACTTACCCCTACTTTTTATTTATTTATTATTTTTATCTATTATTTCTATCAGATTTACGAAAAATATATTTTTTTGGTGTGTCGTAATTTTGGTACTTAAATTTGGTGTATTACAAGATGAAAAAGGTTGAAAACCACTGATTTAAAGCATTGTTTTTAATCATATGTTTAATTTAAAAAAATGTAACCTGTGGCATCAAAATGTTCGTTAACGCACAGAAATATTGATACGAGATTATAATTATAATATAAAATCCTATTATAAATATGTATAATACGCATCCATCTATGCATGTATGAAATATCAACGTCAAAAAAAAAATATACCAGCTAATGCAGGTCGTGTATTCACATTCTGAAATATGAAAGATTCTGCAAAAAAGATCTATAATTTCGCTTTTACAATAGGGCGAATCCTCCCCCACCCTGGCCCCGTGATCCATCGTGGTTTTTGGGAGAAGGCTCCTCCCTGCTTCTCTGAATTTCATCTTTATTTTTTCAGTAAAACAGTAAACAACTTTGCCTTTATCAAGAAGAAAGATTCTCTTGCGAAGTGTTTCCATTAAACGTGAAAGAAAAAAGGGAAAATATTAATGTTTTTCTTTCAGCGCAATTGTAGCATATTCACATAGCGTGTGGTTAATACAGGTTCAATTTCCAACGCCACACCTTCCTCCCCTCTAAAAAAAGTCCGCTTACATCCTAACGGCTCGCTATAGTTCGGGGGTTGGTTCCCTAGGACTTAGAGGTCAGGTTCCTCGAGAAAATGTAGGTCCATTTCTCTACGGTGATATAATGGCAGTACATTCGCCCATCGTGCTATTAAATCGAGTTCGACAGCCAATGACGTCATATAAAGCTCGCCGATTCTTTTCGCCGGATTTCGGGGTTTGGTTTTCCGGACATAAGAGGTTTGGATTCTTGGGGAAACAGTGACGCAGCAGTGGACAACTTTCCCAAACTTTTGCACAATCAACAACACCATGTTTGGATTCCAGGAAAAACCTTGGGTTCTATTCTGTGAGGTAGGCAGAAAGTTCATAAGTGGGGTTATAGGCTTAATGGGAGGGGTTACAGAGCTACAACTCATATATTCCTATGTTAAATATACAAAATTTCATTGCGATGGGGGGTTACAACCCCCAAAACATGCCCCTGGTTACACCTCTGGTTTCATCATGGTACGACTTTTGTTGTCTTTGAACCTCAAAAAGTAAATAAATCATTAAATTATTTCTTTATATTTCTCTTTAATCATACCACACCTTATACAGTAAAACCTCCCTTAACGACCACCTCTGTTCAACGACCCTCTCCCTTAATAACCATATTTTCTGGACACAGATTTTCTCCACTCCCACAGACCCAATGCTAAATTTACCTCCATTCAGAGACCATCTCTCAGAGCGACCGCCTTTTCACGAAACCGGCGGTGGTCGCCTTAGGGAGGTTTCACTGTATTCCGAAATCTGGAGAAATCCCAAAAAAATTCCGCTCAAATTATTTCATATTAGAGATGCGCATTTCTTCATATGAGTATTTATGACACAAATGTAATACCCATAAGCGCGTTGTCGGAGGGAGGGAGAATTAAGGGGCTCTGCCCCCCCAAAAATTTACGAATCATTTTAAAATATATTCAGCCCAAGGGCGTCGTTAAGGCAAATTAGAAGGGGGCATTTTAATTTTGCCAATGTTAACTTTAAGCAAATAACCACTTTAACCTTTTAATGTATTGAAAATATTGCCTATATTTTATTTCTAGAGGGGCAACTGACCACTGCCCCACCCAAACAACGCCCATGCTTCAGCCCCAGATTTCATAGAACTGAGCCAGTGAATCAATTTAAGCCTCGCAATCGACGCCCTTAAATGTCCATATCGAATGTATATATCTATCAGTGGCGTGGCGCATGCATTTATGCTGGGGGTGTACGGTTGTGTAAAAAACGGGCAAAAGAGAATTTTATTTAATTCGCGTCTTAAAATTCACATATTTATTTGAATTAACTTGGTCAATTTATTCAAATTCATTCGCAAAAGGGGCCTTCAACACATCACCACCTCTGTTTTATGTGTTCTACATGGATTCCATATCATTCTCTATATATATATAATATAATATAACACGTAGAACGTTATATATATGTCCTGTATATTTTAATTTATTCGTAATATCGGTATTCCATATAAGTGATTCTCAAATTATTTTTTCCCCATACGTCCTTTTTACTGAACCTCACAAGCGAACCTCGCGAACTATCAAAGCTTGATTTTTCTGAATTTCGGTTTATAGATCGAGTAGATGAAAAATCCAAAATCAAATTTGGCCCAATAGACTTGGGAGTCGAGCTACAGCCCACTGAAAATGAGCTCATCCTACAATGGTGTTTTGCTGCATGACAGGTGAAAACAGTGTTTTGGCGTGCTGGGAAAACATTAAGCGCCAAAATTTTACTGTGAGTTATTTTACTCATGTTAGAAGTTTAGCTTTCTACGTCTTGTAGAAGTGAAGTCCTGGCGCATCGGAAAAGCTGAGGTTCCTTTGCAAATAATTTTAGAGGCACTTTCCAAAATCAATTAAAATTATTTACCGCTGCAATATTGACATATGGAACTGCGTGGAAATATTCGACGAAACAATACGCAATATAAATAAGACACAAAAAACAACGTTTTAGAAGCGTATTTATGTCAATATGGAACTGATTTGAATTAGGAATATGGAATATTTACATATGAAACTGATTTGAATTAGGAATATGGAATATTTACATATGAAACTGATTTGAATTATGAACATGGAGTATTTATGTATGAAAATGAATTTATGTAGATATGAAAAAAAAAATTTTGAGTTACCTAACTGCTGGGGTTACCAGAGTTATAACTGCGCTCTTGGCTATGATGAACTTAAAACGCTTTTAATGGAAATGAAGATCAATAAAAAAATGAGAAAAGCATAATAATAATTTTGACTGCAACAAATGAATGAACTGACATCACAGTCCATTTCGTGACACACTTGGTCCGTGAAATTAAAACAAATTTCTTGCACATTGAAGAATTTTTCAGGCTTGGGTACCGGGTACGTTGATTTCCACCAAGCATAGATTATCATATTTCGGAATTTTGGGGAAGACAGCTGATTGTGAATGAGTGAATGCAGTTTTGTGATGTTATTCCTTTCTGATAAGCTTACATAATGATAATAATGCAAAGGGCAAAATCGTGTTAAGCGTTTAGCGAAATATTTCCATTGAAGAAAAAAATATACGTCGTATGACTGTATGAGTGCTATCCCTCCAGGTGGTGTAATCATCAATTTCGATTGCTCTGAAAGACTGGCTTGACTAAATTTATCATCAACTATATTTTCGTCCATTTGACCTGTCCACGAATCCATAATTAATAGAACTTTTGATGTTACGTTCGGTTTGAGTACTTCGCTGAGGAACATCTCATGTATTTCGGTAGAGGTTTTACCACTTTTGGAACATTCCAGAATAACATTAGGAGATTAAATAACTTTTCCTGTACCCGTGGATCGAATACACCCTTTGGTTCCTGATGGATGAGCAGAAATTGTGGTAATAATTGTCCAGCAGCAGAAATGATAGGTCGGATTGTTACGGAATGGGATATGGCGTGAGAAGATTGAATGGTATTCGGAGTGTGCTTTTCCCCATTAATCGACAGAGTGCGCGTAGATGCCCGTTCTTTAGTGAATCCGCTGTGGTCGATGTCTAAAACCTCATCAAAAGAATAGTTGCTCATTGCATCTGTAACTATGTTGACGAATTCTATAGCTCTATCTTCCAAAGCCGTTGTGTGCATAGTACGTTCATACGTAACGAACTTGGTGACTCTTCTACTTGTTATGCCACGCTCTTTTATTAAAATTTTAATAGAAAAGCATCACTTGCGCTAAAGTTTGTGAGATTTTCTCTCATTGCAATGCTCAGAAACCATAACTTTAAATCGGAATCGTGAACTGTTAATAAAGCATATTCCCGGCATTTTTAAACTTCTCAAATACTTCGTCTTTCATCCGTAACAGTTTTTCACATCTTGTACCCTGGGAAGCAACATAATCCCGAAAGTGATAAATTTGTCGACGTGAAAGTGTGTTGTTTTTAAATCGATGCTGTATGCTTTTCAAGGAACGTAGTTTTCCTGACCCACTCCATGGAAATTCTTTTCATGTCTTCTAATGTGTAAGTTACGCGTGACGGCAAATTAGTTTGTTCATCCCATTCCTCATCATTCATTTCATTACCCTGTATTGCATCATACTTCATTTCATTTAAACAAATATCAAGTGCATTCTCGTCATTCATTTCGGATATTAATCCGCTTAACGAAGTTTCAGCAAATGTAAATATTTCTTTCTCAATATCCATCTTATAATCTGATACAAAATCGGCTTGCTTTGTGTATTTTTCACAAACAACGCGAAACAAGTATGTTGATATGGTGGAAAAGGAAGACATGGTGACAAATAAGGCTTGAAATTCCACGCTTTCCAACAAAAAAATTAAAAAGGTCAAAGGTGATGAAAGCACAGGCAAGTGATGATTGCTTCTGATTTGAAAATTGAAGGATCGCGCCTTATTTATTCAAGACTGGTAATACAAGGCGGCTTTTTCGAGTTCTTCGCCAAAAATGATCTCAAAATTTGTCAGTTATGCAAAAGTAAGGCAAAATCTTCAAATATTTTTTACTTTTACACCAGCATATACAATGTATAATTATTTCAGATACAACTAAAATGGCTATTATAAATATATGCTATATTTTATTCATATGTGTTATTTTTTTCCTACGATAACGTTTGACGCCTAATGCTTACCCAGCACGCCAAAACACTGTTTTCACCTGTCATGCAGCGAAGCATCATCGTAGGGTGAGCTCTATTTTCAGTGGGCCGTAGCTCGACCCCCAGGTCGATTGGGCCAAATTTGATTTTGGATCTTTCATTTACTCGGTCATATTGGCCTATAAACCGAAATTCAGAAAAATCGAGCCTTGACAGTTCGCGAGGTTCCCTTGTCAGAATTTTACCCCCATCCCTACCCAATTTTTTTATTCAAACGGCAGCAGCAGCATTTTTATAGTTTATATATACTAATTGGAGTACATAAATCTTCCCTTTGGATTAATTTTCCCTGTCTAAAAACCCTGTTTTTATATGGATAAAAAAATATAAATCATTTCTCCATCTTGCCCGTAAATATATTAATTGACGTACGGGTAGGCTGCGATTTTCCGACAGAGAGAAATTTCAAAATACTTTTTGAAAAAAAAAAGATTTTTTTTAAAAATTTAATTGAAAAGAGGTTTATATTTTTGTCATTTTCTTGAAAAGAAATAATTGTGGTCGGGAATAGAACAAACGACGCACTTGGTTGCATAGCAACGTCGTACGTCATACCCTCATTCTTGGAAACTGATCATTGAAACAAGTCAAAGTCATTTGAGATGTTTTCTTTTAATTTGTTTTAACTATTTTAGGAAACGACAATTTATTTCAGTTATTCGTTTTCCGGGAATACGACCCAAGAGACGGTTATTAACATTTCCTATTATAGATTTTTTTTAAACCGAAAGAAAAATCTGGATTTCCAGTGTTCATTAAAGTGGCATTAACATTTTGTTTTTAATTATCTGACTTGTTAAGTTAGTTTAATTACATTTATTAATTTAAATATATTAATTGTGTTTATCAATAGTTAACGATGCGGCAATGAAATCAAACAAATTGAAAGAAAAAAAAAGCGTGATATATATTTTAACAGGATTTTAATATGATCTTCATTATTTTAATCCTAAACAAAGGCAGAAAAGTAATTAACGATAGTCTTTAATAAAAATAGCCAACATAATCATTAATAATCATGATAAAAATCAATAAAAGTAACCAAAGTTTTACGCTGTGGCAATAAAACCGAAAATCCTTAGTTATTAAAATTTGAAGTCGTCGTAATAATCGTAAATAATCGTTTTAAATAACATTCATTATATCGATATCCATTCCCATATCGATTACAAATAATCATTAACAGTTATTTTGGGCAACATGATAGGCGATAATCAAAAAAGTTTAATCATTAAACCATTAACCAGTCGTAAGAACGTCATTGTAAGCATCCTAATAAACAATAATTATATAACATCATAATAAACGACAATCATATAAAATCATGATAAACAATAATAATATAACATCATGATGAATGATAATAATATAACATAATAATAAATAATCATATAACATCATAATAAACAATAATAATATAACATCATGATAAAAAATAATAATATAACATCATAATAAACAATAATCATATAACATAATGATAAAAAATAATAATATAACGTCATAATAAACAATAATCATATACATATAGGCGTACGCAGAAAGTTCGTAAGGGAGTTATAGGCTCAATGGGGGGGTTACAGAGCTACAACTCACATATTCCTATGTTAAATATACAAAATTTCATTACAATCGGGGGTTACAACCCCCATCAACACCCCCTGCGTACGCCAATACATATACATCATAATAAACAATAATAATATAACACCATAATATACAATAATCGTATATCATAATAATCAGTAATCATATAATATCATAATAATCAATAATCATGCAACATCATATTAATCAATAATAATATAACATCATAATAATCAATAATCATATAACATCATAATAATCAGCAATCATGTAACATCATAATAATCCATAACCATATACTATCATAAGCAATAATGGTATAACTTACGATAATAAACAATAATCGTATAATATTATAATAAACATGTTCGCTTTCATTGTATTTTAATGTAGTGTTCGTAGTTGCTTTCGTTTATTCAGTCCCATTTACGATGTGCGAGCAACCCGGGCAAAGAATGTGCATCAAATTTTGCAGAGAAACTAGGAAAATCGTCCAAAAACGTTTTCTACAAGTTACATGGAGTGTATGATACTGAATGTGTGAAATATGTGGAAGTATATGATTGGCACAAATGTCTATGAGATTATAGCCAAAGTATCGATAGTTGCAAATGCTCTGGATGACCTGTAACGAGTAAGAATAAAGAAAACGTTAGAAAAGTGCTTCACTTCTATATATCCACCAAACATATACACAAGTATTAACGTAGAAGTTCATTGGGATTCCTTGGGGTTCTAGAGCACTTTGCAAGGGTTTTTCCATAAGGTAAACAGGTTGGGGAAGAAGCCTTCTACAATTAACCTAAGTAAAACCTTTCGAAAAGTTAATGGCACATTTCGTCTGTATTTTGTGCCATAAGGAGAGCCAAGATCATGCTATGCCAAGACCAATAGTTGTTATACGAGAAACGCGAATCTCTGTTATCTAAGAAATCAGAACGGTGAATGCGGATTGGTAGTAAAAGCAGCAAGTGCTAATAGCAGCGAGATACAATCAAGGTTTTTTTGCATAGAGAACAAACGCGCTACTTCTATGTCATCATATGGTCAAGATTTAACAGGCGAAGTTCATTAAGAACATTGCTGTTCACTTGTATTTGTTGGCATTCGTTTATGTCCGACTTTAATAATCATGAATTTAGTCTTTGGAGATAGTCACATTAGCAATGCCCTAAATCAAAGACGACTTTTTAGACGGCTGTCCGCTGTAGGTGCCACGAAAGATGGGGCGTTGTTTTCGTACATTAGCTTTAACAAATATAAAATAAAACTTCCATTAACGGACACCTTTGAAGAACGAAAACCTCCGAATAAGGAATCTATCTCTGGGACAATTGAGAAACACTCCGATAGAAAACGTATGTTATTTTGACATGCATAATAGTTTTCGGTATTTATATTACATAAACAAATATGTAAATACATATTTGAATTACAATATATATTTTATAGTTATACTCCAAATTGTAATATACGATACCTGATTAAAGAAATAACAATAAAAATAGAACATTTAACAGTTAAATTGTATATCATACAATTTGGATAATCATGGTAAGCGGAAAAAATGGGTTGGATAAAATAGCCAATACAAAAATAACTATGGAAAAAGGAGTGTAAGACTGGTTTTTAATTTCCTAAACGAGGAAATGCATGATTAAATTAAACAACAATATAAATCAACGTTTATTGGCGTAGTGATACCAGCGCCGATGTTATGGCGTGATTAGATGGTGAAACGTTCGAAAATAAATATTTCTGCGTTCGGCGGGACCTGAACCCACCAATCCAGAGTGGAGGATCATGGGTTCAGGTCCCACCGAACGCAGAAATATTTATTTTCTTTCGAACGTTTCACCATCTAATCACGCCATAACATCGGCGCTGGTATCACTACGCCAATAAACGTTGATTTATATTATTGTTTAATTTAATCTGCGTAGTGTTCGATTTATTTAAATCCATGATTATTAAATGAAATTACTTAATAGCTATAGAAATTAGTTGGTACATCAACTCTTTTACATACTGCGCTTTGGTTGAGGAAGAAAAATGAATCATACAGTAAAACTTCATATTGTGACTTGTGACCCTCTTGTCATGTCATGTCACTTCTTTGGAAAGCTGTTTTGAATAAAATATGCTAATATGGGCAGTAGTATCGTACACGTGTAGTGTTATCAGATCCATAGCTAGGAACTTCTTCAGCGAAGAAAGGGGAATATATTCACACTCCCTTACGAAGTAATTTTACACACTAATATCAAATTGAAGTTGTATTATATGTGCCCTTTTATCCCCAACCCCCTTACTCCAAAACACATTATGTAAGCGATCTGTTATACCAGCTAATTTCTGTAGCTAATAAGTAATTGCATATAATATTCGTGCCCTTCTTCAATTAGAAAATTTGTGAATATTCCCAATTCTGTGCCCTTTTTTTCCATTGCCATTTTTTTCCTTACATCCTCCTGACATATTTCTTCACGTGGTCCACAGGAATATTCGTGCTAATGCACATTTCCTTGTCAAGTATTTTGTTACAACGTCACATTATTAAACATATACATTATTAACAATATATTCATTTCCTCCCTACAAATTCTGTACATAAATAATACTATCGTGCCCATGAATATTTCTGTGTGCAGCTATTTTTGCGTTTGAAGCTATTGAAGACTAAAATATATGAATAACTTACAGTAAAACATATAGTAAATTCTTACTTTCTTAATCAAACCTAAAAAACCCTTCCCATTCCCTTGCTCAATACCGTAACTAAGTAATTTACCGCCCAAGGTATAGTGCATTCCTTTCCCTAAACTGCAATGGAACAACCCGTCTGGTAACGGTATCGGGCGACAACTGAGCGCGAACGCACTATAAGTAATTGTTGTTGTTGTCCCTTGCCCGATCGCTACATATTATTTTAGGCTATAACAGTACTTTTTGATTACTTTAGAAATGCTATTATCATCTGTTTCACTGACTTCCCCCTAAACTGAATATAACAAATGGAGGAAAATCATGTCCAAATGGGGAATTTTTTCTTTAATTTACTTTTTTCGTTTTGAAAGGCCAATTTTCAAATTTCCGCCTTCTGAATTATGATTTCCAGGTCGATCGCCGTCCCATACTCTGGGTTCACCACTGCCCTTGCCTATGTTTGACGTTCATTTTTTCTAATTGTTAAAATGTTGATTTAAAAAATATTACTTTATATTACCATTATTGTATTATTGTTGATGAAAACATAAAAATAAATAATATTAATTAATTAATAAATATTGCTAACAAAGTATGTTACGTTATTTTCAAAACATATTAAAATAAATTTTTGTCAGGCTTTTAAATTACAAAAAATATTATGCATAAACTGAAGAAACAATGACATTGTTACGTTTACCAGTACTAACGGCGATGACATAACTCTAGATACATTTCAACTCTTTGAATGCAATATCCATTATTTTCATCTCAAGATGAAAGTTTGTGTGTCTTGACAAACAGAAAACACCGTTTTGCCCAAATGGCATTGCTTTTTTTACAGTCACTAAGCTTCATTTATAATATTATAGGCTTTTGAAAATCTGAGAACCACTATATCCAGATATCCTTGCATGAGATCCCCGATCACATGGGAAGACAGTAAGAAGTGTGTTGGTATTTTGTGCAAATATTCGCTTCAATTGTTCTAAGACATTATCAATTATTTCAAAATACACCATTCTCAAGCTCCATCTTGCTGATCTGCTCTCCTCATTTCCTCTACCTTTCCCTATTACTTCAGTTACAAAAAAGTCAGTCAATCGGCAGAGCGTTTCAATCTGTATGTCGCTTTTAATTTTTTCCCACACTTTTACAATGTCCTCGCGAAGGAGTAAACGTTTGACAAATTACATATTCTGACTCCTATTTATAATAAATACACACTTATCTCCGTATAAACATTGCAAAATTGCGTTTAAAAACAGATCTATTGCAATTATATTAAAAGAGGACACGCCTATTTACACGTTGATATAAGTTCAAACTTTTTACCTTTCATAAAAAAAATAACCAAAATATTTGGGTGGGTCTTGACTCACCAGGCCCACCCGCTAAAATCGCCATTGAATAGGGATGGGAGCCTCTACCCATGCCGATGCTGACAACCACGGGAACTGCGAGTCTCTTCTAAGATTCCCATCAACAGCCCAGCGTACTCAGCGATAATCAAAGACGCAAAAAGAAAAAATTGTTTTTCTTCCTATTTACATTCTCGGGAACTGTAGAACTCCCACTAAAATCCCGTATGAACCCCGCAGGATACGTATGATGATGATAACATAATAAAGAAAAATGGAGACTGGACTCGTAACCCGCTATAACCATATAGAGTCCAGCTGAAGGCCCACGACATCAGGATACTTCGAATAGAGATTACCTCCATGAAAGGATGAACCCCGAATATATTGATGTAAATGCTGCACCGGTTCCACAGAACAATCAGAACCGCGCTCCGACTTTAAGTAGAAGAGTCTGTCCGATAAACACCAGAAACTCTCCCATTGTAAATACTGGAGGAAATGGCAGTACCCAATGCAGTATGGCAACTACAATACAAGTTGCTAACAGTGCTTTGCACCCCAGTCAAGGTGCAACCACCAAAGCAGGGAAACCACGCCAGCGTATTTCTTGGTCAACAGAAATGACCATACACATAATGCGCACATACTATGAAGTCACCCAACTTGAAACAAATATAAAAACATATAGGTAAGCAATACACATAAAATTTATTCAACAATACCCCCATCTTAATGTTACCGAACAGAGAACTGTAGATCAACGTCTGGCAGTAGTACTAAGAAATTTCATTCCCCAAACCACACTACAAACGCTGTAGGAAGAAGTAGCAAAAAGTTTGGGCAGAGGGTCACCTGAAAAGGACGACCAAAATGGGACAAGGGAAACAACACTTGCGATAAATAATGTAGTAGTAAATGCACAAGATATGACAAGGGAAACAAGAGCTGCAGAGCACAGTGTAGCAGTATAACTAAACGACACATTGAATTGAAAAAAGTAGCCGAGGAATTCTACAGAGCAATTGTAGAATTTGCAGGTATGGATCCAACTGCAAGACCTGCTATACTAAAGCAGCAACCAACACGAAAACTTTGGAAAGCGTTGGTAAATTTAAATGCACATGTTCTATCAGAATTGTTGAGAGAACATAACACATTTTTAAATATTCACACAGCTATTTACTGTGCAGCTGCAGCAGCAACAAGAACCAATGGACTAGAAATTAGAGTCCCCACCTCAAACTTTGTGGCAAGCAAAGCCCCACCATGGGAAAGCAGATTAGAGAATAAAATAAGTGAATTATGAGGACATTTTGGAAAGATAACACAATATGTACAGGGGAAACCGCAAAAAGAAGTTAGTTAACAGAGTAAAACGTGTTTAGGAAGGCTAAAATACACACAAAACACGAAGAGCATAACAAATATACCAACGAATACCTTGACACTCGGAAGCAGAAACTAAGTGCCTACAGCAAAAGGCTACGGCGATATAAAGAAAGCGCCGTTAGAAAGGCACAGAACAATTTGTTCACAACAAATCAAAAAAACTTTTTTAGAACCCTTACGAGCTCCCAAACGGAGCAACAAAATGAAACCTCATTCACAACAGAAATTGAGGAGTTTTGGAAATCGCTTTGGTCCAACGAAGTGAAACATAAAAAAGCTGCATGGATAGAGGAAGAAAGAACAGCACGAAAGTACATAACAGGAATGGAATATGAAGGAATCACCACCGAAGAACTTCAAAAAGTTATCAGAAAAACACACAACTGGAAAGCAGCAGGTGCGAACAAAATCCAAAACTATTGGTATAAGAAGTTCGCAAGTACTCATTCACAGCTGGCAACAGAAATTCACATCTGGCAACAGAATTCGCATCAATAATGGAAGGCCCCAGCAAGATGCCGGATTTTCTACTTAAAGGCATTACCCACTTACTACTATAAGACCAAGACACGAAGAACCCAGCAAAATAGAGGCCAATAACATGCCTTAACAAAATTCTTTTACAAAATTCTTACTGGATGCATCGCGGAAAAAATAGGACAACACTGTCACATAAATAACATACTGACTGAGGAACAGAGGGGATGACAGAGAAATACACTGGGGTGCAAAGAATAACTAATAATTGACTCTGTGATCCTAGAACAAGACAAGAAACAAAAGTGAAACCTTAATACTGCCTACACTGACTACAAGAAAGCCTTCGACTCGGTGCCCTACTCATGGTTAATCGAGATCCTGAAAATATATAAAATACACTTCACCATAGTAAGATTTCTGGAGCATAGCATTAAGAGATGGAGAACTACAATACATCTCAGAGAGCAAAACAAAGTACTATTAATCAACGAAATACCTATTAGAAGAGGCATATTTCTGCATATTATTTGTTCACAATGTTCTCGCATCAACAGGATTGTAGTAACAATAACCTCAAATTAAAAAACTTTCAGACACTAATGTCGAATGCATTTACAATGATGTTCCACATTACTTCACCAAGAATCTGGTACATAATTTTGTTAAAAAACTTTCTTCGTCCTAAACCCTCCACTTCATTTCATTTTCTATATACCTTTAACTTTCTCAGCCTCTATTTCCACTATTATCATCTATTATATTCTACCCTTTGCTTGTGTTTTCACCACAAAAGCACCATTTAAAGTTTAAGTCCTAGTGGACAAAAGGCAACTTTTCTAGCAAAAAGAACCCCAGTGCTTTGGTGTTTTCTCCTACACCCAAGACATGGCAAATCTTATTTCTTTTATCAACTTTCTTACTTCTAATCCTTCAGTACTTTTTCTTAAATACTTCTTGTCACTTGTAGTTTAGCTTTTCTTACATTTTTATTTATTATACTAACAAGTTTATCTCTGTAATGTAGGTAAGTGTTTTGATATCAGGTTCGAGAATTATAGTAAGCTTTTTCTAGCTGTTGTATGCATATTTATTGAGTTCTCTATGTTCAAAAACGTTTTTGTATTTAATATTGTTCAAATTATATTTGTGTATATATATATATATATTTATGGTGCATATCTGGTTTATATGTGTATATATACTGTATATTTTGAGTGTGTATATATGTACGTGTGTGTATCTATATATATATATGTGTGTATACGTATCTGTGTATATGTATGGGTATGTATATGTATATATGTAAGGGTGTGCATGTTTATGCATATGAGCATATATATGTCTTTATTCTGATTGCACACTTCTGGGTCTATTATGAGTGCAAAGAAACAATTTGTTTATTTTGAATATACGGATTTATTTAAACTTAAACTTATATATTTTTACTAGTTAATAATTAAGTGTTTATCTTGAGTGTGACATATTCATGTAAAACTTTTTACAATTTTTGGTATAATTAATGAATTTTCTCACCCCATCATCATTTCTATTCATGTTAATTGAACCTTTACACTTTAATCACTTTCAATACCTCCATCTACTTGCTGTAAGTTTGCTTTTGGGCCACTTACAACAATTGAGATTGTTCTCAGTATTAATAAAAAGTTTCTAAATTACTTTCTAAATTACTAGTTCTTCTAAATTACTAAAGTATCGTTGAATTAAAATAAAATAAATTATTTATATTCTGGGTTTATACTATTTTTAACTAATTTTTGATCAATATTACTTCATTCAGTATTAATCATAAATCTCAATTATTGTAGTCAGAAAAAGCAAACCAATAACAGGGATTTTGTGCGGTCCCTGATGAAGAACAAAATTCTTGGTATTGTTTAATCTTTTACTCCTCTTCACCTTTTACTACTACAATTTCAATTTTTATTCTGAGATGTTTCTACTATTTTAATTTACTTGGTTTTATTACCTTGTGTGATATTACTTTACAACTTTAACTTTGTCCAAGTTAATATACATTTAGATATGGTGTATTCGTCATTCATTAGAAGGTACTACATGTCACAATCATACTAAAATTTTGCTATTGATGATAATAGTTTCTTTAAGCTGCATTAATTATCACTGGAGGACTAATTATTGTTTGTTTTGACTATTAAGTACCTCTTTTCTCTTAATTCCTTTCTGTAAGTAATAGCTCGCTAACTATTCATTTTAATATATATATGGCCTGCAAAAGGGTTGCTGGTATCTAACTGGAAGGAGACCCACACGCTGAACGTATGTGACGATGTGTGGAACCGGCCAGGCCAGTAACCTAGTGTCCTACCCCGCCTTCAAGTGGTGCAGGCTGAGCTTTCTATTTATGTGGCAAATTAATATTTGCTACACGGATAGAAAGGCGGAAGGGGAGGGCTAATTCACCAACCCGTCTAGCCAGCGTGGTGAAATTATGGCTAATTCCTCCATTATGTTGACACACCAGAAACCATGGCCCCTAGTCTCCAGGTGCTGGAGTGCTCCTGATCAAGGCAGCGGTCAGTGTGGCATGAAAGCAGGGGGTGCTAAGAATCACTGGAATGGCCCAGGCTGCCGTTTGTTATTGACCTTGGCTACGTTTAATGGACGATCCCTTGCTTCTGAAGCAAAACTTCAGGAATTGGAAGAAGAACTTGACAAGATCAAATGGGACATTGTAGGACTCAGTGAAGTTAGAAGAAAAGGTGAAGAGTTGGTGGAACTTAAAAGTGGACATTTGTTTTATTATAGAGGAACGGAAACTGGAAGAACAAGTGGTGTTGGCTTCTTAATCAACAAAAGAATTAAAGACTACCTTCTTGAAGTCGAAAGCACGTCAGATCGAGCAGCGAGGCTCGTTGTTCAACTAACCCAGCGATACCAACTTCAAATAGTACAGGTATATGCACCAACATCAAGCCATACCGACGAAGAGGTTGAAGAATTTTATGAAGAAATCAAAGAGTTACACACCAAAGGGAAACAACATATCAAGCTCATCATGGGGGATTTCAATGCAAGAATTGGACAACAGGAACAAGGAGAGACATCGGTTGGTAAATACGGATATGGGGAAAGGAATGAACGTGGCGATCAACTCATCGAATTTGCAGAAGCTGAAAATCTTAGCATCATGAATTCATTTTTTAAGAAGAAACCGCAAAGAAAATGGACATGGAAACACCCAAATGGGGGAACTAGTGAAATTGACTATATCCTGGCAAACAAGAAATCAATTATTGAAGATTGCAGTGTACTGAACAGATTTAATACTGGAAGTGATCATCGAATGGTGAGATGTAAAGTGCACTTAAATACTAAATTAGAACGACAGAAGCTCATTAGGAAACAAGTAAGTAAGAGGGTGGATTTAAAGAAATTAAAAGAAAATACCGAGGCATTCAAGTTGGAATTAAAAAATCGCTTTTCTGCACTGGAAGGACTTATTGAAGAAGTTGACATCTCAGAAGCAAATGAAAACATTGTTAAGACAATAGTTGAAACTGCTGGGGAAATTGGTGGTGTAACCTGTAAAAAGCACAATAGCAAATTATCTGAGAAGACGAAACAGCTCATGAAAAGGCGAAGAGATATGAAGGTGGACAATCAAAATACCAGTTCCAGGATTGAGTACATAGAACTTTGTAAAACTCTGCGCAAAAGCATGAAAGAAGACATAAGAAAATTCAACTGTGAGCTAGTAAGGAAAGCCATTGAAAATAACAAGAGCCTTAGGGTTGTTAAAGGAAGTTTATCTGTTGGGAAGAAACACATCATTGCATTAAAAGGAGAGGATGGCACCGTAACAAGAAATAGGGAAGAAATACTTAGAAGAGTTGAAGAATTCTACAAAAATCTATACGAAAGTAACAGTGGATTAAACGAAGACATTGAAATAGTCGAAGGAACAGCTCCTAAAATCTTAAAAGAAGAAGTTTCATTTGCAATAAAAAGTATGAAGAAAGGAAGAGCCCCTGGTGATGATGGTATTACATTAGATATCCTAAAAGAAGCTGGAGAATATGTAGAAGACATACTTGCAAAATTCTTTACCAAATGTCTTAACAGCGGTAACATACCAAACCAATGGGATTCTGCAACAGTAATTCTTTTGCATAAAAAAGGTGATAAAGAGGATTTAAAAAATTACCGATGATTCGAAGTGGATTCAGTACAGTGGACCATATTCAAGTATTAAGAGAATTAATTGAAAGAACACATGAATATGAACTTCCATTGTGTGTTGCATTTATTGACTATGAGAAGGCCTTTGACTCTATTAAAACATCAGCAGTCATCAACTCTTTAAGATCAACAGACATTGAGGATGTGTACATTGACATGGTGAAACGTGTGTATAAAAATGCAAGTGCAAAATTTCGGTTACATAAAGATACCAAAACTATCAAAATTGGTAAAGGTGTGAGGCAGGGAGATACCATTTCTCCAAAACTTTTTACTTCAGCTTTACAGATGATTTTTCAGCTGATAAATTGGAATAACAAGGGAATAAAAATAAATGGTGAATATTTAAATCATTTGCGGTTTGCTGATGACATTGTTATTTTTTCAACGAACCCATTAGAACTCCAAGACATGGTACAGGAGCTCTCAACTAGAAGTAAAGAAGTTGGACTCAAGATGAACCTACAAAAAACTAAGATCATGTTCAATAATTTCGTAGAGGAAACAAAAATACAAGTTGACAACATTGAGCTAGAAATTGCTGATTCATATATTTACCTTGGCCAGCTGATTTCAATGGATGGCAACATTATGAAAGAACTCAACAGACGTATTAAACTTGGCTGGAGTGCATTTGGAAGAAACAGTTTTATCCTGAAGGGGAAATTGCCTTTGTGTCTAAAAAGAAAGGTCTTCAACCAGTGTGTATTGCCAGTCCTCTCTTATGGATCAGAGACATGGAGTCTAACAGTTGGAGCAATACGAAAGTTACAGACAACGCAAAGGAGCATGGAGAGGTGCATGCTTGGAATAACTAGGAGAGATCGAAAAAGAAACACTTGGGTGAGAGAGCAAACTAGAGTAGAGGACATCATTGTTAAAGTAAAAGGGCTGAAATGGCGATGGGCTGGGCATATTGCAAGAAGAACTGATCAACGATGGACAACAGAAATTCTGAACTGGATTCCAAGAGACCACCGAAGACCTAGAAAACGTCCTCAAACTAGATGGGTGGATGAAATAAGAAAACAGGTTGGGGTGACGTGGAAGCGAATTGCTCAGGATAGACTTGTGTGGAAAGCATTTGGAGAGACCTTCATCCAGCAGTGGATAGATAATGGTTGAATATGATGATGATGATGATGATATATACGCATATCAGAGAAACGGCCGGTGATAGAGGCATGTTCTGAGAAGAAAAGAGAACCATTTGCTACAAAGAATAAGAACGATAGAGCAAACCAGCAAATAGGGAATCGGAGGACCATGACTAACAATAAAAGAAGCGAAGGCCTTTAAGGATGCAATTGGCCTTAGTTTGACACCCGGCGAAGCGCTAGATACGAAACAATAGTGGAGTCGATATCAGGTCGTTGACCTCGAGTCGAAAAATTTCGGAGGAGAAAAAATAACCATTTATCTCTATATATATATATATATAGAACCCACGTAGCGATATTCAAAGAAGAATTCGGTCATGATAGTGATCTTGAAAATGACAACAATTCCATACTTCAAACAACAATGTCAAACAATCAACGTTTATTGGCGTAGTGATACCAACGCCGATGGTATGGCGTGATTAGATGGTGAAACGTTCGAAAGAAAATAAATATTTCTGCCTTCGGTGGGACCTGAACCCACGACCTTCCACTTGCCGGGCGGAGGCTCTACCCACTGAGCTACGAAGGACAATATATAATCTCTTTACGAACGTATATATATTGTTGCCAGTTATTTCGCAGAATGGTGTAGTACATAGACTACTATTTAAACCAAATTGCAAAGAGACTGGTATTAAATTGATCGAAATGCCCGTTGCAGCATATGTATTTATTTTATATAAATCGAACACTACGCAGATTAAATCAAACAACAATGTCAATCAATCAACGTTTATTGGCGTAGTGATACCAACGCCGATGGTATGGCGTGATTAGATGGTGAAACGTTCGAAAGAAAATAAATATTTCTGCTTTCGGCGGGACCTGAATCCACGACCTTCCATTTGCCGAGCGAATGCTCTACCCGCTGAGCTACGAAGGATAATATATAATCTCTTTACGAACGTATATATACTATTTAAAACAAATTACACACAAACGCAGTTTAATTTGAGCAGGAGAAACATTTTATAATTGTTTCGGTGGAAAATCAAGCGTCCACCATCGTCAGAAAATTCATCCAAACTGTTTTGTTGCCACTAAATCAAAAACGAAAAAGTGAAAAAGGCGAAAAAAGTTAACATAACAAAAAGCCTGATTTGTGTCGCCATCTATTGTGCAGAATGTTAAGTAAAAGGAAAAGAAACAATTATTGTTGGAAGAAGAAATTATGTTGATTGAAAGAGAGATTTGTAAGAAGAGGGGAAAATATTGTTCTCAGATGGCTCGTTGACTATTGTACAGGAATTACTGAAGATATGAAAGGCCTTAAAAAACCAGCGTCCATCACAAACCGGGTACTGTTTGCCTACCATCACATGCCAAATCCGCACACCCACAATCCCAAAAGATGTGTTCTTTCTATTGGCTTACCTCCCGTGCTCTGAAATTGTTTTCTTCTGAACAAGCGCTCTCCAAAGAGCTTACACATTTGCAAAACATCGCCTCAAACCGGGGATATCATCCGTCGGTGATCGACCTCGCAGTAAAGAAACTATCCAGAGTTCCCAAGTTCACATCCACTTTGTGCCATGAAACGGCTCCCACCAAAGAAACGATCTGCATTCCGTTTGTGCCAAATCTTTCATCTAGAATCTCCTCCATCCTCCGCAAATTTAATTTCCGCGTTATTTTCAAGCCAGGTAACAAACTTGGTGTTACCCAACTAAAAGACCAGATTCCTGACCACAATAATTTTGGCATTTATAAAATAGATTGTGAATGCGGATTGTCCTACGTTGGCCAAACACGTAGAGCCCTGCGTTTCAGACTCAAAGAGCACCAATCGTACGTTCACAAACAAGATTTTGAAAAATCGGCCATTGCAAAACACTCATGGAAACATGGCCATCGTTTCTGTTTCGCCGATGCAAAAATAATTGAAAAAGTCCGTTCACCCTCAGATCTCAATTTTTTCGAGGCCTTTCATATCTTCAGTAATTCCTGTACAATAGTCAACGAACCATCTAAGAACAATTTTTTCCCCTCTTGTTACAAACCTCTCTTTCAATCAACATAATTTCTTCTTCCAACAATAATTGTTCCTTTTCCTTTTACTTAGCATTCTGCACAATAGATGGCGACACAAATCAGGCTTTTTGTTATGTTATCTGTTTCGCCTTTTTCACTTTTTCGTTTTTGATTTAGTGGCAACAAATCAGTTTGGACGAATTTTCTGACGATGGTGGACGCTTGATTTTCCACCGAAACAATTGTAAAATGTTTCTCCTGCTCAAATTAAACTGCGTTTGTGTGTAATTTGTTTTAAATATTATTTTTGCGCAGTGTATCGCTCATATTTCTCTCGTATATATACTGTTGCCAGTTATTTCGCAGAATGGTGTAGTACATAGACTACTATTTAAACGAAATTGCAAAGAGTTATATTGTCCTTCGTAGCTCAGTGGGTGGAGCATCCGCTCGGCAAGTGTAAGGTCGTGGGTTCAGGTCCCACCGAAGGCAGAAATATTTATTTTCTTTCGAACGTTTCACCATCTAATCACGCCATACCATCGGCGTTGGTATCACTACGCCAATAAACGTTGATTGATTGACATTGTTGTTTGATTTAATCTGCGTAGTGTTCGATTTATATAAAATAAATTTATATGGCGCAGTATAGCCCAGATGCTCTTGCGCCATAAAAAAGCCAAACAATCAATCAATATCTTTCTATATCATTGTAACTAAAGAATATCATAGAATTGTTTTGGTTAACGCTTTTAAGGGTCAGTTTAAAATTAATTTCAAACTTTTTTTTGTAGAGGCTTGCTATAAAAAAAGTTGGCACATTATTCGTTATTTTAACATCGAAAGCCAACGCTTCTTTGCCAAAAAATTGTTAACCAATGCGGATTTATGTGACATCATTTTATATGATTTAAATAGTATAACCCAGACAAAAACTTTGGCTGTCGCCAAGTATAATTAATTGATGCCAAGGGATAGTTTTTTACACCAACGTCAACAAATTTTTATTTTATTTTCTCAGGGAATTTAGGTACTGCAATTTTCCACATTAAAGTGAGAAATGGTATTATCTATGTTAGAAGAAATTGCGGAAAATGACCGTACAGTTATAAAAAACTGTAAAAGTACCTGTAATATTTCATATTAGTAATTTAAAATAGTTTCTTACCAATGTGAGATTTTCTGAATTGGTAAATATAGATTTTAATATAAAGAATATTAAAACA
>QLNU02015270.1:76601407-76617691 GCA_006491805.2 Dysdera silvatica
AAGAAGCGACGAAAAACTCTATTTAAACTTTTTAACTCTATTTAAAACGAATAAAAATGTAAGAAGTTAATGAATCCCCGAAATGAAAAAACGGCGATAGGTAAATGTTTTAAACGTTTTTCCCTGAGTGTTTCCGAAAAAACGAACAGTCAATGAAACGAAGGATTCAAGTCTGTCCCAATTGCCTTTGCTAGACGAAGTGGTCGACCAGGTCGTGGATGCACCGTTGTAGTCCCCGTATGTTCCCACTTTACGATAACATCATTAACGGTGGAACGGGGCACTCGTAACATCACAGAAATCTCACGAACAGATTTTCCAGAGCGGTGACAACCAATGACTTCACCACGTTCAAAATCATTTAGCTCGCCGTTTTCTCCCATTTTACTTTTCTAGTTTTGAAATTATAATTGTTAACTCGTCAGACTTCTTTTATACTTGTCTGAGAGCTAGAAATTTGACGTCACTAACAGAATCCACCACGTAGAGGGGTGTCCGGATACTTTTGATCCTTATTTGCATGAATCTGTAATATTTCACTTTCAGAACATTGGTGTTTGATAATTTGGAATATGACAATTTGTGGTAAACCCCCCTATCATCTAGCTACTTCGGGAAAATTAGAGAAATACGGCACACTTTATCGTCGATAACTTTCTGAATTTTCAAGATATCCCGTCGGTATTTGTTTTAAAGTTGCCCTATACAATTATTTACAAAATTTTGAAAGAAAGTTATTTGTATCTTTCGCGCATGAGCAGTAAAAAATTATTTTCTTTAAATGCTCAAATCTTATCGTGTATTCAATATATTAATTTCTAACTGAAGTATAATATTTTTCTTATATGTTGACAAATGTTCTGTAAGGTTCGTGAAATTTGACTGAAAATTTTGTATATTATAAGCAAAAAACATGTGACAAAATTTGGGTTTTCTTAAAGAAACATTTCTATCTTCATGAATATACATGTTTCTTCTACTAAAATGCACACAGGTATTAAGCATAGCTGATTAAATAATTTCTGAAAGTTACAAATAATTTCCAGTTTTTTATGATACAAAGTGATCAAATATGTTTTTTCATTTGGTCAATATGCGGGTGATCCCCTAAATGCACGTCTCCGAAACTTTATTGAAAAGTTTGCTTTCAAATATGTTCTATATATCTCCAAAGTTAGAGAACAATTGGCTGAGTAGTTTTTTAGAAATTCAAAAAAATTAAAAAATCCAAAGTGTCCGGATACTTTTAGGCATATAGTGTATAAGTTGTGAAGTATTGCACCGAATATTACTTCCGAAACCTTTTAATACATCTCCCTCAGAGATTTGAAAATTTCACAAGCCTTCCAAAAATTCCGTACGCCTCAGCCAGAGTTCAAAGTTCAGCGGTGCAGCTGTTTGCTCAGCAAAATTTGTCTTTTCGAAGTCACTACGAGTCCTTAGGCAGTGATCAAAATTCTGAAAATTTTCTTGATCAATAGAGTTCTTAGCAAAATTTAATCCTTCCATGAGAGATCATCTGGATTCGGTTTTAAAATAAATAAACAATTTTTTTGTCCTATTTTTCACCACACATGGATAATGAATTAATCAGTACATTGGGAGCGAATGTCTAGAATTGGGGCAATTCAGAAGGCAAAATATTACAGTATCATATTTGACGCAAACCCCGACAATCCGCATGTTGAACAGATGTCACAAATTGTGAGATTTGTTGAGATTGAACGTGGCTCTGTGAAAATCAAGGAGGCTTTTATTGATTTTATTCTCACTCATAAAAAAACAGCAGAAGTAATCGCAGCTGAAATAAAAAAGAAACTGGAAAATGATGAAAGGACGGATTGCTTCTTCGGGATTGCAGAGGTCAGTCATGTGACAATCGAGCTACAATGTCTCGTGTTCATTCGGGTGTTCACATGGGTTTTAAATCTAAATACATCGTCTATTTTTGTTCCTTGTAACAGTTACTCTCTAAATCTAGTTTACGTTCATGCAGCGTATGTGAATGTTCAGACCGTTACTTTTTTTGGGACCCTAGAACGTCTGTTTATTTTTCATCATCAACTCGAAGGTTCTGAACGAGTTCGTTAGTATCACTGTGAAGTGGCATTCCGGCACTAGATGGAGCTCTCAGTGGAGCTGCTGCAGTGACGGCATTATTTACTCAATTTGACAACTTAATATCGGCACTTGAACAACTACGCGATTCTTCCTCTGGAACAACCGATTCACGTGGTGATGAGAGTCTAATACTATTGGCATTCAAATGTTCGTATTTATAACTCTCCTATATTTCTGGTCAGTGGTAACAACGACTATTGACAGAATTCAGAAATGTTTTCAGGCTAAAACTCTGTCTTTCAGTCAAACTATTATTCACCTAGTAACTTTAATTAATAAAATGGAAATTTAGAAAAATGAACTACAGTGAATGCCATAAGTATTCGTACACCTGCAGTGTGTTCTATTTAAGAAACTGCTGTATAATAATTATTAGATGTAGAGATATGGGACGAATGTCACCACAATTAATATAAATTTTTGTATTTACTTCATAAAAAAAGTAAAAAAAAAAATATACGTGCACTGCAAATAACAAAAAATGAACAAACTTACACATAGCTCATGTGTCAAAAATATTCGTACACTAATTGTTTTTTGGTCAGAAAATTCATTAATAAAATAATAATTCATTCTTAATATTTCGTTGGGTTCCCTTTGGCTTTAATCACAGCTTTCATGCGTTTTGGCAACGAATCCACTAAGTTTTTGGTGACATCCGTTGAAATGGATGCCCATTCCTCGAGAAGGGCAATTTTTATATCATTTTTATTTGATATGCGTCGTTTTCTCATCCGCGAGTCCAGAATGCTCCATAGATGTTCTATAGCGTTAATGTCAGGTGATTGTGGAGGGGTATTTAGCTGTTTTGGAGTATTGTAAAGGAGCCACAGCTTTGTATTATACGCAGTATGTTTCGGGTCGTTATCTTGCTGAAAGATAAAGTTATTTTGAAGACCCGTTTGAGCAGGACTAGGACCCAAATTTTCCTTCAGAATGTTAATATACATTCTGTGGTCCATGATTCCGTCGATAATGTGCAATTTTCCCACTCCCTCTGCACTCATACAGCCCCAAACTTGCATACTTCCACCTCCGTGTTTGATTGTTGGACACAAGTTCGCCGGTTGAAACTCGGTGTTATTTTTACGCCATACCATTTGCCTGCCATCTGATCCAAATATATTAAATTTGCTCTCATCCGAGAATGTAACTCTATTCCAAAAGTCAGGACCTTTATCAACATGTTTTTTTGCGAATTGCAAAAGCTTCTTTCTGTTTACCTTTCGCACGAAAAACTTTTTACGAGCTACACGTCCATTGTACCCTGCATTTTTGAAAACGCGGCGCACCGTGCTTTCTTAGAGTGATACACCTTGATTCAGCAGCTCTTTTCTTATCTTTGGAGCACTTAATTTTGGATTTTTCTTAATTAATCTAACAATTAAACGTTTGTGCTTTTCAGTCCACTTCGCGCATATTATGAATCGTATTCTTCTTATATCTCGTATTCATATCTGATCCAAATATATTAAATTTGCTCTCATCAGAGAATATAACTCTACTCCAAAAATCAGGACCTCTATCAACGTGTTTTTTTGCGAATTGCAAACGTTTCTTTCTGTTTACCTCTGACACGAAAAACTTCTTACGAGCTACACGTCCATTGTACCCTGCACTTTTGAAAACACAGCGCACCATGCTTTCTGACAGTGACACCTTGATTCAGCGGCTCTGTTCTTATCTTTGGAGCACTTAATTTTGGACATTTCTTAATTAGTCACAATTAAAAGTGTGTGCTTTTCAGTCCACTTCGCGGCATATTATGAATCATATTTTTTTTACAATTCCCGTCAATTATAGATTGGACTGTAGAACGAGGTCTGCCGACGAGCTATGCAATCTCTCGTAAAGACTTACACTGGTTATCGTTCCGCTACACTTCTTTGTGGCTTTCGTTCATGGCTTTTGTTCCGCTACACTTGTTTCTTTATTTCTACGATTCATTTTTGCATACTTTCTGCAGAAATGATAGTAAACGGGTTTATTGTTCATTGGCTTTTAAATGAAATCGGTGCATTTCCCGCAGATTGCTTCGGGTGCACAAACAACATTGCAGTTCTATCATTTTAGGACAGACTTTTGCATGTACGAATGCTTTTGACACGTGAACTGTGAATAATTTTGATGCTAATTTATTGTAATTTGCAGTATTATATACATAGTTTTAAGTTTTTTAGTTGAAAATAAATTATATTTTCATGGCAATCATGATGGCGTTTGTCCTGTCTCTACGTACATCTAATAGTTATTATACAGCAGCTTCTTAAATAGAACACACTGCAGGTGTACGAATACTTATGGCATTCACTGCATGTACTACTGCTATTTCTCAAGCTGAAGGTATGTAGAGTGAATGGGGCGTTTCAGTGCACAGACGCGTGGAAAAGGAATGCTCCGTGCCAGGTGAAAATGCATCTGATGTAGAATTGAGTGCACAAGAAGAAATGTTCCACGCTAGGTGAAAATGCATCTGATGTGGGATTGAGTGCACAAGAAGAAGTGTTTCATGCTAGGTGAAAGTGCATCTGATGTAGGATTGAGTGCACAAGAAGAAATGCTCCATGGCAGGTGAAAATGTATCTGATGTAGGATTGAGTGCACAAGAAGAAATGCGGCGGTGCCTTAGGTAAATGTGAGATAAAACTGGGATTGAAATCGAAGATCCATCTTCACAATTGTGAGAACTGTAGAACCGCTTTGATTTTCTCTGTGCTACTTAATCGTTTGTTAGCCACTTGAACCATGAAACTGGTGAGCAGCTTGTCGATCTTCTTAAGAAATGTGTCGATCTTGTATTATTTCATCCAAACGACTCAAACGGATCTGAACAGTATGAGGATTATAAAAACATATTTCGTCTCATAAAAGAACAAAACGATTAGGAAAAGAATTGGGCTACTCTCAACAGAGGCTTCTAATATACATTTCTTCAACGGGATTAAAAGCCTATAAAACATTGGCCATAGCACTTCAAATTCTGTTGACAGTGTCTATTTCAGTTGCATGAGGTGAACGCTCTGTTAGCAAAATGAAGCTCATTAAATCACACCTTCGATGTACAATTACAAATCTCGCTATCTTGTCAATACAACATGAAGTTGCTTCATCCATTGATTTTAGTGAGATAATTAAAGATTTTTCAGACAGTAAATTAAGAAAAGCTACGCTTGGACGGTAAGTATTTGTTCATTGGTAAAATTCTCATTATATTAATTTTGAAGTGGGTACTTCCAGAGAAAACATGAAATATATTTAATTTAATAATAAATTTAATTTCTCATTCCCTAGCAAAACCTGCGGTCATTTGAAAATAGCATTTAGGGGAGGGGGGGATGACAGTCATTCGCCCCGGGCGGAAAATTATCTAGCTACGCCACTGACTGTAGGATTATTGTATGACAAATGTAGGATTATCGTATGACAAATGTAGGATAATTGTATGACAAATGTAGGATTATTGTATGACAAATGTAGGATAATTGTATGACAAATGTAGGATTATTGTATGACGATTGTGTGATTATTATATGAAGATTTTATGATTATTTATGACGATTATACAATTAACGTAAGACGATATATATACAACTGTATAATTCGTGTTTACTTTTACTAATACAATTTTCTATTTAATGCGAAATAAATTGTGACTGGTATTAGAAAAATACATTAGCATTTTGGGAAGCAGCCATTAAAAAGTATATAGAACAAGTTGAAGGTAAACTTTTCGAAGCTATCGCAGCTTTATCTTCAGTGCGAAAACGGTTGAAATGCTGGAATATTATTTGAGCGTTACATATTCTGCGGGTAGATTGTGGAATTCATTTAACGCGTTACGATGGCTATTGTTGATAGATTGCCAACTTTCAAGGAATATTTGTCTATTATAGTTATGAACAATTTGTGCAGGATTTTTGCGTTATGCCATCATGGGACATTGTTTTGTTCGGCACAGTGTTTGACAAAACAAGACAGTGTTTTAAAATTTTTCATGTTTGTAGAGTGGACAGAAATGTAGACTCTTTAGTATTTAACGACAGCGATGTAGGAATTGGAGTATAAGGGGCGCAAGCCCCCCCATTGGATAGAAAATATGCCATTCTCCTTTGCGCTGAATAACTTGGGCTTTTATAAAGTTGCTTGAGCCCACCACATATTTTTTTAATTGCTACTCTCCCTATTAGCGACAGTTGATTATTGATGCCCATGTTGTATATTTTCGTAGCACTAACTTTCGTATGTTGAGAAATTGATACCACATTCAAATAAAAATTTAAAATGACATTTAAACTTCTCCCAAAAAGAATAATCCTTTGGGGAACGAAATGCTATAATCTTCAGATGTAAAATATAAATCTTTGAAAATCTTTATTTATTAGCGTGTTTAATTTTTATTTGATTAATGCATTTATTTATTTAATTAATGTATGTATTTATTTATTTATTTATTTATTTATCTAATAAATGTATTTATCTAATAAATGTATTTATTTACTTAATTAATGTGTTTATTTATTTATTTAATTAATGTATTTATTTATTTAATTAATGAATTTATTTATCTAATAAATGTATTTATTTGTAATAAATGTATTTATTTACTTAAAATCAATGTATTTATTTATTTATTTATTTATTTATTTAATGAATTTATTTATCTAATAAATATGTTTATTTACTTAATTAAATATATTTATTTATTTGTTATTTATTTAAATAAATAATGCGTTATTCATTTAAAGTTTTCATATAAGCATGCAAAGCTTATCATATCAATTATGTTTGTATGACGATTCATAATTATTTCGTAACATATAACATACTTTTGACGCGGTACTTGTCTTTTTAGTTTCCAACAGTTTTTAGCGACATACAATAATCTCAACCATTAACGACTTTTAAAAGACGGGGAAAGAACGCCGTTAAAAGGAGTCGTTAATTGGAATAACATAATTCTATGAAATATTTTCCAGGATCGCAAAATGTCGTCGTTAAACTGTAAAAAATCATAATTAGAACGACGTTATCGAGAGATGCTTACGATACTTTTCTTTTAGTTTCAACATTTTAGCGACATAAACAACTTTTAAGGAACAGGGAAAGAACGCCGTTAAAAGTAGTCGTTAATCCTGACTATTAAACCTGAAACTATTTTAATACACTAATGATTCGAATTACAGTGACTTCCGAATTACGACAGGGGCCTGGAGTCTAATATATTGTAGGGGTGTAAATGTTTGTGTACATATTTTAATTTTTGTTTTATGGAATCTTTCCATCCCTAACTATCTTACTCGCTCACAACCAAACTTGGTGCAGACGTAAATACTGAAAGTATTTTGGGAAAGAAATCTTTTCTTTAACTCCGGAAAAGGCCCGGATAAAGTTTTGACATCAGAGGTCAGTCACGTGCGTTCGAAACTCACAAGTTCCGGGTATCAAGACTTGTCACTTTCGCTTCATTTTATGAGATTTCGTATTTGCTTCCCCGAGGACTTGTTGATCCTTTCTTGGCTTCCTGTATGTCCGGGGGTTATATTAACTTTGCATTACACCGACGTTAGAGTGAACTTCAAGAAGCAATTAATTCATACTAAAATTAAATAGGTGTGAAGATGCCATTGACAGCGGCAGTGGCGCAGGACAGGGTGGTCCTAGGGGGCTCAAATCCCCCCATTGTAACATTGTTTTCTTTAACGTCGAATTGCTCGTGTGTATGACCTTTTTTAAAGCCGCTTGAGCCCCTATAATTTTTGAACTTCTACGCCTCTGACAGCTAGAGCATTGCTGAGAGTGTGAGGAAAGAAGAGCTCTGTGGGGAATATACGGGAAAGTGAATGGAACCAGCGAGTGAAGAAATAGAAAAAATAATGAACAGTGTTATCCGTATGATGAACTGGGCCTTGTGGCAGAACAAAAAAAAGTTACACATGGCTTGGACATATAGAAAGAATGGAAGAAGCTGGAATAGTTGGGAAAATTATAAAACTCATCCCAGAAGGAGGAGGAGGAAGGAAAGTTGGACGCCTCAGGAGAAGATGGGATGTAGGAAGACTTTAGAAAAATGCAAGTAAGAGAATAGTAAGGAAATCTTTAGATAGTGGAGAGCAGAGGATTATTAAGGAATCCAAGATTCTTCAGGAATTGTAGCGCCAGAAAAAAAGAAGCAAAAATTATCATATTTTGGCCATTACAACTGAATCAATAGGAGAAAGTTGAAAGAGTGTTGACTTAAGCGTAAAAATACGAAACACTAGGTAGAACACGTTACGGCTTGTAACAGCGGGATGAATCATAATTTTTTTGACGATACGTATATCTTCTGATAGTACCGTCGATGCGTTGGTATTATCTTCTGATAGTACCAACGTATCGACGTGTGTGAGACAGATATGTCTGCTCTTCATCAGGAATCTACTGAAGGGAACTCTAAGTGAGCATGGAATCATACCATTTTATGCTACTGTCGGCAGCAGCGCCACCTATTGGCTCAAAATACTTTGGAAACCAAAATTGAAAAAAAGGGGTGGATGGGGAGGTGAATGGTGTTTTACGAAGTATTCTCTGTCTGTCTGTCTGTCTGTCTGTCTGCCTGCCTGCCTGCCTGCCTGCCTGTCTGAGTTTTCCAATGAACTGTACGCTAATTACAGGGAGACAATCATAATTTTATTTATTGGACCTTCCATTTTTTTCCAACTTAGATGGGCTTTGGAGTTAAAATTATATTAAAATAAAGTGTGTGTAATTTTACAAGGTTATCATATTTTTCATGTTTGTCAAATTTGGCGGAGTTTGATGGGGAAATTTGGCACAAAAATGTACGTAAAAAGTGACGAATTTCACGTTTCCAAGCCTAGCAAAACGTTTGCAATATTAATACGAATTATAATTTTTTGCTCTTTCGCTAATTGCATGAAAATTTTTGAAAGGCAATTTATGTCTTTCCAAGTGTAGTAATTAATTTACTTCATTTAACTAATTACGCCAAATCTAATTGCAGCAGTACAAGAACACGCAATTTTTTTTTTTGCATGTGAATGAGTTCATATTGCTGCAGTTTATAATATACAACATCATTCAATAAATCATTCAGAAAACGACTTTGCCCTCCTTTAGGTGAATGGAATTGCCTGGGGTTTAATGGGAGGCTTAAAGAAAAGCCATCCAGGGGAGCCCTCTGACCTTTTTTAAGAAGGAAAGGAGATTTTAGGGAGGTAAAACTTGAGGGTGATTTCAGTTAGAGCGTGTTACAGAAAAATGTAGTTCTTTAATAGTTAACGATAATTGCAAGGATTTTAAAATTATTTACGGTATAGTCAAATGGCCAGCTCATGCAAATTGACTACCTTATTTCCAAACAATCCAGCAATCATTTGGGAATAAATGCGAATAATCCCATCCCTTTCGAAAGGGGCTTAACAATTGCATACTTTTACGGAATTTTCCAAGCGCTTTGCCATCTGTGAAATGTCCTTAAAGAATACGATCTTAGACAAACTGATGGATATTTGAAATGATTTGCTATTTGGAAAACGAGCTTTGTTTCTCGAAAGAGCATGGTTTCCTGAACTTTGATATTTACTTGTTAAATAGAACGTTTGGAGAACTCTGATTCGAAGCTCAAATCTGCCCTTTGGAGTCTAACAATTATTCTCAACTGATTAAAAGAAATATCACTGAATAAATTAAAAGAAATATCACTCTGAACAAATTAAAAGAAATATCACTTTGAACTAATTAAAAGAAAAAAAAACACTTTGAACTATCAAAATTAAATGTTTGTTCTTTATACAGGGATTAGAAAATTAGTCGTATAATTGTAAGCTTTGATCATTCGTTTCTATAGAAGCTCTCTCGAAGAGTAGGTAACAAGGGTTAATAAACCAAGTCAGGATATTTTTTGAAAACGTATTTACTTTCTAAAGTTTTGAAAAAAAAAGTAGCTCAATATTTCATGTATGTCATTTGCTGAGGATTTCTTAAAATAGTCTGCCTATCACTATATAATGTGTAGCATGGGGGCCCCATATGAGTACTTCCAGGGCAGTAGCTCCCAATTCAATTTAAGCCGCGGACTACTTTTGTATTTCAATTGTACTCGCTGACCTCTTTAAAAATTTTTCACGAGTTGCTCGAGACCTTTATAATAAAGGGAATTGGGTCTTTTTTCGGGTCGTTCTTTGGAAAAAAAAGGAAGAAATAATAAACAGAAAAAAAATTAATGATAATGCAGTCAAACCTCGTTAAGATGAACACGCTTAAGACGAATTACTTTTAATACGAACCGTTTTATGAAATTCCGTCAGATTGTAAAATACTACAAATATGCAATCAATTTCATTTTTATATTTAATTTTAATATTTAATAATAACAATTTTTATAAGTATTTTTTAATTTTTTTTAAATGATAACCCTTTTCACTGACCACTTGGAACTCCTTCGTGGACCACCAGTTGGGAATCGCTATTCTAGGGGGTTTGCTGAGAAAAATTATTACCTCCTTCTCAAAGCTGTCGAGAATTTTAGTGAATGTACAAGATACCAAAACGCATCATGTGCATGTTCATTTCTTCATATTACATATTCATTCTTCATATTACATATTCATTCTTCATAGATCATATCCATTTTCCATATTAGATATCTATTCTTCATATTACATATTCATTCTTCATATTACATATTCATTCTTCATATTATACATTCATTCTTCATATTATATATTCATTCTTCATAGATCATATCTATTCTCCAAATTAGATATTCATTCTTCACATTACACATTCATTCTTTATATTACACACTCTTTCTTCACATTATATATTTATTATCCATATAAATAATTCTTTCTTTATGCTCAAAATTCATTTTAATATCCATTCTTGATATTCCGTATTCATTTTCTATATTCATTATTGATATGAAATATTTATTCTTTACACCGCGTATAAGATATTATTACCCTTCTCGGAGCAAACACAATTGCCAAATATTTTGGCAATTGCGCTAGCTCTGGGAAGGGTAATAAAATCTCACAACCTTATATACGGAGCAAAGGAGCGTCGTTCCTGTCCTCGATGGTCTAGCGGTTTAGGCACTCCGTGTTCAACCGAAAGACTCTAGGTCGGGGGCGATGTCTCGTTTTCTCCTATAACAAAAAGCTCTAGTTTGAGCTCAAATATCGGTGTTGAAATTATTGGCTTCACACCGTATATTCACTTTTCATATCATATGTTATTATTATGTTATAATAATATATTCATTTTTCATATCATATGTTATTATAACAAATTTTGTTATCATTTTGGGCTTAACACGTCTCTGGCTAGTACAAATTTAGGTTTATTCATTTCCATTGCAATGGCATATTTCACCTAAAATCCATTTAAAACGAAGCAACGTGGTGACATTTTCCTTTGATCCTGTCTTTTTATTGTTGAGAATACGCGCTTTTATGTAAAATACAAAGAGTAATTCAGTTACATCGTTCCTTGCAAAAGGTGACATTTTCGAGAAGACATTATCGCAACATCATCATTTTTAAAAATACGTTTTATTAATCTTCTTGATGTTAAGGAGTGCATTAATGGAACAATGGAAAGTCAGAGATTACAACGTGAAGGAAAAAAAGAGTAACGTTAAAATAGCATAATAACTTCGTTTGCGCAAGAGCGTGGAGATAAAGTGATCGTATGGCAACTTGCAACTTGTAGCCAGCAGACGTTCATTTTTCTGGCAAAAGCGGCTAATTGTTGTACCCAAAGATATTCATCGACTCTTTGGACATGTTCACGAAGGTTTTCTTTGAACCTTCCATTCCCCTCATAATTCCCCACGTGTCGTTATATTTCACAATGCTTCTCGGAATTTTAATTCTTTATTTTCCTGTTCCCAGAAATCTTGGCGAAAACATTCCATTTCTGCAGAGGCTTTTAACGCAAGTCAAAGAGCGTAAATATTTTTGGAAAATTCCATAATGGGTATTTTACCCTCCCCCCCCCACCCCGAGGCCTCAAGCTTAATTACGCCAATGAATGCAAGCACTCAGGAACTAAAATTTGACATATTTCAATATTTTTCAATCTAATTAAATGTAGTTTTAATATATTTTCAATTGAATGTTTTTGTAAGTTCCTTCCAAACGAATGTAATTATAATACATTTGTAATTGTCTTGTTAGAGTTTCTGGCTGTATCGTAATTATTACTTCTACCGTTGCAACTCTTCAATGAGGCGAGAAAATTCATAACGAAGTTCTTCAAAATTTATGTTAATTATTCTTTTTTAAAATATCTTACAATTAACTAAACAGAGAGAGAGAGAGAGAGAGAGAATATTTAAAAAACATGGTCATGATGGCCAAGCTACATATATATATGGGGCACTACTATAATATGGTGCGCAAATTTACGGTATTTAAATATGTACAGTGTGTCTCAAAAAGTTTAAGCACAAAAAAAAATGTCGTTTATTAAATAACAATAAAATGTTGTATTAAATACAATAAAATATTATATTAAACACAATAAAATATTATATTAAACAAAATAAAATTATATAGGGTTCCTAGGAAAGACCGGATGCGGCCAATAACTTTTGAACCAAGACAGATATTGCAAAGAAAGTTAGATATTGGTATAGTAAAATGACTATGCACTATCAGATGAGATGAATAGCAGCGCCCCTGGTGGCGAATTGAGGAAGTTAAAAATTTTATTTCGAAAAATAATAAAGATAGAGAAATATTTTCAATTAGAAAGTTGTAGAGCATCCTACAGTTAGTAAGCAAAACATACGGCTTACATGCACTATGTACACGTACTGCCACAAAGTAAGGTGTTCCGGATGTTTCAATGCATAGCTTTCAGTTAATGCTTTCTAGAGCTTTAGAGTTCATAAAGGTTCATAAAGGTTCATAAAAAGTTCATAAAGGAAAGAAACCATGGTCTCTCTCCTATAAGAACTTCAATTCAACTTTTAAAACAATCAGAAAGCATTAACTGAAAGCGATACATTAAAATTTCTGAAATACCTCACTTTGTGGCAGTACTTGTGCATTACGAGTGCGAGCCGTATGTCTTTTCTTACTAACTGAAGGACACTCTACAACTTTTTAATTGAAAATATTTCGCTATATTTATTATTTTTCAAAATAAAATTTTTAACTTCCTCAATTCGTCACCAGGGGCACTGCCGTACATCTCATCTGATAGTGCATCTGCATGGTCATTTTACTATACCAATACCTAACTTTCGTTGCAATGTCTGTCTTGGTTCTAAAGTTATTGGCCGCGTGCTGACTTTCCTAGGAATCCTGTGTATTCGATTATGTTAAATCATTTAAATAAATCATGTCAAAAAGGATAAATAATGGCATTATCATAACTTTGATAAAAAAATAAAAATCCTTAATTACACATTGTTTCATAAGTTTATGCACAGTGTGTAAAAAACTGCGATATAACACTTAAATACCATGCTATTGCTCTACCGAATTTTCCTTCATTCAGATGACGTCAAATAAGCGTGATTCCATTGAATCTATAAGATTATGGCGGCAGAGAGTACCAATCTTTCCCAATGGCTACTTGCAGTTCTTCAGAAGAGTTATACTGCTTTGCTTGTCCATAAATTTGATGGATTAATAAACCCCAAATATTCTCAATTGGGTTCAAGTCTTAACTCAAGGCTGGTCAGTCCAAAACCTGAACCTTATGTAAGGAAAGCCAATATTTTGTATTTCGTGAGGTGTGGATAGACGTACTATCCTGTAAAAATGTCCATTCAGGATCCCTATAAGGGGTAACCAAACAGAAGCAGATATTACTTTTATGTTTTCTGGTACTTGCTTGAATTTTGACACCCTTGGAAAAAGGACAGAGGTGATTATCCATGAATAGCGGCTTGTCGGGTGACGCGAGTGAAGCGGCACTTCACCTAAAGAAATTGGGCGGTTGAACAGTTTTTTTAATTTAAATTCCAAATCCTTTTTATTTTTTTGTCGAATTTAAAATTTGATTAGAAAAATAAAATTTAGAATTTTATTTTGAGCCCACTATTTGTTTTTAATTTAATTCCTTTAATATAATTGGAATTACATTCAGGAACAGAAGGCTACGTTTTTAAGTCAGCGCTTTAAACGCGTTAAACGCACCAACGAAATATTGCCCGCCGAGAAAAAGGGCCGAATGAAGCGACGATAGAAATTCAGAGCTTCGCTTCAAAACGGAAATGTTTTGCGAACATGGTTACCATGGCGATGGAATATTTACGGCGAAAGCAAGTACTGTCAGAGAAGAGAAATTTTTATCGCATCATCATGTCAGCTAGTATTGCCAGATCAGAGGTTTTACCTCTGAATCTAGAGGTTTTGCATGGGGAAAAAGGTAAAAATTACCAAAACAGAGGTATGGCTTGATCAGAAATAAAAATTGAGATTTTTGATTACCACAGAGGTTTCTAGAGGTAAAAAATTTTCTGTGGGGGTGTTACTGGTCAAAGAAAAAAAATTAAATCAAAGAATTGAATAAAACTTTGATTCAAACTACAAACAGTTTAGTGTTATATCTGTTAGAATTATTTAATTACCCTGAAGTATTTCGAGGCACGTTGAGTGGTAACAGTAGAAGCGTGTAATTTCGTTGTGTTTTTGTTTCTTAAGGGGACACAGGACCTTTAAATCTTTAAAAAATCGATTTTTTATTTATTAGTTTAAAAAATAATATCGATTTTTGGCAGTGTTTTAAAACAAACCGCATCAAAATTCTTCAATTACTTCTTGCACTATTGTATAAAATAAAAATAACTATTACATATTACCTTGTTACCAAGTTCCAACTTGAACGCTCTTTTTCTCAAAATCACTATTTACTTTTTATAAGTTTTTATTATTTTTTTAGGATTAACTCTAAAATGTTGAGTGTTATAAATAAAGAATGTGATTCTTTAAAAGAAGTATTTACTGAGATTATGAACGATCCAACCTCCGATCAAACTTCGCTTAGGCAGAGTGTCGGCTATTTAAATATATATAACAACTTTGAATTTTCACTGTTGGTTGTTGTTTTTAGCGATATTTTTGGACTTACGGATGTTCTCTTCAATGTACTACAAAATAAGTCATTTGACATTAATTTTTGCATCTCACAAATTAAAAATACGCAGATTCTTTTAAACATCAAACGAAAGGAGAATACATTCGTGGAAATTTTCGAATTAGTGATTTCGAAAACAACAGTTCCAATTGAACACCGTGAGGGACGAAAAAAAGTGACGCTCACACAAAATAAAGTTCTTGCAAAATATAAAATTCATATTTTATGAAATATTAGATACATTTCATTACAGATTACCACACGTTTTCAAGATATGGAAAAGCTTCATTTTATTACATTAAGGGATACTTCAAAATTTGTAGAGTATTCCAATAAATTTCCTACAAAAACAATAAATAATTTAAATGTGTACTACCCCAATATATTTACTGACTTCCAAAGATTGAAAAATGAATTAAAACACATATATCTGGATAAGCAGTATAGAGATATGAAATTACAAACATTCATGGAAATTTTAACAGAAAACAGATACATTTTTAAAGAAGCTTATAAACTTTTTTGCTTAATAGTGACTATTCCGTCCACTAGTGTTTCCGTAGAACGCAAATTTTTCTTGCTTAAACAGAATCAAAATCAGTCTACGTAATACGATGTTAGAAGACAGACTTAGAAACTTGTTAAAAATTTCAATTGAAAAGGAACTACTAAAAGAGTTAATAGAAACTCAACCATTTTTTCACATCATCGACAAGTTTGCAAGTCTAAAAGAATCGAACTTATATTCAAAAAATAAAGACTGGGTAAGCATATATTGCATATTTTTATTTTGCTTGTTGTCTCCACATATTATCTCTGTCTGTACAACATGTAGTACCATATCAGGTCCGGTATATACATATTGTGAATATTTGGAATATTATACATGGCAGATTATTGAAATTTTAAATTAAAACGTTTTTATTGTTGACATATTTTAACAATTTTATGTATATAATGAATAATTTTATATGTTTTGATAATATTTAAATTTCATACAATTACTAATGCATTCACAGTTTTTGTATTAAAAGGTCTATTACATGTAAATAATTGAATTATTTA
>QLNU02015270.1:76617791-76633322 GCA_006491805.2 Dysdera silvatica
AAGCAGATATTACTTTTATGTTTTCTGGTACTTGCTTGAATTTTGACACCCTTGGAAAAAGGACAGAGGTGATTATCCATGAATAGCGGCTTGTCGGGTGACGCGAGTGAAGCGGCACTTCACCTAAAGAAATTGGGCGGTTGAACAGTTTTTTTAATTTAAATTCCAAATCCTTTTTATTTTTTTGTCGAATTTAAAATTTGATTAGAAAAATAAAATTTAGAATTTTATTTTGAGCCCACTATTTGTTTTTAATTTAATTCCTTTAATATAATTGGAATTACATTCAGGAACAGAAGGCTACGTTTTTAAGTCAGCGCTTTAAACGCGTTAAACGCACCAACGAAATATTGCCCGCCGAGAAAAAGGGCCGAATGAAGCGACGATAGAAATTCAGAGCTTCGCTTCAAAACGGAAATGTTTTGCGAACATGGTTACCATGGCGATGGAATATTTACGGCGAAAGCAAGTACTGTCAGAGAAGAGAAATTTTTATCGCATCATCATGTCAGCTAGTATTGCCAGATCAGAGGTTTTGCATGGGGAAAAAGGTAAAAATTACCAAAACAGAGGTATGGCTTGATCAGAAATAAAAATTGAGATTTTTGATTACCACAGAGGTTTCTAGAGGTAAAAAATTTTCTGCGGGGATGTGTTACTGGTCAAAGAAAAAAAATTAAATCAAAGAATTGAATCAAACTACAAACAGTTTAGTGTTATATCTGTTAGAATTATTTAATTACCCTGAAATATTTCGAGGTACGTTGAGTGGTAACAGTAGAAGCGTGTAATTTCGTTGTGTTTTTGTTTCTTAAGGAGACACAGGACCTTTAAATCTTTAAAAAATCGATTTTTTATTTATTAGTTTAAAAAATAATGTCGATTTTTGGCAGTGTTTTAAAACAAACCGCATCAAACTTTTTTGTGTGGTTCCTGATGAAGAACAAAATTCTTGGTATTATTTAATTTTTACTTTTCTTCACTTTTAATTATTACAATTTCAGTTTTTATTCCAAGATGCGTCTACTACTTTAATTTACTTGGTTTGACTACCTAGTGTTATATTACTTTTCTACTTTAACTTTGTCTAAATTAATATATGCTTAAGTGTAGTGTATTTATGTATATTACATTAGAAAGTACTACATGTCACAATCATACTACAATTTTGCTGTGTATCTATTTGGAATATTATGCATGACAAATTATTGAGATGTTAAATTGTTAATATAATAAAATGTTTTATTGTTGACATATTTTAACAATTTAATGTATATAATGAATAATTTTATATGATTTGATAATATTTAAATATCATACAATTATTAGTGCATACGCAGTTTTTATATTGAAAGTTCCATTATGTGTAAATAATTGAATTATTTAATTAAATGCATCCATATTTTTAATTACATATATATATATATCATAATAAATACAATTATTTTGCTAGAAAACGGAAATTTATTGGCCACTTTTCGTGTTTCTTTGGGGGGTGGAGGAGGGGCTTGCCGCTTCACCCGTTCTTGAAGTCACGAGCCGCCACTGTTGTCCATTAAAAGCAATAGCCCTCCCAACCATCAAAGACTTGCCGTCTTGTTACCTACTGAAGAATGTACGTTGCTCTTTCATGCCAGTAGCATCGGCAGCCATCAGGACCATCCAGATTCCATTTTTTTTCGTCGCTGAATAATACGGAGAGCCACTTCACCCCGTGCATCATGTACTTTCGTACCCAGTCCATTCTATCCTGTTTATGGTGTGGTTTGACGCGCAATTTTTGAGACATTTTCTTTAACACAATATTCTGGAATTCCTTGATGAGTCTATGAATTGTGTCCTTTGATACCTTTACATCGAGATTATTTTTAACTTGTGTGATTGAGATACTTTATTTCAACACCAAGCTTCCTATTTGTCAATCGATCTGTACACTTGTTATACGTGGTAATTCGCATCTTGGTTCACTCTCGAAATGGTTATTTCTAACAAGAGCTACTAGCTACTCTAGCTAGTCTACTTGGCATATACCTCGCTTTGAACGGTTTAAAATTTTAGAAAATTCGAGAACGCGCTTACTCTCCGATTTCAACTTCAAAATCTGCAAAACTTCCTCTTTTGTGAAATCGCTAACCTTCGACATTTTAAATAACGATTGGAAATGGAAATGGATTATTTGCGTCTTATATTACTCAGAGAAAATGGCATTTTAACCGACCAATCTAGAATTTTTCATGATTTGTATAATGTGTTTAAACTTGCAAGACAGTAACTTCTAATTCAAAATTACAAAAAACATATTTTTTAGATTAAAAGTATTGTTGTAACCAATGAAATTTCGTTATTACATTTCATCACTCCTACATTCTGAGTTTTTATTGTGAATATTTCTCCTTTCATTTACATATTTGTTTAATATCGGATTTTAGTGTGTATTTAAACTATTGAGACGCACTGTAGAACTGCGTGTCCTAGCAAAATAAAAAATTTTATTGATTGTTTTTTAACCATCATTAACTTTTATTATTTTTTAATCATATTTTTCAATTTTTTAATCATATTTTTCAATTTTTTAATCGTATTTAACCTTTGGTCTTTCAAATAATTGCGTGAAGACTAAGAAAATGATTGTTAATTTTCTTAGTCTTCATTCAATTATTTGAAAGACCAAAGCAGATTAAATCATAACTAAAAAGAAGGAAAAGGTAAGAAACATATAGAAAATAAAAATTAGACGGGTGTTAGATAAAAAACGGGAGAATATAAACGGCATACTACTTTCCAAAATTAATTAAATGACAATGAAGCAAAAAGTTAAAAGCCTTAAGAGAAGAAGAAGAATGAAAGGCATTTATAGTTTGACATTATTAATGTTTTTTTTCCGAGAAGAAGGGGAGATCGCTAAACTTTTTCCCGCTTCTTTTTTGGTGCTAAAAAATTTAGTTTACCATGGAAACGGGACCTTTTAAAGGTAAACCATTTTCCATTGTTCTACATCTTGAGCAAACATACAGTTAGCAAAAGGTAAACGCAACTTCTTACGGATACTTCTTATTCTAATGTTCAAGATGCAATGATCACAAAATATTCTCTAGCCCTCTTAATTTCAAAAATGTTCTAATTTATGTTAAACCCCTAAATTTTCAATAAATTTGAAAAAATTAATATTGAGAATATTTTTTTATTTTCGCCTGTTGGCATGGAGAAGGTTCAGACATAAAACTTTGCATTTTATGTTGGACTGTTGCAGGACACTCTCATTCTTTTCTTTTTACTGTTGTCTGTTGCCATGGAGAAAGTACAAACGTAAGTAAATCCAGGATGATGACGGTTTCTCCTTTTCTCCTAAAAACAAACAAAAAGCTGTAGTATGAGCTAATAAACGTGGCTGTCGGAATTTTCACGTGTAATTATTCCCCAAGAAAAAAAAAGAAAACTCGCCCCGGAGGCTTTTCTGTGTTGACCATATTTGGCAATTGTGTTATCCCTGCGGAGGGTAATAATATCTTACATCTTTACATACGGAGAAAAAGAGCGTTATTACCTGTCCTCATTCGTCTAGCGGTCCAAGACACTCCGGGCTAAACGGAGGGACCCTGGTTCGAATCCAGGATGAGGACGGCGTCTCCTTTTCTCCTAAACAAAAAAAGCTCTAGTATGAACTAATAAACGTAGTTATCGGAATTTTCACGTATACAAACGTAAAATTTTGCATTTTAGAAATACGAGCTCAAGTAATAAAGTGTTGATACTTAATATTAACATGGAAAAGAATAATGTGAATAATAATGATGATAAGAATAATAATAATACCGTTATACAAAAAATATTGCAAAAAAAAAATGTAAGGCAAAAAAGGCGAAATTTCATGATGGTTTTGATGGATTAAGATAATTTTTAACCTTAAAAGTGAACTTTATTTTGAAGGAGGAAAAAACTTAAATATAATTCCCTAAACGATTTTTTTAATTTTCTCAAATTTGAAAACATTAATTATTATACAGATATGTATAATGGATAAATATGGTTTAAAGTGAAAGGTGAAGGCATTAAAATCGATGAGGAAATAATGTCTTTAATGATACAAGAAAATATTTACGAAATTAATTAAATTCCAAAATCTTCAGTCGGCTCTCAGGATCTCACGTCGATTTAAGATAGCCATAAATATATACGCACCAGCTCTTAATCTTGAAAAATTGAATTTGGATGGAAATTTTTGTCCTTCAGCGATTGCGTTTAAAGCACACGATTTTTTCAATAATGGTTGTTGTAAATTCAATTTTCTTTAAATTCAAATTTTTCGGAAACAAAGCATAAGCTTCCGATTCATTTTTTCGTCAAAAACTCCGAAGCTTTTAAAATCATTTAATTATAAAAGACGACGAAGACGGTTCCGAACAGGACGTACATAACTATATGCATAACAATTGTTATTATACTTTTTATATAGTTTTTGGCTATACTTAAAAAATACCGGTGATTAAGAATACTTTATTTTCAAGCAAATACTACAAATTGAAATATTTTGCACATTACTGCATACTTCAATTATAAATATTATTTCGGTATTTTTAATGTGTTCAATTCAAGGAAGTAGAGTTTTAATGTTGTGATTATTTAGTATTTTATTAGTATTTTTAGTATTTTATTAGTACTTTTTGTATTTTTTTAGTATTTTATCAATGGTCTGCTACTTATTGAAAATTATGCAAACTCTTATAGTCAGAAAACAAATTATGTGCATATAAGGAAACCTTTAAACAGAGACGAATGAGCGAGGATTGCTAAGAAGGGGCCCAAGTTTTTGAAGTAATACAGCGACTTAAAAAAATATAATTGTATCTTAAAATTTGGAAATTTTAATGAATTTTAGTGGTTTGTAAATTAAAATTGTTGATCTTTAAAATAAAATTCTTTTCCTGGTGCACTACACTCCCTGAAGACCTAAGGCCTTCTTAACAAATCTCCGCCTTTCTCCACTGTTTGCAGATTTCCTTCGTCACGCTTTTACATCTACATTGTTTGGCGTATTCCTCCACGCCATCCTGATATTTTTCCTCATTAATATAAATTTATAATTAATATAAATTTATAATTAGTATAAATTTATAATTAATATAAATTTATAATTAATATAAATTTATAATTAGTATAAATTTATAATTAATATAAATTTATAATTAATATAAATTTATAATTAATATAAATTTATCATTAATATATATTGATAAAGAATATATTTGAAAATGTGGTAGAACTCGTATATGATAAGGAGCTTGGAATCAACGAAAATGCTCGTTATATTCGATCCTCGCTAAATGCGTTCTGGAATTTAAAACTCCAAACTTTGAAAATGAAGTCTGCATAGGTAACGCATGTGCATGTAATATGTATACAATAATATTCGGCTTTGAATGCGTCTGAAATTCAACAAATAACGTACTATTATTAACGGGCTGTGGGCATTCTTCCACAAAGTTCTCCAACGGATGTTGATTAACGATGTTTCATGTTTAGCAAGAAAGTTTGGTTAAATTTGTTAAAAGTGATAATATACGGTGAAACCTGCTAAGTTGAGCACTAAATGAACATTTTCTCGGTCAAATTGGACAGGTGGCCAATTTATATAGGTTATAAATATTACTAAGATTTTAATATTATAAAAGTATAGTCACAATATTATAAAGGTATAGTCGTAATATTATAATGGTCGAGTCGTACTATTATAAAGGTAGTTATAAGGTCGTTAAATTTAGTTATAAGATCGTAATATTATAAAGGTATAGCCGTAATCAGGACCGCCCTTAAGCGGGGGCGAGCGGGGCCCACACTTGGACCCCGCGAAGCGTAATTCTCAAATTTTTAATTTTTGTAATTTGAAAATCTCGCCCCGGTGGCTTTGTGTGTTGACCATTATTTGGCAATTGTGTTATCCCTGTGAAGGGTAATAATATCTTACATCCTCATATACGGAGAAAAAAGCGTTTGTTCTTGTTCTCATTCGTCTAGTAGGTCAAGACACCGCGGGCTCAACGCGGGGACCCTGGTTCGAATCTGGGATGAGGACGGCGTCTCTTTTTCTCCTAAACAAAAATAGCTCTAGTTTGAGCTACTAATACGTGGGTGTCAAATTTGTAATTGAAAATTTCCTCAAAAATATTTTTGCTTCAGCTCTCGCATTTCGTGCCATCTAGTTGTCATACATTATTCCATTTTTGTTGTTTTCTTTTCTTACTCACATGTATGGGCCCCTAAATATGTTTCGCTCCTGGCCACGTATTAGCCAAGGACAGCCCTGGCTCTAATATTATAAAAGTATAGTCGTAATATTATAAAGTTATAGTCGTAATACTATAAAGGTATAGTCGTAATATTATAAGGTTATAGTCGTAATACTATAAAGGTATAGTCGTAATATTATAAAGTTATAATTGTAGTACTATAAAGGTTGTAGCGTCCAACGCTACATATTGAAATTAACAAACTGAATTTGTATACGTTCCCTCAAAGATTACTTCGAAATACCTCTCTTCCATTCGCATCAACGAAAACATCCACTTGCGTGACTGTACTCTCAAATCTTTCACCATTTCTTCAAATTTCGACGAGATTTCCTCTACAACAGTTCAACGATCACCCGCGGACAACACATCGAATGCCATATGGGCCTCGTCCCAGAAGCACAAATCGCTATTTAAGAAATACTTTTGACACTACAGAAGTCGTAAAATTCCTAAGTTTGACAACGCAAACGGCCTGGACTCCATATTTGTCAACGCTTTAAGCTACTTTATTACAACTTGCAGAATGATGTTCAGCATCCCTGTTGCACCTGCAAATTAACGTCCATGCGCTTCAAGAAGGCAGTCTTTAATTTTTTTGTTGATTACATCACTGATACAGACAGACAAATATACGTATTTATTTATTAAAGTCAACGTATGTCTAGTTAATCAACGTCATACGTATATTTAGTTTATTAACGTCATACGTATATCTAGTTAATCAACGTCATACGTATATCGAATTAATCAACGCCATACGTATATCGAATTAATCAACGCCATACGTATATTCTGGTAATATCTACACCAACCTTATATGTATGGTCTAGTTAATCAACGTCATACGTATATCCAAGTTAATCAACATTATACTCATACCTAGTTACTCAATATCATACGCATATTCACACATCTAGTTAATCAACGTCACGTATATCTAGTTAATCAACATTATATTCATACCTAGTTACTCAATATCATACGCATATCTAATAATATCTAGTTAATCAACGTCATACGTATATCTAGTTAATTAACGCCTAGTTTCTTAATTCCAATTGTAGTTACCCAATTTATTTGGAGATATCCATTTATCCTCTATTTTTTTTATTTTTTTTTAAATTAAAGCTACTCCAAGGTGTGAACAATTGTTTGCTAAACTATAAACTACAGTATTTTAAAACGCGAATCCTAGTATTTTAAGATGTAAATTATATCATTTAACTTGAAAATAAATTTTCCATAGAAACAGATGACTCACGCATTCCAGAATTCCCTTTTCTTTCTTTTTTAAACAAGCATTTTGTAACGTACATTGTGGTGGCGGCTTGCAAACCTAAAACATTAAATATCATAAAGGGACGCACCCCAAATTTAAGAAGTATTTCACAAAACCAGCTTCGTGATATATTTTCTTCGATAAATATACCAAGAGTTACAGATGTTTAACAATTCAAGCCTTCACATTCCAAAACCGAACAAATCATATACATGCGCACATCCCCATTTGCTTTTAGCTAATGATTCGGTGGTTTCTTGGTATTATACATATATTTTACATACGGTATATCCAGTTAGAGATGGATAAAAACATTCATTTCGTTGAATATATTCTTTTATGCTCAGTCATTTGAAAAAGTATACTCTTTGGATTCCTTTGTGCTCTGTTTAATCGTTCACTCGTTCATAGAATGAGAATAAGAAAGGTTCTTCTCGTTCACGGAACTGAAACAGGAAGAATGGTTCTCATTCCCCGAGTGGAAATGGGAATTATAATATCCATTTCTTTTTATGAATGAAATTTCAATATAATTTACTATAAGGAACAATCCTACACACTCTTTCATTCACCATCCATGCGTAGACATCCATCGGAATACGTATTGTTCCAGAATAAAAATAACAAATCCTCAAAATCGATTCTATATATTCAGCTACACATTATTATAAGATTTCATATAATAGTAAAACCCCTCATTTGCGGACACTAACTGGACAGAAAATTTTGTCTGTAAAAGAGAGATGGCCGTAAAAAAGGGAAATATTATTGTGGAGGAGCTTTGCCGTGAAATTTTGACCTGACCGTTAAAATTGGGCAACCGTGTACATTATATTATCATTTATTATATATTATCACAAAATTTGAACGCTTTTATGACCAAATTTAAAGTTTACTATTACATTACATAAAAGCATTTCCTGATTTATGCATCAACAAATAAGTAGTATATTTGAGATTTTATGATAAAAATATAAAAGATTTTAAAGTGTAGTATGCGACCTAAAAGAATTTTCTTTATATGTTTTTCGGATCTATTTTCCCCTTTGAATTGCTTCCATATTATTTGAAATCTATTCGAGTAAAATCACGCTTTACAGCGCAGGGAGTAAACCATAACTGCAGATTTGAAGTATAGCGTAAAGTCGTAAAGATGACGGCAAAGAGAACAAAAATGCTGCTGCCATTTCTTTTTATAAAATATAAGAAGAATATGTTTCATTTTTCTTGTGGTTCACGCAAAGGGAAATAAAAAAAGAATAAGAGACAAATTATAAAATTGTTGAATATATTTAGCCTCTTCTATCAATCTTCTGTTTATTATTTAAAGGGTAAACTGTCTTTCAATCAGTGTTGCCAGACACAAAGATAAAGGAATAATCGTCTGTTGTTCCAAATATCGTCTGTTCCTGAATATTCAAGTAATACGGAAGATATTACAAATAATGATTTATATAATGAAATTTGAGTAGAAAGATGTACCAAGGGCCGGAAAAAGATGCCGTTATGGACAAAGTTGAACCTGAATGCTAGCTACCTGTTGTGATTAGGGGAAATATCGTCATATTATAGATTATATTACTATCTATAAAATATTATATTGTAGTATAGATTATCGTTGTAGACGATGATTTTATTGTCCATAAAATTATCTTTCATAATCTTATTGCCTGACACGTTGACGATATTTCCTTACAATCAGGGCCGTTCTGGGATTACAGCGCCGTCTCCGGCGGCCACCCTTCCTAATTCCCCCCTGCCCAATCACTCAATCAGGACTGTCTCAACGCATTTGGGGACCCTGGGCTTGACCACCTTTGGGGCCTTTTTTACACTAACTTTTAAATTTGTAAAGTTTTGCAGTGAAAAAAATATTTTGCTCTGATAAACGATAATCTGGTGATAAAACCGTAGCCCTAAAATAGCGCAAAAAATAACAAATGACCGAATTTCTCCAATTTAGAGCCGGTGTTTGGGTTGGCTCCATAGCTCTGGGCCAGTTAGTGACACTTGCTACATATTACATTGTTTTTTATTTATTTGGCGATTTATTACCTTTAACTTAAAATATACTATGTGTTATCGCCAAATTTCATATGCAAAGCAATTATACATTTGTGGAGTTATGGCCGTATTGCTTGTTCTTCCTTATTTAGGGAAACCATTGCACATACAGGTATATATGCTCAAAGCTTTAGTAAAGGGAAAAGCTAAAGCTTTAGTAAAGGGAAAAGCTAAAGCTTTCGCCAAATCCATATGTCAAAGGTTACTTTTTGCAAACCGCAACGAAAAATTTGATCCTTATTTGCATATATATTGCACAGCAAAGTAATTTCATCAGACTTGGAGTAAAAAATTATGCTGAAAAAATTAATTCGACGTAAAATTATGGTCTGCAAATATTGATTCAACTCCTCCTATGATTTTAATTTTTTACAGCGAAGATTTTTTCATGAAACAGGTGTGTTTTATATTTCAATTCGTATAGCAGCGTTTATGGAACTACAGCGTGAAATTAGAACTGACATACTATCACAGAAGCTCAAACTTGGAGGAAACGTTCAGGAAGAAATTCCAATTCAATCCACATTCTTAAACATGGTTTTCAGTTTCAATCTGGTGTGGAAGTCTTTGCCTCACCCCTAAAATTTCATTAATGGGAAGCAATCAAAGACCTGATTAAAAAATAAATCATAATTTTTAATTTATTTCAATTTCTGAATAATTATCATTATACTGTTGCTTACGTTGGTGTAATGGAATATAGGCCTATTTCTTCCTAAATAAAATTCTGTCACATCCTTACAGAGATTGCAAAGGCATTAATAACAATAATTAATATTTCATATGTTTGATTTTTCATTCTCAATTATGTTTTTCGTATTTCTTTGCTTGTTTTTTGTTCATCACCTTTGGGTGAGTTTGACCCCACAAACGTTACCTGAAACCAAAAAAACTGAGTTCTTCGAAATTCGAACTTGTGCGCCATAATAATAATAATAATAATAATAATTCAAGACGCTGTGAGACTTCTGTATTCCAATTGACAAACATCTTGAACATTATGCACGTGACTTAACAATTGTGGAAAAGAAGCAAGTTTCGATAATAGATGTGGCTCTTCCTGGTAACTGAAGAATTTATAAGGAACTTATTTATAAGGAATTTATAAAGAACAAAATCATCGAGTAAGACAAAGATCTAAAAATCGAAGTCGAAAGGTTATGGGTAAAAAGCAGTTTCATTCTAAAGCAATAGGAGCATTGGGAGCAATCCCATCAAATCTTAAAAATCATCTAAACACAATAGGAACTGACGAAATTGCAATACACCAACTCCAAAAGTCTGCTCTACACATTCTGCCAAAATACCATTGGTATCTTAGACCCTTGTGAAGGACTCGATATTATTGGAAACACCCTGTCGTCAAATTCAAGATGGATTGTGCAAATGCATAAAAATAGTATAAATAATAATAATAATAATAATAATAATAAAGCCTGAAGGTTGATAAGTTTCTGAAATTCATAATCCATATTAACCATTTCAGTGCTGAAGAATTTTCTTGTATATATGCTAAAAGTGCGGAATAAAATGCGTAGTTGTTTTTTATTTATAGTTAGTTAATATTTCTTGTATATATGCTATACAATTGATATGAATACAATTGCTCTCAATTAATGCGAAAATTATAGTAACAAACAGCAGCGTGATCGCGCTTCTACGCATTTTTGGCACAACATAAGATAAGCGCGATAGCGCTTCGCCGCACTCAAACGGTTAAGCATATTTACCATATTGAATAGACGACTAAGCGTTGCCAGTCATCTTTTGTCCTTTTACTTGTAATTATACAGCGTTCATAGAACATTACCATAATATAATTACCATAAGCTTGGAAAATAAAGTTTATTTTTGCAACAGTTTCATATTAAATTACTTCGTAATACAGCCCATTTTAGGATTACAAAACTTTTTAAATTGTCACGTATCCAATCAATAGTAGAATTGAAGTATTTCATAATCTAATAGTTTGAATGTACTAATATTGTAATAATTATGTAATAAATGAATAAATAGATAAATAAATATTTATATAATATTTGATATACACATATAATTTGTTAAATGAAATTTTTTACGACCCACAAAACTTAGCTCAAAACTCACCAGTAGGTTGCGACCCTAAGTTTGGGAGACACTCCTTTTTCCATAAGCTAAATTACATATGCATCCATAGATTCTGAAGCCTTTGTTTTGGAAAATTTTTGACGAAATATTTGCGTAAGTATCAGGCTATTTTCCTTATTTTTAGAGTTAGCATAATTATGAGCTTTGAGAATTACTGCTTTAAAAAAGTCTTCTTGAAGAAAAGAAGCAAGGAAATTTTTCAATACAGTTGGATTTAAGTTCTTACACAGGAAATCTTTCCATCTTTAAAATAATACAAATGGTAATAGTTATCATTTGGCAAATAAAATCTGCCCTTTTCATCGTAAAATTTGCAATTCACATTAAAACTAAGCATGATTACCCTCATTTTCATTTATATTTTTTCTTGTTTTTCTTTTTAAATTCATTTCCAAGCTTTCGCGTTTTTCAATTAAAAGATATTGTAAGTGCCGCCGAAGTATGTGCGAAATTGATCAAGTACCTTATCTGTTCGTGAATGGTACTTAAAGCGTCCATTTTCTAGATTGAGTGGGCCAGCTGGTAACTGACATCTCATTTTTCTCAGCCGAATGAAGAAAATGAACATAGAGTAAACCATGACCTGCTACGAAAAGTTACGTATTTTATTATCAATGTATTGTATAAAAATATCATTTTCGTGATACTTTCTGTTTTACACGACTGCTGAATTTTTATTATGCATTATTTAGTAGTTGGAATGAAAACACGTCGAAAAAGATAAAAAATGGGGATCTGGAAGAGCTTAAAAGTCGCATATATATATTCTTGGCAAATATCGTACAAAAATTTTCAATGCCTTTTTTTGGAATTGGTTTTCTTAGCTGACTGCGTAGATTTTTGTGATGGATCATGTAAAATACTCCATTTCCCCACACTTCTATACATATCCTATGAAGGAAATGGAGTAAAACAGAAAGGAAGCGCATTTTGCTAGTTTTTGAAATGTATGAGTAAAATATTTTATACTAAGTTCAATTTACCAATAACACACACACACACACATATATATATATATATATATACATACACTAATTTAAAAAAAAAAACTAAGCACCCTAAAAAATAATCAAATCATCTCGAAATTTAGCGTGCAAATTACTTTAGACCAAGTATGCAAACGATTAAATTTTCAAAGTCAATGCGAGTTAACGTATCAACTTCGGACATAGAGCGCATTTCTATTGCGCAGCTGACATCGTATAAAGGAGGTAAAAATTGCACAAGTTTTGTTTTTTTTCTAGTTGTCGGCATTGCAGTTTCCTGGAGACGCAACTAGGAATGCTTTATGATGTCATCGAAGACCTTGTAGCCATTTTGACGTCTTCGAACATGATCGCATAGTCGAGATGCATGAAGCCAGGGACGTACTGTGTGTGTGCTCAAGCTTACCGGGCAATTACATAGAAGGGCCCACATCTTACCACAGCAAGGACGTCATTTGCGGGGGGGGGACTCCGCTTCCTCCAAGCTAATAAAAACATTGATAACTGAGTATTATTACTACTAAAAAATGCAGGATAAGAAGTCTAAACTATGCATGGAAACTGGAATTGTATGGAAAATAATTCATTTCAGAGTTTAAGTACCATGTTTGTATATGTGTAGATATTCTTGCGCCATAAAAATCCAAAACAAAGAAACCAAGCTTTCAGTTTAAAAAAAAAAATGTTTGTCAATCTCACGAGATTAATCAAACTGGAATTTGAACTGCAATACTGCGAATTAAGAAAAGAGAACTAAACTCCCAAAAATTGAAAATAGCTAAAAGACTTTTTTTTATAAAAAGTCACAAAAATAATTAAATATCTAAATTACAAATGTTTACCTCCATACCTATGTATTTATTTATCACCACTAAAATCCATATTTGAACTTACAAGGACATTGTTTCGGGATGGACGACACATATTTTACCAAGAATGGTGTTATTTGAAAGCTTTTAGGAAATTATTAAACATTTATTCGAGATTTCTTTAGAATGGCCATTAATATTCGTGTGAAATTCCCCAGAATGTTTAAAATTGTCACTTTTCTTGTGATTTAAAATCGCTACATCTTCGCACCTAATAAGTAATTTAAAAAAAAAAACTTCTTTCTCCATTAAATACTTCACAAATTTATTAGACATAAATTGTGCATGTGTTTATGGAAAGTTTAGCCTCCTGGGGGAGGCACTGTTAACCCAGGGAAGGGGGAATGGTGAACGACCCTGCAAAACAAGACGAGCGAGAAATCAGAAGAAAGGTCCCATGGCAGAGAGAGAGAAAGATGGCGAGGAGGTGAAGGTGTGTCCTGTATAGATGAGAAGTAGCAGGAATAAACAGTATATCGAAGATGGAGTAAGGTGAAATTCATTAGACAAGTGTTTCATGGTATTTTCATAATAAATTACTATTAGTCACTTTTGATGATTAAAAAATGGCGCCATTTTTTAAATCTTCAAAACTGACAAAGAGTAATTTATTATGAAAAAACCACGAAACACGTGTCTAATGAATTTAAGTAAAGTATTTAATGCAGCAAAAATTTTTTAAAATAATCATTAGGTACCAAGATGTATAGCGATTTTGAATCTCAAGAAAAGCGAAAATTTTGAACATTCCGGGGCCCCTCACAGCAATATTAATTGCCATTCTCAAGAAAGCTGGAATATGTGTCTAATAATGTTTTGAAAGCTTTCAAATGACACTCTTGGTTAAACTATGTTGTCCATCCCGAAATTTTTCTTTGTCAGAGGGGAAAAAAGGAAAATGTTTTTGTTCTACAGGTAACGCGCAAGGCTATTGTGAATGGATCTGAAAATTAGATATGAACAATCATAGTTAGCTCTCCACTTCCCATGGGGACCACTTGTAGCACCAGATGATTGATATTTCGGTGGGGCCTGTCTTTTCGGGGGTATAACAAATTGGCCAATATTTTGGTCCTCCGTCCTCAGAAGGTTATATGCCGAGAAAGTTCTCTATTTCTTTCACAGAAATAATTAATGACATCTTCTGGCGATACGTCATTGGTTAATTGTTTTTCAATGCTCATAAGCAACAGTGATTCAAGATGTTTTTTGCTAAACATGTTTCTCAATCTTGATTTATTATCTTCATTTTGGAAAATGCTTTTTTACAACAAACTTGCGTTACGGGAAGAGTCAGAAACATTTGTATACCGTATGCAACAAATCATAAGAAGATGAGAAAAGTTGGAGATTTTCCAGAGTTCTGAAGGCACAGGTAATGCAGTTATGGCAAAGTTGGTAGATAGAACATTCACCTGACTCGTCTTGGCTATTTATCATTGGCAGAATTTTCATACAATTCCACACTCGCACTGTCTACATCTGTTACATCTTCTAACAGAGATTGACGAACGAAACGAATTGCTGATCAGCTGGCCAAGAAAGGCACATCTATCTTGCAGAGACCATAAGAAACCATGACACTTCACTCATCGAAACTTTTTATACGTCACTATTTTAGAAAAAGCAACGATTTGAAGATTTCAAACAAAGCTTTAAATAAACCTTGGGACGCACTACTCCATCCTAGATCAATTATTTCGGATACTCCCAGAACTGCAGCTGCGGAAAAATTTCGCATGTTAACTGGACATGACTGTCTGCAGGCATACTTGTTCAGCTTTGGCCTGACCGAAAATCCTGATTGCAAACTGTGTAACAGTAACCAACCAATGACATCGTATCATCTTAAAGTGTGCAGCTCATTAAAAACTTCTCAAGGTATTGTTAGCAAATATTGGAAAGCTCGAAGTTGAATG
>QLNU02015270.1:76639705-76699585 GCA_006491805.2 Dysdera silvatica
TTGTGCAGTATTTCGATGAAGACAGGCAGAAATATACTAATATTCCTTAATGCATGACAGATAAGTACTATATAATATCAAATTAAAAAATGTTACATGCTGAAGAGTGGCGAGTGGATTTTGTTTTTGGCTAGTGCATTAAGACCTAAAATTTCTCCCCCTGATAGATATATACAACTACATATATATACATATATACAACAACTACATATATATACATATATACAACAACTACATATATATATATATATATGGCCTGCAAAAGGGTTGCTGGTATCTAACTGGAAGGAGACCCACACGCTGAACGTATGTGACGATGTGTGGAACCGGCCAGGCCAGTAACCTAGTGTCCTACCCCGCCTTCAAGTGGTGCAGGCTGAGCTTTCTATTTATGTGGCAAATTAATATTTGCTACACGGATAGAAAGGCGGAAGGGGAGGGCTAATTCACCAACCCGTTTAGCCAGCGTGGTGAAATTATGGCTAATTCCTCCATTATGTTGACACACCAGAAACCATGGCCCCTAGTCTCCAGGTGCTGGAGTGCTCCTGATCAAGGCAGCGGTCAGTGTGGCATGAAAGCAGGGGGTGCTAAGAATCACTGGAATGGCCCAGGCTGCCGTTTGTTATTGACCTTGGCTACGTTTAATGGACGATCCCTTGCTTCTGAAGCAAAACTTCAGGAATTGGAAGAGGAACTAGACAAGATCAAATGGGACATTGTAGGACTCAGTGAAATTAGAAGAAAAGGTGAAGAGTTGGTGGAACTGAAAAGCGGACATTTGTTTTACTATAGAGGAACGGAAACTGGAAGAACAAGTGGTGTTGGCTTCTTAATCAACAAAAGAATTAAAGACTGTCTTCTGGAAGTTGAAAGTACATCAGATCGAGCAGCGAGGCTTGTTGTTCAACTAACCCAGCGATACCAACTTCAAATAGTACAGGTATATGCACCAACATCAAGCCATACCGACGAAGAGGTTGAAGAATTTTATGAAGAAATCAAAGAGTTACACACCAAAGGGAAACAACATATCAAGCTCATCATGGGGGATTTCAATGCAAGAATTGGACAACAGGAACAAGGAGAGACATCGGTTGGTAAATACGGATATGGGGAAAGGAATGAACGTGGCGATCAACTCATCGAATTTGCAGAAGCTGAAAACCTTAGCATCATGAATTCATTTTTTAAGAAGAAACCGCAAAGAAAATGGACATGGAAACACCCAAATGGGGGAACTAGTGAAATTGACTATATCCTGGCAAACAAGAAATCAATTATTGAAGATTGCAGTGTACTGAACAGATTTAATACTGGAAGTGATCATCGAATGGTGAGATGTAAAGTGCACTTAAATACTAAATTAGAACGACAGAAGCTCATTAGGAAACAAGTAAGTAAGAGGGTGGATTTAAAGAAATTAAAAGAAAATACCGAGGCATTCAAGTTGGAATTAAAAAATCGCTTTTCTGCACTGGAAGGACTTATTGATGAAAGTGATATCTCAGAAGCAAATGAAAACATTGTTAAGACAATAGTTGAAACTGCTGGGGAAATTGGTGGTGTAACCTGTAAAAAGCACAATAGCAAATTATCTGAGAAGACGAAACAGCTCATGAAAAGGCGAAGAGATATGAAGGTGGACAATCAAAATACCAGTTCCAGGATTGAGTACATAGAACTTTGTAAAACTCTGCGCAAAAGCATGAAAGAAGACATAAGAAAATTCAACTGTGAGCTAGTAAGGAAAGCCATTGAAAATAACAAGAGCCTTAGGGTTGTTAAAGGAAGTTTATCTGTTGGGAAGAAACACATCATTGCATTAAAAGGAGAGGATGGCACCGTAACAAGAAATAGGGAAGAAATACTTAGAAGAGTTGAAGAATTCTACAAAAATCTATACGAAAGTAACAGTGGATTAAACGAAGACATTGAAATAGTCGAAGGAACAGCTCCTAAAATCTTAAAAGAAGAAGTTTCATTTGCAATAAAAAATATGAAGAAAGGAAGAGCCCCTGGTGATGATGGTATTACATTAGATATCCTAAAAGAAGCTGGAGAATATGTAGAAGACATACTTGCAAAATTCTTTACCAAATGTCTTAACAGCGGTAACATACCAAACCAATGGGATTCTGCAACAGTAATTCTTTTGCATAAAAAAGGTGATAAAGAGGATTTGAAAAATTACCGACCAATTAGCTTGTTACCTGCTATTTATAAAATCTTCACAAAAGTGCTAACACATCGCCTGCAGAAAAAATTAGATGCAGCTCAACCAAGAGAACAAGCTGGATTTCGAAGTGGATTCAGTACAGTGGACCATATTCAAGTATTAAGAGAATTAATTGAAAGAACACATGAATATGAACTTCCATTGTGTGTTGCATTTATTGACTATGAGAAGGCCTTTGACTCTATTAAAACATCAGCAGTCATCAACTCTTTAAGATCAACAGACATTGAGGATGTGTACATTGACATGGTGAAACGTGTGTATAAAAATGCAAGTGCAAAATTTCGGTTACATAAAGATACCAAAACTATCAAAATTGGTAAAGGTGTGAGGCAGGGAGATACCATTTCTCCAAAACTTTTTACTTCAGCTTTACAGATGATTTTTCAGCTGATAAATTGGAATAACAAGGGAATAAAAATAAATGGTGAATATTTAAATCATCTGCGGTTTGCTGATGACATTGTTATTTTTTCAACGGACCCATTGGAACTCCAAGACATGGTACAAGAGCTCTCAACTAGAAGTGAAGAAGTTGGACTCAAGATGAACCTACAAAAAACTAAGATCATGTTCAATAATTTTGTAGAGGAAACAAAAATACAAGTTGACAACATTGAGCTAGAAATTGCTGATTCATATATTTACCTTGGCCAGCTGATTTCAATGGATGGCAACATTATGAAAGAACTCAACAGACGTATTAAACTTGGCTGGAGTGCATTTGGAAGAAACAGTTTTATCCTGAAGGGGAAATTGCCTTTGTGTCTAAAAAGAAAGGTCTTCAACCAGTGTGTATTGCCAGTCCTCTCTTATGGATCAGAGACATGGAGTCTAACAGTTGGAGCAATACGAAAGTTACAGACAACGCAAAGGAGCATGGAGAGGTGCATGCTTGGAATAACTAGGAGAGATCGAAAAAGAAACACTTGGGTGAGAGAGCAAACTAGAGTAGAGGACATCATTGTTAAAGTAAAAGGGCTGAAATGGCGATGGGCTGGGCATATTGCAAGAAGAACTGATCAACGATGGACAACAGAAATTCTGAACTGGATTCCAAGAGACCACCGAAGACCTAGAAAACGTCCTCAAACTAGATGGGTGGATGAAATAAGAAAACAGGTTGGGGTGACGTGGAAGCGAATTGCTCAGGATAGACTTGTGTGGAAAGCATTTGGAGAGACCTTCATCCAGCAGTGGATAGATAATGGTTGAATATGATGATGATGATATATCAACTAGAAGTAAAGAAGTTGGACTGAAGATGAACCTTACAAAAACTAAGCTCATGTTCAACAATTTCGTAGAGGAAACAAAAATACAAGTTGACAACTTTGAGCTAGAAATTGCTGATTCATATATTTACCTTGGCCAGCTGATTTCAATGGAAGGCAACATTATGAAAGAACTGAACAGACGTATTAAACTTGGCTGGAGTGCATTTGGAAGAAACAGTTTTATCCTGAAGGGAAAATTGCCTTTGTGTCTAAAAAGAAAGGTCTTCAACCAGTGTGTATTGCCAGTCCTCTCTTATGGCTCAGAGACATATGCTTGGAATAACTAGGAGAGATCGAAAAAGGAACACAAGGGCGAGAGAGCAAACTATAGAGGAGGACATCATTGTTAAAGTAAAAGGTCTGAAATGGCAGTATGATGATGATGATGATGATATATATCATCATCATCATCATATTCAACCATTATCTATCCACTGCTGGATGAAGGTCTCTCCAAATGCTTTCCACACAAGTCTATCCTGGGCCATTCGTTTCCACGTCACCCCAACCTGTTTTCTTATTTCATCCACCCATCTAGTTTGAGGACGTTTTCTAGGTCTTCGGTGGTCTCTTGGAATCCAGTTCAGAATTTCTGTTGTCCATCGTTGATCAGTTCTTCTTGCAATATGCCCAGCCCATCGCCATTTCAGCCCTTTTACTTTAACAATGATGTCCTCTACTCTAGTTTGCTCTCTCACCCAAGTGTTTCTTTTTCGATCTCTCCTAGTTATTCCAAGCATGCACCTCTCCATGCTCCTTTGCGTTGTCTGTAACTTTCGTATTGCTCCAACTGTTAGACTCCATGTCTCTGATCCATAAGAGAGGACTGGCAATACACACTGGTTGAAGACCTTTCTTTTTAGACACAAAGGCAATTTCCCCTTCAGGATAAAACTGTTTCTTCCAAATGCACTCCAGCCAAGTTTAATACGTCTGTTGAGTTCTTTCATAATGTTGCCATCCATTGAAATCAGCTGGCCAAGGTAAATATATGAATCAGCAATTTCTAGCTCAATGTTGTCAACTTGTATTTTTGTTTCCTCTACGAAATTATTGAACATGATCTTAGTTTTTTGTAGGTTCATCTTGAGTCCAACTTCTTTACTTCTAGTTGAGAGCTCCTGTACCATGTCTTGGAGTTCTGATGGGTTCGTTGAAAAAATAACAATGTCATCAGCAAACCGCAAATGATTTAAATATTCACCATTTATTTTTATTCCCTTGTTATTCCAATTTATCTGCTGAAAAATCATCTGTAAAGCTGAAGTAAAAAGTTTTGGAGAAATGGTATCTCCCTGCCTCACCCCTTTGCCAAGTTTGATAGTTTTGGTATCTTTATGTAACCGAAATTTTGCACTTGCATTTTTATACACACGTTTCACCATGTCAATGTACACATCCTCAATGTCTGTTGATCTTAAAGAGTTGATGACTGCTGATGTTTTAATAGAGTCAAAGGCCTTCTCATAGTCAATAAATGCCACACACAATGGAAGTTCATATTCATGTGTTCTTTCAATTAATTCTCTTAATACTTGAATATGGTCCACTGTACTGAATCCACTTCGAAATCCAGCTTGTTCTCTTGGTTGAGCTGCATCTAATTTTTTCTGCAGGCGATGTGTTAGCACTTTTGTGAAGATTTTATAAATAGCAGGTAACAAGCTAATTGGTCGGTAATTTTTCAAATCCTCTTTATCACCTTTTTTATGCAAAAGAATTACTGTTGCAGAATCCCATTGGTTTGGTATGTTACCACTGTTGAGGCATTTGGTAAAGAATTTTGCGAGTATGTCTTCTACATGTTCTCCAGCTTCTTTTAAGATATCTAATGTAATGCCATCATCGCCAGGGGATCTTCCTTTCTTCATACTTTTTATTGCAAATGCTACTTCTTCTTTTAAGATTTTAGGAGCTGTTCCTTCGACTATCTCAGAGTCTTCGTTTAATCCACTGTTACTTTCATATAGCTTTCTGTAGAATTCTTCAACTCTTCTAAGTATTTCTTCCCTATTTCTTCCATTATAATCTTAAATTTAATAATGTCAAATGATAATAAACATAGGTTAAAAGCTTATTGGTTATAAAATAATAATTATAGTTAAATATGTGGAAGTCGTTGGTAAATTAAAATTTAGTATTAATACTCTAGTAAGAGGTTGACTACATCGCTTATTTTGATGAATGTATTCTTTTAAAAGAATGTATTATTTGGATTCGCTCTCGTTCTTTTTAATCCTCCACTTCTTCACGGAATAAAAATGTGCATTCATTCATTCATTCATTCATTCTAAAGAACAATTAATTCTCTCATCCACTGCACAACTTTCGATCATGGTTAATATTAATAAACAATTAATTCGATTAACCTTAAAATTTATGGTTAATCATGATATATTTCAAAATCCGTTATGCTTAGTTAAATAGCTATTATTAGTTTTTATCAATACCGTTAATGTTTCTAAATCTCAAAATTTGTAGAAAATTGATAAGTTTAATTGATCATATATGAATAAAAACGGTTATTTTATAATTGAACTAATAAGAAATTTGTTAATTTTTAAACTAATTGCTAATTTCAATCAATGACTTGTTAATAAATGCACGATTTTCTTCATAAAATAGACGGAATTAAAAAAAGCTATTATACATATATGCACATACATACATAAATAAACATGAATTAGTAAACTTTTATCTGTCGTAGGTCAGAATGTGAAAAAATGAGAAGAAAACAAGAGCCCCAAAAGAAAATAAATGGCGAAAAAAATGTAAAACAGAAGAATAAATTAGAAGAAATAAGAATAGAATATTAGTGAAGTTAAGAAATTGGAAAAATTGGAAGAAATACCACTTCGATTCAAGAAATTAGAAAAAGTCATTCGTACCCATGTTTGCAAATAACTAACTGAAACTCACAAACAAACGACATCTCACACACGAATCAATCTAGCAGTTAGTGAAATATATACTAATTATGCTTTCCTCTGATCTAATTGGAATTTTTTTAAATATTTTAATATTTCGGACCATCCCGTTTGAGTATTCGAATTTTTGTAAGTATTTTTTAAATATAAAAGAGTGGTCTATAAAGCGAAAATAAGCAGTAATATTTTTAAGTTTATTCCGAACATATTTGATATTTTTATTTCCCTTCCTTTAATACATAATAAATAATCTGTTTATAGATATTGAATGCACTGATTTCCTGCATTATTCAAGTCCTTTAAATCGCAGTTATATTTTTATTTTGAAAGAAAAGTTGTCTCTGTGTTTCAAAAGGAAAGAGTTTTCAATCAGTGTATATTATTATCTCTTTCTTTTATTAGCAGAGACATGGAATTCAGCGAAACTAGCAATGCAGAAATTGCAACCATCTCAAAGGCGTATGAAAAGGTGCGTGCTTGTAATAATTAGGAAAGAGCGAAAACAAAATACTTGGGTGAGAAACCAAACGAGGGCTGAGGACATCATTACTAAATAATATGAAATAGCAATGGGTTGAGCCCATCGCAAGAAGCCACGAATGACTGACAACAGAAGTTTTAAATTGGATTGCAAAAGATCATTCAGGACCTATCAAACATTCTCAGACCAGATGTTTGTGTATGAAATAAGAAAGCAGGTTGAAGCCTACAGAAACGAATTTCTTATAATAAACATATGGAAGAAGTCCTTGGACAGACAAATTATTTAACCTCCGAGAGGTTGAGTAGCCACCTGTATCTATTCCATGTTCAGCTTAGTTTTATAAATTGCTGGTCTTTTAAAATTCGAAGCAACTACAACAACCAAAATCCCAGAATCCAGTAACGTAGCAATTAAAAAATTATGGGGGATGAAACAGCTTTAGAAAAGACCAAGTGGTTCAGTGTTAAGAAGAACAATGTATTTTGTTTTCTAATACGGGGCTTGAGCCCCTCCCTCCCTTCGTTACGTCACCTCCAGAATCCGCCAATCAACGCCGAGACAGCGGTCAAAGCGACATCCGTCACTTAACCCAAGTGCCTGTCGTGATTAGGATAGCGAGAACCGAAGGCGACAATTTTCGTTAGTGGTGAACAGGTCCCCAGGGCGTTCTCTTTGATTGGGACATACAACGAAACAACATAATAACATCCGCTGAATAACGCATGAGAAACACAGGAAAGGTCTGGCATGGTAAGAAACTAATCCCACAACAGAGGATTCTGCTTAAATAAATACACTATCACCTAATAGCTCTGAAGCGCAGCCTTTAGACACATTCTTCAAAGTCTTCAAACACATCACACAAAGTCCACAATTAAAATTACGCACCAATTATTCTCTCAAATCTTCGATTTGAAATTCGTTTATTACAATCGAATCGCCATATTTTCGCATCCTTTCGTTTTTTTAGGATGTTGTCATCCGGATATGGATTTCGTAAGCGCTAGAAGATCGGTCATCCGGTTCAAACGGAACCGGAAATTGCACGAATAATAAAAAAAGGCTGATTTCAATGTAAAAAAAAAAGAAAGAAAGAGACAAATGTAGAAAGCTGTTTAAAAATAGAGTGAAATCTATCTATAAAGATACTATCTATGACGATAATCTGTCTTTAATGCTATTTTAATCCAGACTTGACAGATACAGAATGTTATCATGTTCAACCTTGTCTATAATGTTAGCTTCTTCTGGTCACTTGAGTAGTCAGATTTTACAGTATGTATTTTTTTTTAAGTATACTAGAATTTTTTGTATATTCTTCATGAGAAAAGCAAAAGAATACTAACAGTATAACGTTGTAATCAATCAATCAATCAATCAATCTGTATGTATGTATGTGGGTGCGTGCGTGTATGTGTGTGTATGTATGTATGCATGCATGTATGTCAGCTTGTCTGTCTTTACGTCTATCATATAGCTTATGTCTATCTATAAGCTTGTCTGTTTGTCTTTATATTCGTCTATAAGCTTGTCTGTTTGTCTTTATATCCATCTATAAGCTTGTCTGTCGGCCTTTCTATCTATCAGCTTGTCTGTCTGTTTGTGATCATTTGTAATCTTCTGTAATCAACATTCAGACTAGGGAATTTGACCAAATTATTTGATTTTTGGGCGTCTTTTGTGATCAGCATTCGGACTGGGGAATTTGATCAAATCATTTGCTCTTTGGGTGTCCCAGTTTGTCTTTTGTGATCAACATTTGCTCTTGGGCGTGTTTTACTCAAAATATTTGCTCTTGAGCCTCTTTTGCTCAAAATATTTGCCCTTGAGCCTCTTTTGCTCAAAATAATTACTCTTAGACGTATTTTACTCAAAATATTTTCTCTTAGATATCTTTTGCTCAAAATATTTGCTCAGGCGTCCTCGTCACAATTCCACGTCAGCGTATGGAAAAGAAAACGTCAGTTAGTAACGTTTCTGTGTACTTGTTGTTCCATATATTGTAATATAGTTTCAAAAGTCTTTACCTCCATCTAAACATTGGATTATGTGGAATTCTAAATAACTGGAAATTAATGTATTCGGTTAATATATTTAATAATGCTAAATATATAAGCAGACTAATATATTTAACGTTAATAAATAAATTTCTTAATGCAAATTTTGCATTGAAAACTTGTAAATTTTAGTATACCTCTCTATAATTCCCCCTACCCTTATTATAAAATATATGAGGACTCAAACCTCTGTAAAAAACATTATGTACACAAGATCTACAGTAGAAAGCTATGTTGAATACATTTTTAACGTTAAAGAACAATTTCCATTTTGTTGCTTGCAATTTGTACAAAATAAAACATTAAATAAAATTCAACAATATTTTCTTTTTTGAGAAAAAATATTTCAGAGAGGATCTGACTACATTTCCGGGGGGGGCTCATCCCCATATAGCCCCAGCCTGGCTATGGCACTGGGTCAACCCTGTTTGTGACGAGTTCGAAAGTACCGATACTTTTGCTTTTCATATCCGTGTGCTTTTTAAAATTAGATTACCGTTAAAAAAATTGGAAACAAGTATCACTTTATTTACATATATCTTATATATTATATAATTAAATAGCGAAATTTTACATATTTTCACCGCGCCCTAATGCCACTATATAAGTTGATCAGGGGTTGACGAGAGTTAGGGAGACCTTATTTTTAACGTCGTCTGATTCACGATTATTTGCAGTTTCTGTCGCGGTGACGGAAGTAGGAGTGTCTTCAGGCTATAACTTCAGAAAAAGGAAAACTTCCCAATTTTTCTCCGTAAAAAAGTGGGGTTAAATCTATTTTTGACTCAACTTACATGAATTGTGAAACTTTTTTTAGACTGTATCCAAATATAACAGATATTATCCCACAATACAGGGTTTTAGTCCTATATGTGTTTTGAATGCAAACAGATGGTTTATTCTTCTAGTTATATACTGGTCTTCGTTATAGCTGAGCTCTCTATAACAGTGTTTGATCGCATCTATGTTCTCAATAAAATTGGAAACCGACTTAATAATATTAATAATTCGTTCATTCACACGGCAAGCGAAATGTACAATATAAAAAACATTTCACAATGCTATGGAATGTGCCGAGATGGAGATGGGAGAAAAGGACAAAAATGCCTAACATGCTCCCATCACCTAAGCATGGCACAGATGGCACAATCCTCCTTTAGTATTTAAAATTAATCAAATGGCATAAACTGGAGAAAGTTCTCAAATCCAAAGTAAAAACACATTGTGTAGTTAAACGATTAAGATACATATCACATGCAATTTAAAGTAATAAACCAATCCGAATTATTAATAGACAGCACCATGGCAATTTATGATATAAATCATAAAAAGAAACAACCAAAACTACCATAGTGTAGGGACGTATTTTAAAACATACCCTAAATCTTTTAAACTGCATATAGTCATGATTAACTGGAAATATATATGTGATGTGACTTTTTATTTAATTTCGTAGGAGATATTGTTTTAATGATTTTTTAAATTCTTTAATGTTCTTACTTTTCTAAATATCTGTGGGCAATTAATTCCACTCCTTAATTACATAATAATTAACAATGTTCGCCCCCATATTAATTTTTATTTTACAGACATGTCATTTACCATTTAATCTCGTATTTTTTTATTTTCTCTTTTATCTACTTTTATTGTATCCTTAAGTTTATCGTAATTTACTCTCTCAAAGATTTATTATAGTATTTTGAATCTATGCACATTTTGTGAATTCAAAATTCCATATTCTTTTGTAATAGTTTCCATGGTTTCATTTTATTTTGATGCAATAATTCTCATTGATCTACGTAATATGGACTATATCTCTTTTGTTTTAGTTTTATCAGTGTTACCTCAGGAGCAATTTCCAGTTTAAATGACCGTAAACTAGAGCGTAGTATAAATTAATTCCTATTTTTTCGGATATTGGTTTGATTATTCTTGCTATTGCACTCGCGCCTCTTCTCATTTTTTTACAAGAGTTTTTTTATTTGTTCATTCCAATTTAAATTTTCGTGCATAGTCACTTCTAGAAATTGCCACTCTCAAACTCTCTGTATATCAGTCACATTAATTTATGTTCTATAATTCTCCTTTAATTCAATCCTTTTGTTTTTATTTCTAAAGATTCTGTATTTTGTCCTATCTGTATTTACTTTAAGTTGATTGCCAATAAACCACTTTAACATAACCTCCAACAACAACTTAACCCCATTAAATAGTCCATCCAGTGTTCTATCTCCCACAAGGAATCTATCATCGGCGTACAGATCTATTTCTTCAGCTATTTCTGTAATATCATTTATATATAGGATAAATAATGAGGGTCCCAGAATAGTTCCTTGGGTGACTCCGCAATTGTTGTACATTAGTTCGGACTCTAAAGATCCTACTTTTACTATTTGTTGACGTAGACTTAAATAAATTTTTAAAAGGGCTAGTACTTTTCCTCGGGTTCCAAATCCCTCCATTTTTTTTATAGGTTTTATTTCCTTAAAGTCTGCCCAGTCTTGACTATTTCTTGTTCTTACAAATTTTCCATAAGCCTTATTTTTTAAAGATATATACTTTTTAATAAAGTTATCAAACCATGGTTTCTTATCTTTTTTGTTCTTTTTAATTTCAATATAATTAAAAATATTATCATATTCCTTTCTTACCCTTTCAATAAAATTATCACATAACATGTCACAACTAAAACTTTCTTTCAGAACTTCCCTCCAGTCTATATCCCTAAGTTTATTTTTGAATGTATTAATTTTCTTTTTACTAAAATTCCTTATCATACTTCTATCAGTTTGTCCCATCTCAGCAAAGACTTTATCCACCCTATATAAAATACATTTAATGTGTGAGACAAGAAATAATGAAGTAAAAAACACAATTAGCAAAGTTAGGGCAATTTAATATAGCTTTAAACTTTTTCGATGGCTTGCCGCCATCTTCTTTAAAAGAGTTCATAAGAATAATCGTGGAAGCTGCTGCAACAGAGAAGGTTATGGGCTTTGTTCGTGAGATGGTGTACTCTAGTAGCAGACAACAAGAAGGAAAGTTAAGGAAGAAAAAGTACAGGAAGGAGAGACGGACGAAAGTTGAGTAAAGAAAAATGTAGAAGTCAAATTAAGGAGGAAATTAAGGAAGGAAATTGATATGGAGAAAACGAGACCTTAATAGCCAGATCAATGATCAAGTGCTCGATATTTTGGTGAATCGGAAAGGCTTCAAAGAAATTTAAATCTATCAAGGACGGGGGTAGAGTATTAATTTAGCTTAAACAAAATTAAATTTATGACCTAAAGCTGATATAGATAATTTTAACAATTCCTGTTTTTTAACACACACACACCTTGTGTTTCTTAATCCGGAAGCGGGATACACTTCCGGTTTGGCCATTGTATGATTCAAGATACGAGCATGGGATTCCATAAATAGCCCATGATCGTAATTCATGGGTTATTCCGTAAATAACCCGTGAATTGTGACCCGGAATTGGGCCTTTGGGCTGTAAAATTCCAATTCTGTTGATGGGACAAAAAGTAACATTGAAATTAAACTTTGGAGGAACAGAGGCGACCTTGAAGCTGACATCAAAAATAAATATTTTCAATGTTATGATTTGCCGCTTTTTGAACAATTGCTGTTTACGGCATTTTATATCTAATAGTAGAAAACATTTTAACGTATGTGATGCTAATGAGCGATATATGGAATTTATTCCTGATGAAATTCCTACATGCGAATGCTAAAGCACACTGTGCACTTTTTCACATGCGCTATATTTATATAATACATTTATATTATAATACATCTATATTTATATAATTATTCATTTATGGCAAATGTCCGTAATCTGTAGTCCGCAGAGATCTACTGGATTTGCGGCCGCTCCAGGAGAATAAAATAAATAAAAATTGAAAAAAACTAAGGAATAAGAAACAAAAAGTAGAATCAAAATAAGGAAACTAGAGATTACATTCTGAATGGAAATTTGCCAAGTTAAATTTCGCGCCTCCTCTAGAAGACAACGCTTGGCCATTCTGCTGCCACCATCTCCAAAAACAAATAATAAAAATGCCAAATAATAAGTAATGAGAATAAATATGTACTTGAATTAAATGGGGCACAATGATTAAACTGGAATAAGTGAGTTTATTGTATGGGCTTTATTGTTGTTCTCACCAATAATATAAAATCTGTTGTAAAGCAAATGGTTTGATTTATTGAACCGTGGATGAACTTACTATATGCATGACTAAGTTTTGACAATATCATATGTATTGGTGGTGGTCGAAAATGAATTAAGATATTATGGCAAATTTCAAAGATTTTAAAATATATTTTCTGTGCATATACATTGCGCAATTGTTTAAATATCTCTTTAATTTACGTTCCCGTACTATCTATCTCCCCACCGTAACACTACTACAAAACATCGTCAACTTGAATGACGCGTTATAGTCTTTTCCGCTATAGAGATTGATTTTAAAAAGGACTCTGCGAATCAAAAATTTGGAAAACGCTAATTTAAGGAGTTCAACTAAAATATTTTGTTTACATTAAAATCGGTTAATATTTTTATATATCATTTGCATTAACTTTAAAGTCAGTATATCCGAGCAAACGTAATCATTCCGAAATATTTTATTCAAAAAAATTGTTGTTGTAATCTTTATTGGCGATCACATAAAAAAAATTAAATCGATGTTAAAAAATACAAAAGGCATGTACGTTGTTTAAGAGCCTTTAAGCCTCGTTCATTCATTCACAAGGAGATCAGCGTAGGTGTATTGCGGCAAAGTTTTACGCAGAGTAAGGGTATCCAAAAGTCGTGAATGGACGATTCCATGCGCAGGTTCTACTGCGCATGGCACCCCCGAAATACCAAAATCGGCCCAAGATCCCAGAATGGTTCTTCTCTCTCTAAAGATCGATCCCCATTACACCCCCGCATTCAACCTGTACGAAGAAGGTCACCTTCCCTCATCGTAGGAGCAGCACCTAAAAAAAATATCGACTAATAGATCCCAAATTTCCGCCGTGTTCAACGCGTTGACTTTTTGATCCCTATTTGTCCCCGCTTCTATTTCTCCTTCAGTCTCCACTGTCAAGGCGCTGTCAGAGTAAGTCGAGCACACACTACATCAAGAGACAAACGTTTGAACAGTGTTCTGATGGATAAAGAACAAGTAGAAATGGATAGAACATCTTGAAAATATTATTCGAATTTCATACGGAATCTCTTAAGGTTACAACTATATGTTTGTATTTCTCAAAAAATGGGAATTTATTTTATCCCTTCGTCCTCCCCCAGTCCCACCATTCCTGGAACAAGAATATCAGAATTGATTCTGATATTCGCTTCGATGCGTTTCCTCCACTAGATGAACACGGCTTCAACTGTAACGCTATTGAGAAAATGATATCATGGAGTGCATTTCCCGGCCGCGGTTGGCTTCTAAAATCAGGTGAAGGAATTCCAGATTCCCGGAAAAGAAGCTGCGGTTTTCGCATTCCAGTTACTTTGACGTAAAATTCAATTTCGAATCCGAACTAAACACTTTTTTTTCTATTGACATTTTCCCCGAAAAATGGAATAAAATTCGGGATATCAAATTTTCTTTAGAATGATAAGGAACTATTTTTTACGGGCGAAGAATATCCGTTTTCCGTAAATTATCTTGGGAGTTATTTTACCCCAGATTACTAATTATGTTGAACTTTAAAATGGCTCATTAAATTACCAGAGAAACGTGGTATTATAAAAAAATATATTATATTGATATATCAAAAGCAGTAGCGGATTTAGGGATGAAGGGCGATCGTACCCCTAAAATGAAAATGTAACATTGAAAAGATACAAGGTAAAGGTCCAATGAGGTATCATTTTCAAAAATCAAGTCATTAATCGCCGCCCACCCCGAATGACCTATACATCCGCCCCTGATCAAAAGACATAATGTAGTGACATATTAAAAAAAGATAAACCACCCAAAATAAAGTTGTTAAAAAAATTGCATCTTAATGGAGGTTATAACCCACCATCAACCAATTCCTGCATACGCAGTGGTGATATTCCACTGATAACAGGGCCGCCTCTTGAAGGTGTGCTAGTTGTGCCTCGCACAACGGCGCCTGATCAGAGAGAGAACGCCATTTCAAGATGGCAAATAGAAATTTTTATAAACTGCATTAAAATAAATTACTAAATACATGAATACTTAAATCCAAAGGTGAAAAAAAATTTTAGATGACATGAATAAGTAGGTATACATGTATGCGTTGTAGTCGTATATTAAAGAAATTAAAATTTTTTTAAATTAATTACAAATTTGCAATTTTAATTTTATAGGGGCACTAAAATCCAATTTTACACACAGGGGTTCTCCCGTGCTTTAACGCTGCAAAAAAACTATTTAATGCTATTGGGATCGCTCTCTTAGTGAAAGAGAGAGTTATCAGTTTGCTAGGTTTCAAAAATCTCAAATTTGGATATTGCTGTACAATGTAGCTTTGAAAACATTTTAAATAGAAAAAGTTTTTAAAATCGGTGCGGTAAATAACACATTTGCGACAATTTAAAAATAGATACTTTAATCAAAAATGAACACAATTTTTATTAACTATGATAATTCTAATTCTGATGACAAAGAATTAGAATCTACTAATTTTATTTAAAAAAAAGTCTTAAAATAATACGATCAGTGTAGAAACTTATAATGTTGGTTGCGTTTGGCATATATTAACCTGTTAACTGGGTATGACGACATTTTTCGTCATGCCCGGAAGACTACCAAAATGCGAATGACGACATTTTTCGTCATTAAAATTAACCGTATTATGTTGAACGCATTACGTTTTATGTAGTTCTTATATATTTAATCCTAGCGTGATGGTGTGATGACATTACTTATCACTGTGAAAAAAAGTCCCCAGTGTGAAACGAGTTTCACAAAATTTTATTCCCCGGTTAACAGGTTAATAAGGGTGCATTAATTTTTATATATTAAAAATAATAAAAGCTCCTGTTGGGAATTTATAGGAACTATTTGTTAATTCTGATTTCATTAAATGTCTCTCTTTCTTTCTACAGAAAGAAATTCTCTTCCGTTCAATTATTGTAAAATCCATTATTATTCGGTTCAATTATTATAAAATTCGTTATTATTCGGTTTAATTATTATAAAATTCATTATTATTCGGTTCATTTATTATAAATTTCATTATTATTCGGTTCAATTATTATTCAATCAATTATTATTTTCTGTATTTTGTGTATATTAGATGCCTGGAAAATAAATTTGAATTTGAATTCGGTTCAATTATTATACAGTCCATTATTATTCGGTTTGAGTATTTATTATTCATGGAAAGATGCCTTCTTCAAAGGCTGAAGAAGCAGGTATACTTAAAAAGAAAGATAAGATCTTATTTAATTTTTTTGCATTTTCTGCTATTACAATTTTTAAATTGTAGTACTATTCATCAGCTGATTTGTAATTTTGTCATTCTGGTGCTCTTTTCATACATTTTAAATATTTGTTTACGATTACTAATTGTAGGACTGTCTTACCAAATGTAGAACACGTGGTATTTTTAGGCGTGCATGATATAAAAATAATTGGAAATTATAATAGAAAAATTTCGTTTACCGACAAAATGATTGGATTTTATATCTAACTAAAGATCAACCAAGCAAATGTTATATTTCAATTCTGAAGGTATTTCAAAAGCCACGAATTCATAAAATTTATAGAAGTAGAAACTTTCGTATTATGCAATAAATATATCATATTTACAAATTCAAAATATAAAAGTATATTTTATTTGTATTTAAAACCAGAATAAAAACTTATTTTGCCCTTTCTTTTTCGAAAAAAGAAAATGGCAATAATTTAATTTGTCTATCACGTTTCGTCAATCATTTTTAGAATGTTGCTGCTGTTGCGAAAATAAATTTTAAATGCTGGAAATTGTTTGCAATCGAATAAAAGCAAATAATTTGGTCCAAAATGGTTGCAGCCGGTGTTGATGATTTTGGATTTGAAACAATTGTGAGAACGGCAGGAGAAACAACTGTTGTTGCGAATTTTACAGCTAAATGGTGTGGATCTTGTCGCAAAATTGGTCCTTTCTTCAATGCTTTAAGCAACTGGTACCATAACGTCATCTTCTTGGAGGTGGATGTGGATGATTGTCCAGAAACCACATCCTCGGAAGGCATTACTGCCATACCATCTTTCGTTATCTACCGAAAGAATATAAAGATGAAGCATTTGCACAATGAAGATATGCAAGATTTAGGAACAAGATTAGTTGGGCTTTTAGAATCCTCTGATGGTACAAATAGCCACAGCAACTGCGTTGCTGCTCCAAGTTTTTCTAAGTGCTGTGACGAACAGTGGTATCATAATTGTAGCATTGAAGAGACATTTGCCTAGCAAAAGCCAAATCTTCTGTTTTTACTTTTCATAACATCGGCTTTCTCTGTGTTTTTTTATAATTTGTGGAAAATATATTTATTACTGATTTTCTTTTTTTGTAAATGTGTGATTTCGATATTATTGTGCCATTAATTGTGAGTGCTATTTCTTGAGATAGGGTTGCATTTATAAAGAAGAAAGTGTTTTGCTAAATATTTTATGATATTATTTGGCGATGGTGTCCTTTAATTAAAATTTAAGTTATTTGTACCTAATTATGAATAAAAATTTGTTGTCGTAATAGTATGCTCTAATGAATTATATGGTGAGTGTGCTCTTATATCTACATAATTTTAATTAATCCTTTAAAATGATAATAAAGAAGCATCTTTGTAGAATATCTTATTTAATCTCATAACCACACCACGAGATTGTTATCCTTTCGATGTGAAAACGTTTGTAAAATCACTTCAATACTGGGTAACATTTCAGAAATCTGGATGTAACGTTTGCATGTCGATACAAAACCATTGCATAACTCAGGACCTCAAGTCCGTCTGGAATGATTTTGCTATCATTCTTGCCGGTATCTAGTTCCGTTCCCGCCAAAATATGATCACTGCCTCACATGCGCTGTACGCAAAGAGCGGGGTTTGACGCAAAACGGACATTTTGTGCTTACGCGGAAATGTCCAATTGGAATAGCTCACGACTCCGAGAAGCTACGGCACTGGTTTTAGTTTCAAACGATAAACCTCGATTAGATCTATGCTTTCCATATTCATTTCAAAACAATAAACCGGTTTTAGAAAGAGAAAAAATTAAAACAGGATAAAAAATGAAAAATTCCAATTCCAGTGTTAGCCAAAACTCAAGCAAATGCCAACATGAAATATAGACGATGCATATCATCGTCGTTGCAAGTCTCCAATATATACCTTAGAAATTAAATTTTTACAAGACATAAAAAAAAGGACTTGATAATTTCGAGGTACGCGATGAAAACATAAGTATATAAGAACTAGGAAAACCACTGATGTTTTAAAAACATGAGAAAAACAACAAATTAGGTAGATATCATAAAATTGAAAAAATATTTAAAACTCGAGATACGAAAGCAAATATGACATTTATTTATAATAAAAGCAATCGGACAACTTTGAGCGGTTTATTAGCAAAGTTGTCTGATTGCTTTTATTATATTTATGTCAAGCGGTGTTACCTACCATACATGACATTTGTTTAAAAAAATTAAATATAATTTTTAAAAAATATGGGACAAATTCATCATGCGGTCTAGACCTAGAATGATGGGCTCGAAACCGGGACAGGTGACAAAGCTGAACTATCCCCTATATACATTAGCATTTAAAGGAGCAGCTAATATATATAACAAGATATATATGTAGAAAAAGTTATAACAAGATATATATGTAGAAAAAGTTATAACAAGATAGATATATAGAACAAGTTGCAGGCAAACCCTTCGAAGCTATCGCAGCTTCATTTCCAGTGCCAAATCATCATAACGAGTTATATGATTTCTACGATCTGCCTGCAGAATATGTAACGCTCAAAAAATATTCCAGCATTTCAACAATTTTTGCACTGAAGATGAAGCTGCGATAGCTTCAAAACGTTTGCCTTCAACTTGTTCTATGTACTTTTAATGGCTGCTTCTCAAAATGCTAATGTATTTGTTTCTAATACCAGTCGTAATTTATTTATCATTAAATATCCTTTTTGTGTATGTACATTTGCTAATAATGTGCTTGAATTCGCAATATTCTCTATTGTATCATAAAACTTAGTAAATTAACACAATGGGCACAGTTTTTGAACTATATGTTTTAATACTGCTTTAAAACGTTCTCTCGAAGGCTTTTAACACTCTTCGAATAAGCTTACGTAATACTGAACCTGTTGAGACTAAAATAATAATAAACAAAATTTTGAAATGCTGTCACGCTAGTTAAAGTCACGTACAATTGACTAAAACCAAATGAGTTTGATAAAATTATTAAAAATACACTTAAAGAAAAAGTAAACAACAAAACACAAACAATAGTCTATTATCATGAATCAATAAATAAACAGTAATCTAAGATTTCTCAATTTTAGATTATTGTTTGTGTTTGGTTGTTTACTTTTTTCTTTAAGTGAATTTTTAATAATTTTACTAAACTCATTTGGTTTTAGTCAATTGTACGTGACTTTAGATAGTGTGACAGTATGTGAAAATTTTGTTTCTTAGTATTATTTTAGTCGCAATAGTTCCAGTATTATGTAAGCTTCTTCGAAGAGGGGCTAAAAGCGTTCGAGAAAAAGTTTTAAAGCTATATTAAAACATAGAGTTCAAAAACTGTGCCCATTGTGTTATTTTGCCAAGTTTTATGACATATTCAGAACAGTGAGTCGTTTTACTTCCATTTTCTTTTGTGTTGAAAGTTGGTAATGAGAAATTTGAATAAATCTTTGAAAGTAGTTAACTAATTAATTTTTGAGTTAGCTGTTTATAATAATAATTCACTCAAAAAGTGAGTTATTATTGATACTTTTGAATGAGTAATTAATGAAATTTTAATGAGTAAAATTAATGAGTTTTTGGGTGAATGTTTGAATAAGTCCTTTAAGTGGATTTTTAAATGAATTATTTATAAGTATTTGGAATGTGAATTTTTGAATAATTTATTAACGAGTCTTTTTATTGAATTCTTAATAACTATTTTATAAATGAGTTATCAATGAAGTTTATGACTGAGTTATTAACGAACTTTTAAATAAATTATAATGAACTTTTAAATGCATAATAATGAATAATAATGAACTTTTAAATGAATCAAAATGAACTTTTTAAATAAATTATAATGAATTTTTAAGTAAATTATAATAAACTTTTTAAGTAAATTATAATGAGTGTTTTGAGTGAATTATTAATGATATTTTTAAATGAGTTATTCATTAGCTTTTTGATTAAATTATTGGTAAGTTCTTCAAAATGAGCAATTAATTTGTTTTACAAATAAGTTATTAACAAATTTTGAGTATAGAATGATTGATTTTAATGCTCTGCTCCTTTTAATCACCCTTTTTCTTGTGGGTAAGATATTAAAAATTACCATTTCCTATTAACTAAACGTTCTTTCGGTATATTAAACAAAATTTAAATTTGAAAAGTACTTGCAAAGAAAAATAAAGTTCATTAACATAACCTTAAATGATTAAATTGTTTTCGTTTTAAAAAAAAATGGTCTTGTCTTACTTTCAACTTTTATTTAAAAAAACATTTATATAGTCCTAATTGTTAAAGAATGTTTTTAAAGGCAAGGTTTCCTTTTTTTCCCCACATGTAATATCAGCCCATGAATTCATTAATTAGACCTTTTTTAATTAACCACCAGTATTTTTTTATCTACTCTACTTTTTTTAACTTGTTTCCTTATTCCCTTGTTCGATGTTTTTCTCTCAGGCGTTTCTAAATCATTCGCCTTTCCTTAAAAAAAATAACATCTCCAACAAGAGGAAAAAGGATTTTCTTTAATGACTTTCCATCTTAGATTTTTTATAGTTCACCCACGTTTTAGAATTTTTTTTACTAAAATATTTGCCTTCTTTCTGCAAGATTTTGATTGATCTAAATGAAAGTTTGTGAACATGATAATTTCTTCTCGTTACGGCTCCGCTCTCTGAAACTTACCATTATGAAAGGGCCAGAGGTGTAGTCGAGGCCAAGCGTAGCCTAGCTGCCATAGGCACTTCTTTTGGTGGACTATCGGTGCTGGGGCAAAATTTTAGGAAATCATACATTTTAAAAACAAAATTCTGTTCAAGCTGTAAATAAAAAATATGTGGATTCTACAATTTTATTAAGAAAAAAAATTTTTTAGAGCAATGACCCTAAAATTTTGAATAAATCAACTAAGAATCGTGGGAATTTAAAGGAAATTATAGCTTGGAACACGTATCACAAACTTCCGGAAATAGAAAAAGCCACAGTCAGTGGCGCCGACTTTGTTAGTTCGCGACACTTTTTGAATCCTCAATAATTTTGTTGTGGGTTTCTCGAACCCCAAATAATTTTGTTATGGGTTCCTCGAACCCCTAATATTTTTGTTCGTGGGGAAAATACGCGTACGGAAATATATATGTCTGCACAACGTTATTTGTCTTCTTTTCTCATCTAAATATTCTTGTCAGATATTATTACCCTTCTCAGGGTTAACACAATTGCCAAATAATGGTCAACACACAAAGCCCGGGGCTAATCTTTGTGATTTAATTATACGCCTACAAAGCAAAATAAATGAAATAAATAATTATAAAGAGAAGAAATATTTTTCTATAATTAACAATAATATGTTTCATTTCAACATTTCATGTGTTTTATCGTACCGAATACTCTGATAATGGAATTTAAATTACGCTTAAATCATTTGAAAATTGCGCCAGTCGGCGCCTACGGCCACAGTGCGTTGCTTGACTTGACAACAAAGGCGAAAAGTCGGTCTGTAAGCAATCTTTTCCAATTGTTTTCTTTATTTTATTAGCTCACTTCAGAGGTCATTCCTGGTTTAGTTCGGCTGGGCACATGCATTTGTATCACATTATTATTATTTTATGCTTATATGCCCCGAAGCTATATGCTGTAGGCAGTGTCGGATCCAGAGGGCATTGGGGGGTGAGTTCTTGCAATGCCAGCTCGATATAATGATAATTTTTGCCCCTATCAGATTAATGGGCTATTGACTGATTAGAGGATTCCTTGATTCCCCCCCGTGGATTCGCCCCTGATATAAAAGAGCGATAGACTACTTTTTTTAAGGACTACACCTTTGGAAAGGGCACAATATATTGATTAAAAGGAAACTTACGGGATAATGAAATGTGTTTTGTATGATATACTGATTTTTCAGTACGTTTGTAGACTTCCTCCCAAGGCTGCATTATATTTTTGATTATTCCAGAGTTACATGTAGTAGCATACTCTGTAGTAATTCAAAAGACTAAGTCGTTCGTGCTGTTTTAATTGACTTAGAGAATTCGGTGTGTAGAACATTAAAAATACAAATCTATTTCGACGTTAATCGGTGATTGATTTTACGGAGATACTCGGCACTTTTTTTGCGGCCGAAGAATAAGCTTTTTCCGCCTTAGTGTGGTCCATTTTCCACGTCTGAAAATAAAGCTATAGCGATCTTAGGATTCAGATTGTCGGGCTAACTTGAAATCTTCTACAAATCATAATTTATGTTTAAAATGTGAGAAATTATAATGTTCCTATTAACATCGTATAGTGAGGATTATATTTTTATTTTAAAATTGCATGAAACAGAAATGCGTACAGCAAAACCGCCTTAACGGACACTCCCGTATAGTGGAGTCCTTCGAATAGTGGTCAGATACTGAAGTCCCGAAGTGTCCACTATTCAGAGGTTTTATTTCATTTAGATTGAAGTAATGAAAGAAAAGAAAAAAAAAAGAATAAATATAATTATATAAAAAAAAAGAATAAATATAATAGAAAGGATTATATTTTTGCACAAATCTTGCTAACATATACATAAAAGATAAGGTTAAGTGTTAAATTACGTTAAAAATAAATTAACGATGATAGTGTTATTTTAAAATTGGCGAAATTTGGCGAGGAATGAGAACATGACCGAAGAACGTTACGTAAAAAGTGGTATATGAGGTGACGAAATTTATGATTTAAGGTTTCATAGAAACGCTTTCAATATTAATACACAAATCACACACATTTTCATCCTTGTCTCATCTCATAATGTAATTTCCCTTCTGAGAAATGTTCACATCTTATAATGTTATTCCCCGCCTTCTAAGATGTTTCACATCTTTCCGTTGTTCCGTTTGAGATGTTCACGTCTTTTCACCATTGTCTCATCTTATAATATCATTCTCCTTCTAAGATACGTTTATATCTCTCCGTTGTTCCGTTTGTGATGTTCGCATCTTTCACCACTGTCTTATCTCATAATAATTCCCCTTCTGAGAAATGTTCACATCTTATAATGTCACCACCCCCCCCTTATGAGAATTATTCGCATCTTATAATGTCATACCCCACTTCTGAGAAATCTTCACGTCTTATAATGTCATCCCCACCTTCTAAGTTGTTTCAAATTTTTCCGTTGTTCCGTTTGAGATGTTCACGTCTTTTCACCACTGTCTCATCTCATAATATCATTCCCAGTCCTAAGATACGCTTATATATCTCTGTTTATCCGTTTGAGATGTCCACATCTTTCACCATTGTCTTATAATGTAATTCCTTTTCTGAGAAATGTTCACATTTCATAATGTCATTTTTCTTTCTAAGGTGCCTTCGGCTAACGACATCAGTATTGATGCAGTTTGAATTTCTCTATAGCATGAGGCTTGGATAGATGCACGGACATTATTCACTGAAAACGAAGATTCATATACGATATGATTTATATGAAACGTAAATTTAAATACAGCGTCACCAATATAGGACGTTGAATCAAGTAGGATACGATCAGTATAAAACCAAGATTCAGATAAGATACGATCAGTGAAAAACCACGATTCAGATAAGATACGATCAGTGAGAAACAAAGATTCAGATACGACCAGAGGCGGATTTACGATTTTGCCGCCTATAGACTTTGGCGTATTTTTCGGCCTGTAGGCTGACATATTTTGTCAAATTCGTGAATTCGGCGCCTTTTGAGATTTTCTCGAAGCGCCGCCCAAGACATCCCTCCCTTTGCCAGTGTCCGGGTTACGGCCCTGAACATAACAATTCGAAATTAATTCAACTGGGGCTACAAGGAATTCAACTTCGCCTTAACAAATTCCTCGTCGAAACTTTGCCGCCGTAGGTTATGACCTACATAGCCTATTGGTAAATCCGCCATTAGATACGACAGGATCGGTGTAAAACAAAGATTCAGATACGATATGATCTATGTCGGACGTTGATTCAGGTGGAACATGTGTGTGAGTATTATATATATATATGAACTATTATTATATATTCATATATCTAGCTCCTAGACAATTATTATCTCTATTATTATTATCTAGCTCCTAGACAATCAACACTCAGCCAACATTTAGTGAGTAATCTTGTCTAATTGATAGATGCAGTGGCGGATTTATAAAATTGCCGCCCTTAGGCACAGCCTGTACTGCCGCCCCCTCCCTCCTTTACAAAGAAAGGAATATTTGTTAAAAAAGAAACGCATATCATACTCTTAACATTTGATATGTAAAGGAGATTTTTCATATAATTATTCAAATTAATAAGATACAACTCGAAATTATTGCTACCATAGTCTCCGACTTTCTGGATTCGAGACACTTTTCGCAATTAGTGAAGCAATATATTGGACTGCTTTTTAGGCCAAGTGACAGATCAAAGAATGATGAGACTTTTTCTACTTTAACAAATATCAATACTTCGATAAGTATATATGATATTTTATATATAGTATTATATATATGTGTTCGACAGAGCTTCAGACAGGTTATGACTATATAGTACTTAGATAAGACGCAATAAGAAATGTGACTCTTCAGACCGATCATTAGATAAGTACCGTGCCCCCGTAACTATATTGCTGCCCGCATTGCTAACATTATTCCAGTAAAAGGAAATTAAGAATCTGCACAGAACCAGGCACAGGAATTTTACTGCAAATGAATAGCGATTCAGTATGATATTAGGTAAGGTTTTGCTTCACGTATGTATGTTCTCATTGAGTTGACATTATTTTTCATAACTGTAGAATCAAAAGTAAATTTCTCTGCTGGATTTGGGAAAAATCATTATGCAGTTATAAATAGCATTCTGCCTTCACTTGACAAAGGGAGCAGTTGGCTCCCGAAACGTCGTGTTTTTAAACCTTACGCCAGTGTCGAAATAACTGTTTGTTATAAATAGCGTTATACAGAAAAATAATTGGGCCAAAAGCAATTATTTTATAGGCCTTGTTTGGTCATGAATAATTATTTGCTAATTATTTATACTTAAGCACTGATTATAATCGATGTTTAAGTAAAATACTATTTCCTGCAAATAGAGACCAACAGCACGAATAGAACATTATGAAATACTAAGAATGAAAATAAAGAGAGCTGTACAAAAAATCATAATCAATTAAAATGCTTTAATGTCATATCATACAGTCAATAAAAGTCATAATATCATATCAAAATTAATCAGAAAGTGATAATATCATACCACAATCAATCAAATGTCATAATATCATATTATAATCAATCAAAAGAATTGTAATGCCATATTACGTATAATCAATCAAAAGTATTGTAATGTCATATTACACATAATCAATCAAAAGAACTGTAATGTCATATTACATATAATCAATCAAAAGGTCATAATATCGGGAAATAATAAATTAAGAAATCATAACATCATGAAATAATAAATTAAAGGAGTCCTAACACCATAGCAATAAAGATAATCATCATAATAATATCTTATGATCAATCAAAACAACCATAATGTTATTTTATAGTCAATCAAAACAGTCATAATACTATAATATAGTCAATCAAAACAGCTATAATCATAGAGGCGTACGCAGAAGGTTCATGAGGGAAGTCATAGGCTCAATGGGGGGTGGTTACAGAACTACAACTCATATATTCCTATGTTAAATATACAAAATTTCATTGCAATAAGGGAACAACCCCCATCAACACCCTCTGAGTATGCCAGTGGTCATAATATTATATTATAATCAGTCAAAAGAATCACAATATATTATAATCAATAAAAATATCATAATATCATATCATAATCAATAAAAATATAATATAAAAATTGAAATATAGTTAACGTGAACACTTACTGTAGCAAAAGCATTTTTCACATTATTCGAAAAGGATAGGCTCGTATTAATATTATTACTATGGTGTCAATCCATTTCAAATCACCCAGCCGGTGTTGTTCAACTTTTTTGTTTTTCTAATTTTTTGTCTAAGTATTCCTTAGTATATTGAGAGTTAAAATCCGGGTTTTAAAATTTTTTTGAGGTCAATCATTTTTTTGGCGGCCATTTTTTAACAGTGGAGTAGCGCTGTTTTGGGAAAATCGCGTTTTACGGAAACTAACGTAGCTCCCTTATTTTTAAAGCTATCAGAATAATTTAAAAAACAAATTCCTCAGCATAAAACGTCCTAAATTTAGCTTATATGCGATTTTTCCTAGGTGGTAAAAAAATAGCCTAAAATCTGTGGTAATAAAAGCGTTTAAAATGCTTAAAATTCACATTTTGGGCACTATAATTTATATGAAGAAAATAAGACTTACCTTTAATATTTTTTTCTTGCACAGGTCTCTTATAGAACTACTTGCTGTGGAAGTTTTAAGTCTGAGAAACTTTTTTTTTTCGTAGAGCCTGTCAAACACTGCGTTAAGCCGATAAGTTGTGATTTTCAACACAGAATATCCCCAAAGGAACCGGATGTAAAATTATAAAATTCTCACAAAATAAACTACTTTATAATTAAAATATAGCATATAAATTTGATGACTGAGACTTAAGTGGGTCCAGAGTTGTGGAGCGTCAAAATTAGTTAAAAATTGTACGCATTTAATTTCTGGCGGAACAAAAGAAACAGGAACAAAGAACTTCTATTTGTGTTTTCTTTTACTAAATAATATTTGTTGTTGCTTAGAATCAAAATTATTAATAAATTTAGCATCAATTCATATTTTCTTATAAACTTGTAAAGCTTGAAAAAAAAAAGAATACAGAGTCTTAAGGTTTGTCTTTGCGATGTCTAAAAATTTTTGCTACTTGCTTTGATTTACTTAAATTATCGGAAAAGTGTAACATACGACTAAATAGAATATCTATATCTGTTTATTTACATACTTTATGTATAAATCGGTTGTCCATTTAAAATTTAGTCACAAGATAATCTTTGTTGTTTTTATGTTGGTACCTAATGTACTGTCTTCAGTAATACTTCTTCATTTTCATAAAACTGTCAAAAGGTATCAATTAGAAAACATAAAATAGCTTAAATTGGAGATGGTTTTATGTCGATGACACACAACATACATTCTTGTAAAAGCTGTTGTTCTCAAATTGTTCAACATTATTTTTATAGCAGTTTGTATTTTAAATTTGAACAACTAGTCTGCTTGGTGCTCTCCCAAAGGAATACATCATGCCACTGCTTGAACTACATCGTTTCCACTCATTTCCTAGATGGATGCAAGTTTAGACATGACCTCAACACTACGCTGGCAGCTGCTTGAAATATGAAAGCAGTTCGTCTTTGCTTGTAATGCAAAGTCATGAAAAGAGAATTTTGCTTTTTATACCCAATGTGAATTGTTTTATGGGTGTTTTTAATGGTAAATAACGCCATAAACAGGATTATCAACTTGTATCAAAAGAAAGTGATCTTACTCTGCTTAAATTAAAGATCTCAAAGAAATGGGAAGTATTTCTCATTACCACAAGTATAAATATTTGGCCAAATTTTATCATATGTTCTGCAAGAGGTGTAATGACCGGCTAGGTTTATATAAAAACCTGTTAAAATATATTGTGTAAAATTCTTGTTGCATAGCTGACGGTTCTCATCATCTTGGTAATATTCAATTACATAATTGACTATTTGTTTACTGATTTTGTGTCCGTCTCAGAAAAGTTCGGGAGTATGCTTGGATTTTTACTAGCTCTCTTGTTAGTCTCACATGGTACTCTGATACATGAAATTCTTCACAGATTTTATTTTTCGACCAAGAATCCGGTAAAAAACTGATGATTTTTACTTTTTCATCTTTGTTTGCCACATATTTTTGTCAAATATTAGACTTTTGAACAAATATTTTTTGTCCATATGAGACATAGAGCTTTTCCCGGAATTAAATCAAAGATGATATTTTGTGGCTTAGACAGGTGTTCAACAAGAATTTTACTCAATCCATTTTTAACAGGTTTTTTATGTAAACCTAGCAGGTCACTACACTTTTTTCAAAATATATAAAATATTTATACTTATGATAATAAGAAATTATCTCTATTCCTTTTGAGGTCTTCAATTTAAGCAGAGTCTGATCACTTGCTGATAAATCGATCACCTTTAGTACTTCCTTTGATACAAGTTGATAATCCTGTTTACGGCATTGTTCACCATTAAAAATATTCACAAAGCAATTCACATTAAGGTACAATAAATGTAAAATGCTCTTTTCATATCTTCGCACTACAAATAGAGACGAACTGTGCTCACATTCCTCAAGTAACTGACATCATGGTGTTAATATCATGTCTAAACTTTCATCTATTTAGGAAATGAGTGGAAACAATAGAGTTCAGGACGTGACATGATGAGTTCCTTCTGGAGAGCCCTAAACAGACCAATTACTTTAATTTATAAATACAAACTGCAATAAAAAAAATAATAATTTTGAACAACTTGAGAACAAAAGCTTTTATACGGATGTATGGTGTATATCACTAACTTAAAACGATCTCCAGTTTAAGCTATTTTTATCTTCTAACAGTTTTATTAAAATAAGAAAATACTACTGATATCAACATAAATTCAACAAAGATTAGTTTGTGACTAGATTTTAAATAGACAACCAATTTATACATAAAGTATGTAAATAAACAGATATGGATATTCTATTTATCCGTAGGTTACACTTTTTCAGCAATTTAAATAAATCAAAGCGAATACTAAAAATTTTCAGATACCTTAAGGATAAACCTTAAGACTGCGGTATGTAATTTTTTTTCCAAGTTTTACAAATTTATAAAAAAGTCTGAATTGATGCTAAATTTATTAATAATTTTGATTGCAAGCAACAATAACTGACAAACACAAATAGAGGCACTTTTTTCACATGTTTCTCCTGTTTCGCCAGAAATTAAATGCATGCAATTTTTAGCTAACTTTGAGGCTCCACAAGTCTGGAACAACTTAAGTTTCAGTCATAAAATTTATGTATTGTATTTTAACTACAAAGAAGTTTATTTTGTGACAATTTCATAATTTTACACTCAGTATTTTCGGAGATATTCTGTGTTGAAAATAACAATTTATCGGCTTAACGCAATGTTTGATAGGCTCTACGAAAAAAAAGGAAAAGCTTCTTAGATTTAAAACTCTCACAACAAATAGTTCTATAAGGGACCTGTGCGGGAAAAAATATTAAAAGTTAGTCTCATTTTCTTCATATAAATTACAGTGCTCAAAATATGAATTTTAAGTATTTTAAACAACTTTTCTTACCATAAATTTTAGTCTATTTCCTTACCACTTGGGAAAAATCGTCTATAAACTAAAATTTAGGACATTTTATGCTGAAGAATTTGATTTTTAAACTATTCTGGTAGCTTTAAAAATAAGGGAACTACATTAGTTTCCGTAAAATGCTATTTTCCCCAAAAAGCGCTACGCCACTGTTAAAAAATGGCCTCCAAAAAAAAAAAATGTTTGGCCATTAAAAACTTTCAAACCGCGGGTTTTAACTCTCAACATACTAAGGAATATACAGATAAAAAATAAAAAAATCTAAATTGTCAAGCAACATATTTATTGTTTTTTGGGTGATTTGAAATGGATTGACCCTATGTATTTGAGACACGGATTCATGCAACATTTCATGTTAAAAGAAATTCACGTTGAGCGCATTCACGTTAACGAGGTTCGACTGTATAATAATAAACGCAATATAGCACATCACAAATATAGCACAACTATAAAAAATAGTATAAAGATCATGTCTAACGCAATTTAACCAATTTAACATACTATGGCACGTTAAATATAATGAAAAATATACCATGTAAGTTAATATACTATGCAAAATACATTTAATATCAAATGTAACAGAGCATTAATCAGCAAAACTACAGCTGTAAGAGAAGAAGAGAGGGGGGGGGAGAGGGGGAGAGAGAAAGAGAGAGAGAACCTTATATTATCTGATTCAATTGGGACTAATTCTCCGTCGGTCAACCGAAATTTCCAGATGATCAGAAAGGTGTCAATTCGAAAGTCCGACACCAGAGTACTAATCAGAAACTCATATTTTTATAATGTGCATTTATTTAATAAGAAAGAAATTTCATTGTTTTTAAAATAAATGCGTAATTTTATAAATTTTGGTTCTTAAACTAAGATGTATGTATTCCTTATCAAAATTATGCATAATTAATTGAATATATTACACTAATTAAGGGCGACCATGTTTAGCATTCCAAAATCCGAAATGTCTTGACCCTAAGAAGGTTAAAATTATGGGCATTTAGCCCCTGCTGTAATAAATATGTGTGCAATATGATAATATAAATATATGTACATATGTGATGTAGATTTATAAATTAATAACCAGTAAAAATAATCGTAAATTATTTTATTTATTATTTGAATAATATTTATTTTAATTGATTCAAGCTTGTCGTGATTTTCAGTTAAAAAAGAAGAAAGGCAATCACTTTATGATTCAGAACCATTTTGTGCTGAATCACAGTTATGATTGATAGTGTTGATTTTTGGCAATCACTTTGTTTCACATTTATAATGTCATATTGTTGTGGGGCAGCTCAGTTACAATAACAATTGTTTTTTAAGAGATATTATTACCCTTCTCAGGATCGCACACAATTGCCAAATTTGGCGCAGTATAGCCCAGATGCTCTTGCGCCATAAAAATCCAAACAAACAAACAAACAATTGCTAAATGGTCAACACACGAAGCTAGCTGGGTATGTTTTTCATAACTTTCAAAAATATTGTCCAACAATACTTTTTTTACGCAAAGACAGCTAAGACCATGCTGCCACAGGACGTACAGCTTTTTATACTCGCGGCAAAGCTAACCTGGTGCACTGTTAAGGCTACGGTGACATATTCACGTGTGTGCAATAAATATTCGTTCCCAAATTGGCGAAAAATGAGGTAACCCTCAACATTATTAGGCTATTTATCGCCTAATTTGGAATGCAGAAAAACGCGGTTGCCAAAATTCCAGGCGCCAAATTTCCCGCCAAGCAAACGAAGTCCTCTGAGTGGTCAGTTACTTAAATGACGTCATCTCTGGCTATAATGAGTCTTTTTCCTAAATTTAATAAATACCAGATTTTAATTACACAAACATGCCTATGTTTTATGTATTTGAGCATTATTTTAATGTTTTATGTACGAAATGCATCTTCTATTAACTCTGTTAACGTAAGAAAGGGCGAACTATATCGCACTGGCGGAATCATACTGCTCTGCGTCTGGTCAGTGTACCAGGTTAGCTTTGCCGCGAGTACAAGGAATCCGAACTTTTTTTACCTAGGGCAGTTGTTCCCAACCAGTGGTACGCGTACACCTGTGGAAACGTGATAGGACATTCAGGAGTACGCGAAAAATAAGCATTAATGGCGGAAAAATATGTAAGCAAAATGCAGAACGTTAATTAGGAAACAATAAAACTGATTTCACAACGAAAAAAACCCAGACTTTTATTAAAATTATTATTAACAATAAAATTAAAATAAAGATACTTGGCTATCATTACCAATATTTAACATAAGCTTTTATGTTGAATTTAATATGAGTTTTTATGATCAATTTAACATGAGTTTGTATGATGAATTTAACATGAGTTTGTATAATAAATTTAACGTGAGTTTTTATGATAAATTTGACATGAGTTTTTGTGATGAATTTAGCGTGAGTTTTTGTAATGAATTTAACATTCATCATTATAATATATAACTATACTTATTTCTATGTAGTGATCCTTTCGCCAATGCGGGAAGCCTTTATCGCCAAGGTAAATGAAACCGGAATTCTACAACAAAATGGCGGCTGATGCGTCAACTTAGAATTCTAGGGTGCACTGGGAAAAACCATTTACTTGTGCAACGGCAATGCGCAAAACGTCGTTAATTTCTGGATAGCGCTTGCACGTTCAGTTGTAAACTGCTATAGATTAAATAATGTAGAGAATAAACAAAGATTATGATTATTAAAATAGTGTCAGTTACTATCATTAATAAAATAAAAATTATTATTTGCTTTTATATATATATATATGTTTCACAAATGTTGGTAAAATAACACAATGGGCACAGTTTCTGAACTATATGTTTTAATATAGCTTTAAAACTTTTTTTGAAGGCTTTTAGCCCTCTTCAAAGAAGGTTACATAATACTGGAACTATTAAGACTGAACTAATAATAAACAAAATTTTCAAACACTGTCATGCTAGTTAAAGTCACGTACAATTGACTAAAACCAAATGAGTTTAATAAAAATTTTTATAAAGTAATTATTAAATTAATATATATTATTAATTTATTAATTAATTTTTTATAAAGAAAAAATAAACAACCAAACACAAATGATGATCTTATAATTGAGAAAATTAGTGTAACTTAATGTGTAGGAAATTAGTCCATGCCGGATGTAATTTTGTGGTAATAGCCATGTCATTGACCAAATTATTATTGTTTTGGTGAATAATAAAAGTTTTGAAAAAATTTAAATCTGCCGGTGAAGAGGGTTTAAAGATTACTTTTGCATGATAAAAGTTGAATTTATGGTCATACGACCAACAATGATCAGCTATTGAGGATTTGGTAAATTCTTGTTTTTTGACGTACGCTTTGTGGTCTTTTTCTTTAATCCTGAATCTAAGAGCACGACGGGTTTGATCAATATAAGATTTAAAGCAGGAACAAGGGATTTCTTAAATTCTCCATATATTGTGGTCCGGAATGACGTCTTTTAATTTAGATATGCCAATTTTGTTGATTGGGGAGAAAGTAACTTTTAAGTTGAATCCAGAAAGGATGGGGGCAATTTTTATACTGACGTCAGGAATGTTCAGCAGGCAAATAGGCTGGTAAAAAGGCTTTGTGATTGGAGAGAGAGAGACAAGAGTCAGGTTTTTTGACAGAAAGTTTTCTAACAGCTCGATCCACAATAATCAGATTAAAATACTGGAAAACGGCGATGTTTCTGATATAATTAAGTTCTATTAATCTGTTTTCTTCAGTGAAACAAATCTTAAAGCACGGAATACATACCAATAAAATTGCTTATTTTCTGGCAAAAGGATGCGGCGAAGTGAAATGTGGAGGTAAGGGGATAGAGCATAGATTGTGATAAACACTTAAAAAAAAGCGAGAATCAGATTTTGTAATTAAAACACCCAGAAAATGGAGTTTGTTATCCACTTCAGATTCATATGAAAAGTGAATATGTTGATGAAAAGAATTAAGATTATTTGTGAGAAGTAACAAATCAGCATTATTATCATCTTCAAGAATGGCGAAAATGTCATCCACATATCGGATCCAGAATTTAAACCGAATTTGTTCCAAAATTTTTTCTTCTACATAATTGAAATTTATGTCTGAAAGAATAGGTTATAAGGGGTTATCCATTGCAAGACAGTCATCTGTTGAAAGTAATTATTTCTAAACGAAAAAGGTCTTTTGTGTGATACAGATTTTAATAAAGTGGGTGAGTTCTTGAATCTCAAAATCAGAATAATGAAATTCTTTCATACGTCTTGATAATGATCGAAGCGCTCCATAAATTGGAACATTCGTGAAAAGACTTTTCACATCAAATGAAACCATTTTGTTAGAAGTAATTGGAAGCTTTCGGATTTTATCCACAAACTGAAGCGAGTCTTTTATGGTAATTGAGTTATTGTATGATAATGGAGAAAATCTTCTCGACAAATGTTTTGATAAAGCATGGCTTGCAGTATCGATATTGGATACAATTGGTTGAAACAAAATTCCAATCTTGTGTGCATTCGGTAATGCATATAAGCGTGCAGTATTAGTAACTGCAGGAAGAACCAGTTTTTTAGTGTTTTCGTCCATAAAATGGCAAGATCGCATGGCTTGTTTTTGTTTTGTTTTGTTTTAAAGCTATATTAAAAAATATAGTTCAAGAAACTGTGCCCGTTGTGTTATTTTATCAATATTTGTGAAATATTCAGAACAGTGAATTGTTCTACTTCCATTTGCTAATATGCCTATATATCTCAATTACATGATTTTTACTATTTTAATTCAAAGTTCTTTTGAAAAAAAAGAAAAGAAAAAATATCAGCGTGATAGAGGGAGAGAGAGGGAGATACGCAGTGAAGGAGATAAATAATGTATTAACCCTCAAAGTTAATATTGTTGCGCATCTCATTCTCGGCAGCAATTCTTTGATTTGGCGCAGGAATCTCTAAATTTAAACTCCAAAACCCAACTTCAAAGTTTTGTTTAGTATTTCAAGTTCAGTATTTCTTTCAAATTGCTTTCTCGGAATGGAGCGGATCCTAACGTGCGTATTTGATTATTATTGTAGATTTAACTAACTGTTTAAAACAGTAATGCCATTAAAAAAAAAATTTTTTTTAAGAAAGAATGAGAACACCTTGAAAATCGATATTTTGAGAAGATATTTCATATCGATCCTTTTCATCGTTATCGATTCTTTTCATCGTTTAACTAGGCTGCAAGAGATGTCGCTGCTAAATATGGATCAACATGTCGTTGGCAGATAAAAGGGATCTTAGTCCTTGGAAAAAGTCGTTTTTATTTTTTCTTTCAGTATTTACTGTGAAATTTTACGAATAAAATTATTAAGAATTTATATTATTCCAATATTTTTTATTTTAGTATTTTAAAAGTTATATTGAGCAGATGATTCCCCATTTGATTTTGCCAAACTTTATTCTTTTTCAATTTGCAGTGGATCCATTTATTTTCCATTGGTTTTCCCAAATTACTCACCCATATCAGATCTCTTTACTTTCACGATTTATGTTAAAAAACACTAAAATCAAGGAATTTTTACAATAACACAAATTATCATTCAGATTTGATTCTCCATCATTTATTTTTCTTATTTTTAAAAATTGTTTACTGCCAATGAATAATTTTACCTTTTTAACAACTATAGGTGCTTATTAATGCTCCGTAGGTAAAACTAGGTATTACTGGTAAAAAATTACCCTCTGTAAGAACAATGTGAATCGATATCATCGATGCAGAAATGTGTATCGATGATTTCAATTCGTGAAGATAAAATTCTATTGTTAAGCAAAATGATTTCGATTAATAAAAAGCATCGATCACTAAACATATACCGATCATTAAGAGCACATTGATATTGAAAATGAATCGATTAATAAAAGATATCGATCGATTTTCACGAAAAGAATTTTTATATTACATGAATACAAACTTTAATAGTATGAAAACTTATCTCTGTAAAAAATTATAAACCATTATTAATTACTTATACAAATTACACTTAAATAATAATATAATTATCATTATTAAGGGTTAAATGCCCTATAACAATTTCCTTTACCTTTTTCCAGCAATGGATATTCCCATGTTTATGAATATATCCTTTTTCGGCACAAAATCGACTATCACTGAGATATGTTGAAAAATGGGTATTTGAACATTTTTATTTTCCTAAAAACGTTAAAAAAATAAAATTTTTGCTCTTATCTTTGCTGTTTCGCGAATTTTGAAACGAATTTTCGTTAACTTCGTCATTGATTTTGAAAACAGTTCGCCCACGCTATTTCCCCGAGCATGCGCACAACGCGCCTAACGAACTGAAGCGAAATCATCACACAAAAATTGTTCACAAGTCACACAGTTACACACCACCCTATGCTGTGTTATTTTATCCAAGAATTAATCAAAATCTTTTCATCGACTAATTCCAAAATTGATTTATCCATTACAATCTTTATTAATGGTATAAGGTTTCACCTTGATTTCAACTTTAGTCTGAAAATTAAATACGTTTTGTAATTTTCAATAATAGAACAATATAGAACTTTAATTTCTTATTATCGTAAAATCAGATGTCTGAAAACGCAGAGTAATATCCCCATAGTCCACAGTTAGAAGTGCAAATATTGTTGCAAAATAATGGAAAAAAATGAATATCGACTTCATAGTTTTGAATTACACATCTTCTAAAACTTTTTAACCTTCAAAGGTGGAAAAAACGGAAAGTTTGTATAAAATTACTACGTTATACGAGGGTTGGTCAAAGAGAAAGTTTCTCAGATTTTATAAATTTACAAAATTTACTTGCCGGATAAAGTCCTTTAGAAAGTTTTTCCATATTCCAAGTATTTTTAAGTCGTTCTCTTTAATACTAGAGAATTATTTAAGTCATCTGTAATACTTAAGGATTACTTCAGTCATCTTTAATACTTGAGGATTATCCAAATTACCTTTTATATTCAAGAATTTCTTAAAACACTTTTAGTACATAAAATGACATAAGTCATCTCTCTAATATTTGAGAATTACGTTAATGCTTAAATTATGTTTAATACACACACGTCATCTTTACTACTTAAGAATCGCTTAACTCATCTTTATTACTAAAAAATTACTTAAATCATTTTTAATGCTTTAGAACAATTTAAATTTTTTTTAATATTTAAGAATTACTTTAGCACTTAAATCACCTTTAATATTTGTTATCCTCAGTAGCGCATCCAGAATATTCCCAAGGGGGTGGGGCAGATGGAAAAAATGGTCAGGGGCCATACCAACTACGGTTATTTAAGATACAACCGTAGTTGATATGGCCCCTGACCATTTTTTTGCTCGGATTCAAGGAGGGGGTATGGGGCAATTGTCCCCTCCCCCCGATCTGACATCATATCATGGAAAATGAGATGAAAGGTACCGGACACTTGGCTAAAAATAGGACGCGGGAACAAATCGCAGCACCCCCTTAAAGATTTTGGGATCCGCCCTTGTTGTCCTTTCGAGCGTATATATCATTATTAAATTACTAATAATTCTACAGTGCAAGATACTTAAATCATTAGAAGTAGTACTAGATTATGTTCGTAAAATTTTACAATGGCCAGCCCTTGTCCTCCATAAAAAATTACCGTTTTGATAATAGGTTTAAGAATAACCCTATTCTGCAAAACTTGCTTTTGCTTGCCCTCTGTCCATTACTTCATCCACAGAAGCCTTTTTCTCTTCCACGACCCTTAAAAAATCATCGCCTATGAAAACCGAATCCTTACGATAGAGAAAAATTTCATATTGTTTGAACTTCTTCTAAGTCTTTCAATTATTAAATCCCTTTGAAACAAATTGACCCGTGGTTTGTGTCGATCTTAAATCGACTTTATGTGGTGCAAAGAGAACATAAAATTTTCAATAAGCACTGTCTTCTTTCTTTGAGTAAGCTATATACTTATGCTTACCCAACCAAGGTAAGCAGAAATTTCGCCTGTGGTGAGGTTTTCCTTGACTTAATGCAGCACAAGTGATAGTCGTGGGAAAATTTCAATTTGCATATGGTTCCCAAAGATTTTTCAGCACTGTTATCCTACCTTCATCAGTGAGGTTAGATTTCTTCACATACGTAAAAATATCTGCAGTCAGAATTTCCACTTCAACTGTGTTTGATATTATGTTTTGCTCTACCTTTACCTCTTACAAAGTTGTTTGAAGACAGTCGCGGGCCACTGCTGTTGCTTTTCTCAAGAGCAGTCTCATCAACGTTACCAGAGTGCAGGGAAATGTTATTGGGATTATCACTATTTTCAATCTTACTTTAAAAGAAGAAATGACCAGTGTCTATTTGAGTAATAATTTTTCGCTTTGTTAGTCCAAATGCGGCCTGGGACCCTTCGGCCCCCTAGGTGGGTACGCCACTGGTTATCCTTTCTTTTTTCCTAAAGACTCCCTTTAGTTCTTAAGTTGAGATCTCTTTTTAATTCTTAAGTTAGCTCTCTTCATTATTTAGGTAATTTCTTTCTTTAGTTCTTAAGTCACCTGTCTTTAATATTATAGTAATTTAGCTCTCGTTCTTAAATCGCCTCTTTTTCATATTCAAAAGCGATCTATAATTCTTAGGTCATCTCTAATTAATTTTAAGTCATCTCTATTTAATTCTTAAGTCATCTGTATTTAATTCTTAAGTCATCTCCATTTAATTCTTAAGTCATCTCTGTTTAATTCTTAAGTCATCTCTATTTAATTCTTAAGAAATTTCCCTTTAATATTTAAGTAATCTTTCATACTTGGATATTTCTTTTGTTGATGCTGAATTTTTCCAGCCGTTTACCAAAGTAATTATGACTACCAACTGAAGAATCATCGTATGAAATCGTCATAGATCCATTAATATATCTTTAAAGATATATTATTATATTGAATATAATAAGATATGTTAATTAGTTAATAATTATTAATTAAAATAAACAAAGGAAAAATATATTAAACATGCATAAAATATAAAATGAAGCTATCTATAATAACTGTTCGATGGGTTTGTGAGTATTTATGTAGATAAACATATTTTGCAGTTTATGATGTCACTGATATTTCCTGATATCTTTGTGATGTCATGGTGTTAAACTTTACATGTGTTTGTCTATTTACGGCGCAAGGACAGCAAAGGTTACGCTGCGTCGGGACCTATATTTTCCGAGAAAGCTGGACCTCAGCTTCAATGGGAATCAAATTCAGAACAACGGTGGACAGAAAAACGGCGACATCGGACGTCGATTAATTGCGTAATAGACATAGTACTACATCACTGTAGGGGACATATACCTACATTTTTCTAAGAGAGTTTTACGGCGCAAGAATAGAATGCTGCGTCGGGACGTACAGTTTTTGGGACCTCTCCAGACCTAGGGAACTAACCCCCAGGCTACAGTAAGCGTTCTTTTTTTGGCGCAGTTGGTAATTGAACACGGAATAACAGCATGCTAGAGAAATGAGTTACTACTGCGCCACTGCAAGACCCATTTTTCCGAAGAATCCGAATTTAACATCTAGGGACTACAGTGAGCAGTTAGCTGGTAAGTTTTTTTCCCCAAAAGGAAAAAAACGTACCAGCTAACAGGTTTTTTTTTTCCTTTGGGGAAAAAAACTTACCAGCTAACAGTTTTTTTTCCTTTGGGAAAAAAGACTTACCAGCTAACAGTTTTTTCCCTTCGGGATAAAAAACTTACCAGCTAACAAATTTGTTTCCCTTTACGGAAAAAACTTACCTGCTGTTCACTGCAGTTCCAAAATGGTAAGTTTCGATTAATTAATTAATTCATTCAATAATTAACGGGGAATGGAACCCGATCAACCCGAGTTTCACTCCCAAAGGTGAAGTTAGGTGAACGCATAAAGACTGTGCCACCTCATAGTCGTTTTTACTTTGGACTGTTACTGTAATATGATGACGTCACTAAAATTTTCCTTGTTATCTCTCTTAACGTGCTACTATTTATTAATCTGTTGCTATTTCATACTGTTATTGTTATTTCAGCTATCACTTCGATCTCACTAACACTTCGTGCTATTTTCACTTTATTCTATAACAAACACTGTCGTTTTACGGCATCAAAGTGAGTTTGCGATATTTCTGTCCTTTTGAAGCTTCATTTTTGATATCAATATTCTTTCCGAAACGGAAGATATACCGTCCCCAAATTTTAGTAAATACCAGGAAAAAATATTTTTGAAGTAATTTAATAAATGCAAACATTTTGTATTTTTATTTGATTTATTTTTGAATATATCGAACTCGATAAAATAACTAAATAAATATCGTTTTCTACTTCCCCTCAAAGGATGGAAAAATATGAAAAACATCTCATGTTCGTGAAACACGAATTCCAACAAATAGCATTTTGCTTTCATAAATTGAAATGTTTGCTGGCCTTTCCTTTCCGCAAAAATACAGCATTCCGCTCTCATGTATTGAAATGTTTGCTTCTTGTAGGAAAAGTGAAAAGGGGGAAATGTCAAAATGTACTTAAAATTGAAGTAGGAGTAGTAGTGCACTTTTTCGTGCAATCTTAGTGATACTTCCACTTTTATTTGCAATAGTTCAAGGTAGAGCAAGCAGAAATCTTCAATATCACAATTTCAATAGGTTTTCGTCGCAGAAATACAGATATTATGAAGAGCAAAACATTCTCAAAAAGAATTTGAGAAACTCTCTAATCTTCATAGTACAATATAACTTATAATAAACAGAGAAAGAGAGAGAGAGAGAGAACACTACAGATATAAAAAAAGAAATGAAAACAGCAAGTGTAATGGAGAAGGTCAAAATAAGGACAAAAATAGAAAGAGTATTCTGAGAGGAGAACCATCTAATACAAAAAGTAAGAAAAGTAAAACAAAAAAGCAAGGGAAGAAAATGAAGACCAAGACTAATAATGGAAGTGAAGGCCTTTATGGAAATTGTTGGCTTGGTTTGATATACAACGGTGTTCTATATCAGAGGTTGGGTAGGAGGCCGCCATAAGTTAGCCATGATATAAAAAGGCTGCATGTTTCGACTGTGTCAGAGAATTGATCAGAAGATTATTTCATAAAATCATTTTTGTTCTTTCGTATTTCAAATGCGTATTCATTTTAATATCATGATTACAATAAAAAAGAAGAAGATGATGAGAAACCTCATATTAATAAAAGTTCAAGATTAGTTCAGCATTTTTTATTCATTTACAAGTTCAAAAAGCCATAAGTTTCAAATCGCTAGTCTAAAAAGAAGACTGTTAAAGCCCCAGTGCTGACCAGTGATGCCAGATTGGGCTACAAGTAGGGTATTGGGCGATGTTTTAAGTGCCCTCGCTACAAAAATTTCGAATTGGGCGACACGCTACTTTTTGGGCTACTTTTAATTACCTTCAGGCTATAAATCTGAAAAATATGCTACTTTTTTATTTTCATATATAAAATCACAAAATATTATTAGTATTACATAATACAATAAAAATTTTGTTTGTTGAATATTTCTATTCGCAGTGAACGATAGTTTTACTAAAACATAACATGTTCGATACTCACTTAATTCCTATGAGATCTCTGTGGTTCAATTCTTGTTTTGGTACTTTCAATCACAGAGATTTTATATGTACTAGAGTGGACGTCACGTAATTCCGAAACACGTTTAACATTGAAGGTCTGTGCAAACCTTCGAGCATATGTGCGCTATATAGGCTCGAAATGCAAACCTTGGAGACACATTAGAGAGGTCAATTTTTCTATTTTCCTGTGTTACAGTACGTAATTATAATCAAGAGCGGATACAGGGAGGCACAGGGGTCATGACCCCCAAAATATATTTTTTCACTGTAAAAAATTCCAACTTTCATGATAAATGAAGGGTGTTATTCCAAGACCATGGCAAATTCTGTCCTTGACCCCGCATCCCTACAAACTTAAAGTCTGTATCCGCTCTTGATTATAATTATGCGTGCTTGTTCAAGTTCGGATTGTACACTTCAGGATACTGTGGAAAATCGTTAACGTGGCAGTACTTTCCACAGTTAAACTAATGATTTTAGTTTAACTTGCATTCCATTCAATTTTCGTTTTATTTTTCGTTCAGCAATGAAATGTATGCAAACGATCGAAAACGCTCAATAAGCGAAAAAAGACCACAACGCATTGTGGCCGTTTCAAAAATGCCAAATCCAAGGGTTAAAAAAATTTCCAGACATGTCAGGAGTGTATCGGGGAAGACCCGAAGCCCCATCCTTTTTCTAAGCTGCTATTGGAAATACAATTACGTATTCCGTATTCAGAGAGCGGAAGTGAGGGCACTTGAAATGTTGCATATCAGGGACGTATCGGAGGGAACCGGAGCCCCCATCCTTTTTCTAGGCTGCTATTGGAGATACTACTACTAGCTGGGGAGAGTTCAAGTATTATATAAGCAATATTTTGGCCATTTTATGCCCCCGGTAAGCAAAAATTAACATTGGCTAACATAGGAAAATAAGCACAACAGCAATCCTCCCTCCCTCTCTCCCCCAAAGGTGCTTATAATGTACTTGAACACTCCCTTGCAAAATAATTCATTTTTATGTTTGGGCTACAAATAGTTCAAATCCGCTACTTTTGGAGCACAGTTTGCTACTTTTTAATCTTCAGATCTGGCAACACTGATGCTGATTTCAAATAGGGGAAATATTACTTACTCACCCCTACTTGCTTGCTTGCTTGTTTGCTTGCTTGCTTGCCTGCCTGCCTGCTTGCTGACTGAATGAATGAATGAGAAGAGAAACACTCCGCCGTCAGAATTTTAAATAGAATCCATTTTATTTACTCATAATAGCCAAAGGAAAGAAAATTTAATGCATGAATTACTTTTAAAATCAAATGTCAGATTTTTTTTTTCTTCTTAAATTTTAAAACATTTTTGATCCGCAAAGATAGAAAACTTGTAAAATGATTTAAAACTTCTTTGTCTGTTTTCATTGAAAGCTTGGAATTCGAATTTCTTTCAGTTGCCGATTTAAAAGTACGATATTTGAGAAGGATATCCTCGAGTGTGATTAATGGCCTTGATTTAAAAAGGATCGATTTTGTTGTTGAAAGTGTTAGTTTGACTAGCCTCGAAATCTTAGGTGGTGGTGGGGGGAGGGTGTTGTTAAAGCCCTATCCCAACGGTCTACACGTAACATTCAATTGCAATTTTCATTTTTCTGGGGAGGATAAGGGATAGGGCTTAGAAACCCTTGCTCCCCCCTTCCAGTAATGGTCCAGGCCAAATGTTGGAAGGGGGAATATTTCTTATTAAGTCTTGTACATTTTTTTTTTAATTATTGGCTCTCAACGTATGAAGCGTACTTTTAGTTAATATTTAATTATTATTACGGTATTCCAATACCAATGGCAATTAGTGAAATTAATCTCTATCTTAATGATGATTGAAGCAATGGAAGTATTACGTTAGCACCTTTGGGAAAAGGGGTTTGAGATTTGCTTATTTTTTCTGACAACGGGGAGGGGGATCTAAATCATGCTTATCTAAGAAATAGAAAATAATAAAACTAGTACATAGTTACAAAGTAACAACCGCCCTTAGATATACGATACTTAGATACAACTTAGATATACGATACTTAGAAACAACTTAGATATACGATACTTAGATACAACTTAGACATACGATACTTAGATACAACTTAGATATACGATACTTAGATACAACTTAGATATACGATACTTAGATACAACTTAGATATACTATAAACTGCGAGTAAAAGATATAGAATACACGTAATCACAGTTGAAAAAAATAATTTTTTAAACCAGTGACTCTCAACCTTTTTTCACTCAGGAGGGCCCCCTCTAGACACCCCCCGTAACCCCGCTAACATTTTTAAATTATAATGATTTATTATCTTCACTGGCTGCAGTTTGAAAACTCCTCTTCTGATTTATTAAGTTAATTTATTCTTATTTATAACTTCTTATTTATTAACGTTCTAAGCACTGTTTATATTTGACTTACAGTTCTAACGATGGCAGGCGGTATGTGGCCAGAAAAATACCTATTATCAGCATATTAGAACTTTTTTAAAATGAGATAATTTGTTGTAATTACTCTATTTATAAACAAACGTTTAATATTACAACAAGCTTACAAACAAGTGCTCAATATTATAATAAATAAGTATATAATTTGCATTCTTATTTCAAAAACTTACACCAAAAAATTAAAGAACGGAAATCTTAAGTAATCATGGGGGCAGGCATTTGCTTATTTTCCTAGTAAGTGAGAGGAGGTATAAAATGGCCAGAAATATGCTAATGTGTAGGAGATCTGGGGTTTAATTTAATCAGAAGGCAATATTTGAAGTTAAAAAGCTATTTTTATTCGAAAAACTAAGATAACTCGTTTAGTATTAATTTAAATTATGCATATTGAAAAAATCAGAAAATGTGACAATGTGACTTGTGGAATTGTGTTTATAATTTTCTTTCGGTTGACTGCAACTGTAGAAAGTAATTCCCACAGATAGTTCTTCCTCCAGTGACTGCAGAAAAGCTTCAGAAGTTGCTATTAAGGATGGATAAATTGGTTACTAAAAATTAGGATAAATTTTTACTTCGTGTGTTGAACGTGCAGTGAATATTGTAGGATCCGGCTTGGAAGAAATTCCCTTTGATAAATAGTGAGCGGCTTTGTTTATAAGCTCATAAGGCCTATTGGATCCACGTCTCTCTTGAGATGTATGCTGGTTTCAATCTCTCAACACTGATTGAAGCCTGTCAATTGTGTATTAGGATTTTAAATATTTTTTGTTTGGACTTAAAACCTCGTATGATCCTTCGTACGGTGGTTGAAGACTATTTTTACGGTTTCTTTTTGAAGAAACACATGTATGCACGAATTGATATTGGGGCTAATAAAAATAGATGAACGAGTATGAAATGTCCGTGCGGCTGGCCTATGCTTCTCCAGTTTTTCTTTTTAATTTACCAACAAAGGTAGTAGGATCTGGGTAACTGCTTGTTGGAGATAGAAATTTTGCCGGTAATCGTATTGTAGTTCGATATAGCATTTCAGTAGTAGTAGCTTTTAGGTCATTCTTTCACGTAGCTCTGAACCCCAGCAATATTGTTGGTAGCAAAAAAGTCCATTAGGTAGTGGCGTGAACAATGATAGCTGCTTTTAGTTGCCGATGGAATCGCTCAACTTGGCCGTTACTTGCCAGATGGTAAGGTGTTATTCGGCACTGAGAGGCTCGCCAAAAAAATGTTAAGAGCTTCAAACAGAAAGGATTCGAACTGACTTCCTCGGTCTATTGTTAGGCTTAATGTTGTATCGTACCGAGAAACCCATCCGGCGTAAAAATTTGAACGACAGTCGATGCAGTAATAGCTGTTATTGGAAATGCTTCTGTCCATTTGAAAAATCTGTCAATGCATGTAAGGCAGCATCTACGTCCTTCGGAAGGAGGAAGTGAGCCAATTAAATCAATGTAGGTGTGCTCAAATCTAGCATTTAGAGGCTTAAATGATTCTAGCTGGCTTTTTGTATTTTTGTCATGAAACGGTTACTTGCCTGTTCGTATCACGTCCGGGTCATCAATTATTGAAAGATCTAGGGTTTAATTTAATAAAAAGGCAATATTTGAAATTAGAGAGCTATTTTCGTTTGAAAAACTAAGAGAACTCATTTAGTATTATTTTGGATCATGCACAGTGCTCAAATTGGGGGGCGGGGCGGCATAACCCGTCTTTTTTAAATTATAGAAACGCACCCCCTACTTTTAGGTGACGCGGGACACCGGGGAACGCTGTTCGAATTGGAGGTATGGCATACCACCACTTTTTTAATATACAAAAGCTTACCTATCTCGTATTCTTTTTTTCCTCTTATGAAAAATTTTTATTAATTGGCACGTGTACAGAAACGAAAATGCAAATGGAATTTTTATTCTTCAGCTTAATTAAAGGAGGCCGTAAACGGATTGGCAACACCAAATTATCTTTAACCTCTCGTAACAAGCAACGCAGTATAGCATACAGAGTTGCCAGATCGTAGGAAATTTTCCATATCGTGGGAAAAATAGAGTATTTTTCTGCTCTGCTGGGCTCTATTTTATAGTGGCGGGCCCGGGTGAAATGTCCCCCCTCTCCCGAAATTAAAAGAAAAAATCATTTAGTAATGCAATTATTTAAAAAATAGACCTCAATATCACCGCCCCCAAAAAACTATATAACCCGAAATTCTGGGTTCGCCCCTGGTTCCTTGCTTACAACTTTAAGCTACCTATGCCTATATCTCATAATTTTTCAGTCAAAAACTATATCTTTCATTAATTACATTGCGACTTTATCAGTTATTTTTTAGACACTTAAACTGAAAAATGCTGGAAATTTTTATATCAGAATATTTTATTTCATTTCTCAGAATCAGAAATGAGTTTACCGGAATTCCGCTGCTATAAAATCCCCATTCTTAATGTTTTAACAGAGAAAAGGGAAATTTCCCCCAGTTACACATCACTGGTCACCGTAAGTGTTTCCAAATTCATGCGAATCTAGCATATTCTATTATAAAATAGATAGGGAATTTCCTATGGTTATACATCATTGGCAGCACTTAAGTTTTGCCAAAAATATCTTCACAATATTTATCGTACATAATGACAAAAAATGGATAAACTGACTTGTAGGAAAGGTGTTTATCGATTCAGTTATACAATAAACCTTAAAAAAATTAGATTTATGATAGGAACATATATATATAAAGGGAAAATGGTAAATAATGTGTAAATAGGTGATATTGACAGAAATTATGAAAAGGAGCAAGGCCGTTTATCTCAATAATTTCATATATATTTATTTCAGCAGAAAACCATTAAAGTGGAATCATTGGTACCCGTTGGGCAGGTTTGAAACGTGTAGAAAATCGCCGGATATAGGGACAAGAAGGAAAGTTCATTTATACAAGCCGAACACTAAGTAGATTAAATTAAGAAACAATTTTTATCACTGTTTTTTAGGCGTGGTAATATTAACGCCGATGTTATGGCATGGTTAGATGATGAAATGTTTGTAAAGAAAAGAACATTTTCTCTGCATCTTGTGGGCACGATTCCACAACCTTCTGCTATCCGAGCAGGTGCTCTTACCAACTGAGCCACAGACGACAAACACTCAATCTCCCTACGAACGTATTTAAAGCGTATTTTTGGAAGCCGGTTATTTCGCGAAATGGGCAGTACATGGACTGCTTTTTAAACCAAATTGCGAAGAGATCGGTATTAAATTCATCGAAAAGCCCGTTGCAGCAGATATATTTATACAAGTCGAACACTACGCAGATTAAATTAAGAAACAATTTTTATCAACATTTTTTAGGCGTTGTAATAGTAACGCCGATGTTGTGGCACAGTTAGATGGTGAAACGTTTCACCATCTAACCATGCCATAACATCGGCGTTACAAGGGCTGTCCTGAAGAAAATTATTGAGAGTATGCAGTGTTGTCTTAATTAAAGAGTATTGAAATTGCGGAGTTACTGGACTTGGTGACGTCACTGCGCCGAGCTGACTGGCATTTGACTGGTCGTCTATCGTCTATCCAAGCCCAAGGTGGCAGTTGCCACTTTCATCAGTTTTTCATTCCTCTCCTGGTCGTACGCAGGATATTATTTTGAGGCTTGGTGGATTCAGGGGGCTTCCTCGTTTGTTTACATTCAAGTTTGTAAATGACTAGCAAAAAAAAAAAGGCTGAACTTTGTTGAAAGTTGTCCAAAAACCAGCAAATACGAAAACTTTTTTGAGACCTTGAGAGTACGCAGAGCAGACTCAGTATCTTTCAAACCTTTTTGAGAGTACGTGGCACACACAGCGCGTATCTTTTGGAGACAACCCTGAGCGTTACTATTACCACGCAAAAAAACGTTGATAAAAATCGTTTCTTAAGGAAAGGCTAGTCCAGCATGGATTTGGCATGTATTCATGTGCGGTGGTATTATATACAAGTGGCCGGTGCTTATGTGAAATTAGCAGTGTTAATTTGTGGTGTGATTTGTGTTGATTGTGTGAATATAAACGTTTAAAATGAGCTTGTTGTCGTGGTTAAATAAAGCAAAAATTGCAACTAGTAAGTATACAGCCTCGTCTAGTAACAATGAAATCGATTGTTAAAGTCTCGAATGCCAGCCTTCTACTTCGACTAGTTTTAATGGTAATTCCAAATTGGAGTCGAGCAATGCAACTGAAAATAGTAACACGAGTGAAAGTGACATTGAAACTACAAGTGACGATGATCCAGAACCCGTTCATAATAAGAAACGAAAACATAGTTGCAATCCGCCAGGGCGAGACTGGCCTGACTGTTGGACAAGTGAAATGTGTGTTTCAAAATGCAGTGAATATGAGTGGCTGTTCGCAAAAGCAAAAGGATTGGTTGCAGTGTGTGTAAAAATGTAAAGAAAATAGTAAACTCTTTTAAAACAAAAGGTGTTCAGTTGTTTCAAGAATGTATAAGTTTCAGCATTGATTCTAATGGGACAACGGAGAAAGAGCAACGCGAGTCTCTGCGAAAATAAATATTTAAACATAAAAAGAGTGAGGCTCATAAATGCGCTGAAAAAGTAGTATTGGGTAGCGAAAAAAAGAAACAAACTGAAAACTGCAATTCTTAAACAAGATTTCGATAAAAACGAAAGCACACAATATGTCTTTAGGACTGAGTACATGATCATTAAAAAAAGGCGGGCTTTTCACTAATTTGCCTTTGGATGCAGACTTCTAAATGTTAAATGGTGTAATTCTTCGGGGCGATCATTCCTGAGCAAACATCGCATGTCATATAGCAAACGAAATGAGAAAAACAATTCTTAAAAAAATCGCAGGAAACAAGTCTAGGCTTGATTTTTTAATAGATGAATCCACTTCAGTGAATAAATGTACCATTTTGGTTGCATGTATTAAATTATTTATACCAAACGGAAATGAAAATGGCAATAATACAAAATTCAATTCTGGAATTACATCTATAACAATTTTTTTTTTATTTTTTGGATTGGATTGAATTGGAAAATACATCATCTTCGAACATACTTAATAGTTTATTGTCTTGTCTGGAAATGCATGGTTTTACTAATCACTATCTGACTCTGAAAACTTTTTATGCGTTGCAAGTGATGGGGCTTCTAACATGATTGGGTGAAAATCCGGAGTAGCGATGCTCGTAAGTAGGCAGAGGCGGATCAAGCCTATTGGGGGCACCTGGCGGTAAAAATTTCAAGGACCTGAGACCCAAACCCCAAAACAAAAAATTCTGTAAGGAATTGAGGATTTTTTCGGAAAGATTCCAGTATTAGGTTCTTAGTGCGTTGCTTAAACCGGCAATATGTAACTAATAATAAACTCAACGTTTCAAGAAAAATCAGATATTTATTCAAAAAATTTAATAGTAATAAATTACCTTAGTGCTTAAAAATGTTTTGTATATAAATTTGTGTCTTGATTTCTCTTTGGCAGATTCATCAATTGTTTTTGTAGTATCTATTTCGTCCAAAATTTTTTGTTCTAGGTATAATATGGCCATGTTGTTCAATCTGTCTTCTCCTATCGTACTCCTTAAATAGTTTGAAAGCGTTTTAAAACTGAAAAGGATCCTTCGCCTGATGCATTTGATATAAAAATAAAAATATTTTCGAAATAATCTCTACATGAGGAAAAGTTCCACTCTCTCTTTATACACTTAGAACTATTATTCAATAGCACTTCTGGCTATTTATTTATCAACACTTCTGATTATTTATTTATAAGTTTCTTACGTTCTTATTATTTCTCATTTTTTAAACAACACATATTAATGTTTTTTCAAATGTTCTTGCAATCATAATAACGTAATATCATTTGTAATCTTTTAATATTACGTGAAATATTTTATCAGGCTTCCAAACAAATTTTTTTACCATCTTTAATCTACATAATCATTATTTTTCAAAATTTCAGAAAAAAACAATAAATAGTACTTACAATTCGATTGGAATTTTTATGTCCTGGTATCTGTATCCAAGCCATAAATATTTCAACAAGAATGGTGCACCAATAATCCCATTAACTATATACCCCATAGTACGCAAACACTTTCTTCCCTATTGAAATTTTATTTATTCTATATAATAAGGATTATTCTTTTAAGGACATAAACGTCCTCTCGTCCTTGAAGATTTATCCAGAAACTCCGACTTTCTCGCGGAAATATGATTTAAACAACGCTCCCATAACATCCAATTACTTTTTTAGCATTCTTCTACGGGCCAAATTAGTCGTTCCTCTCCTCAGTTTTTTATAAGAAAAATGGCGTTGTTGAGAACAGGATTTCCGCCATTATAATTTAATTTCATTTAATTCTAATTTCATTTACTTAATTATACATGATGAGACTGTAATTATGACTGGAGCCCTAATTATATGCACTAAAAAAAACAGGAAATTATGAATGCAAATATCCACATATATGCATTTAAAATGAATAAACATGCAATTAAAATGATTAAACATACACTTAAAATGAATAAACATGCACCTAAAAAGAATGAATATGTACATAAAATTTTTTAATGCTTGAAAATTTAATGTCCAGTATTTTAAAACGTGTGGATATATTATTAACCGCCAAGTAGAAAAATTCGATATACATTAAATCATACGTTTTATACATCGCAAATTCTATGACTAGATATCACAACGTGTTTCTCGTTGTTCTAAACCAGTGGTTCTTTAACGTCCCTAGACAGCGGACCCTCTTCAGAGATCACTCGCCCTTGCGGACCCCCAAGAATTAACTCAAAGTTTAAAACCCAGAATTTGCATCATACATATTTATTTCTAGTGTTTCATCACTGATTTTCACTATTTAAGGAAGGAATTTTTCGTTCCCTCATAATTTATTTTTAGCATTAAAGAGTAAATGCTCGTGTCTTAGTACTTTTCCGAACTTTTGTGGGGCACTGGGAGGATCTCGCGGACCACAGTTGGAGAACAGCTGTTCTAAATAGTTAAGCTTTATCCTCTATCATATAATAGCATTTTTATTGGCCAAAGGGGTCCTTTCTGGAGCTACAAAAGGTATTGACCAGTATTTATAAATTTTTGCGGGTTGTCTATCACGGATAGTTTATCGATGATGAACCCATGTCTATCGCTAAGGGAAATTGCGAAATTTTAGAATAAGTGTTTGTTTTAATTTGACCTTCAATCAATTGCCAGCCAAGCACAGTAAAACTCATCTTTGGTTTTCATAACAAGGATGGTGGCTATAATTCAGCTACGACAACATTTTGGCGATCTAGGGCAGGGGTCTTCAACCCGTGGCCCGCCAACATATTTTATGTGCCCCGCCGGCTCATGAAGAAATACAAATTGTTTAACAGAAAATTGACGCCCCTTTCTCCCTCTGAATCCTAAATATATGTATTTTATTTTATTCACATTTCGTAATAAATATCTCAAAACGCTAGAAATCTGAGTAATATATGGTCTTCCCTCAATGGTGTTTACTTTAGTTTTCTAGCACACATATGGGAATGAGAGGTAGTTGATTGAGAAATTGATTGAGTAATTGAGGAATTGATTGAGTAATGAGAGGTTATTGATTTGAAGTGCAACAGTGATTTAAGAACAAAAATTCAACTTTGGACACTGAATTCTATTCAGATCCACGAGGGGGCCCTGCGCCCCCCCTGGATTTACCTTTGTCCAGTCTAATATTGCTGGTGTAGTAGTGCGGGCCGCGGGCCAACAACAATAATAAGCAAAATGGGTCTTTGGACTGAAAAATGTTGAAGACCCCTGACCTGGGGCATAACCAAACGTGTACATTTACGAATTCCATTGCCTTTCCACTCAGATAAGAAGTAAGAAGAAAGTTCAACTTTAGTATTGTGGTGAAATTTTTCAGATGAGAGAATAATAAAATTCTTAAAATTACTAAAACCCTTAAAATATGCATTTATTCTGGAAATTCATGGTTTTTGTGCATTTATATTCAAAAACACTAAAAACAGCTAAAATATGTAATTGAATATATTACGGGATCTAGTTATGACAGTAGCATTTAATCGTTCTGCACTCATTATTTGAACTAATATGATTTTTAATTAACTTTAATTTAATAAAAAACTTTCTGTACTTATATACGTGAATAATATTAAGTATTGCATCTTTCGCTTTTTGTGTTGTGGTAGTTTTTAACTGGTAATCTTCCAAGCTCGGGGCCCCTGGCGGCCGCCAGCCGCTTAATCCGCCACTGTAAGTAGGAGATATCCAGACATAATTGTGTGGCGCTGCTCAAACCATCATTTGGAATTAACCGTAGAAGATGTAGTGAATGTAGTAGTTAGCATCAACTTCTTTAAAATATTTTTCGATAAAATCTGCAGTTGTACAGTGCATCTCCAAAAAAAAAATTAACTTAAAGCTTACGCGGCGGAGTTGAACATTGAAGTATTTCCTATTAGAAAATTTTTAAATACTCGGTGGGTTGCATAAAGTTTCAAAACAGTAAAAGCAGTATGGAAAAACTATGCAGCTCTCAATAAGAATTTTGAACATACTTCAAACGATAATTTGAGACTGACTTTAGAGCGCGCAAAATATTCTGGTCTAAAAGAAAGACTAACAGAAAAGGCTTTTGTTCTCAATTTGTATATGTAATACATATACATATATATATATATATATATATAAAAGTTTTCCTCGCCCATTCTTGGCGGAAACAGGCTTTGGGACGGGCAGAGCGCCATGTTCCCAAGCCTCTTTTTACATCACTTCTTAATGTGCCATGTCTAGAAACTTCCTGACAATGTGACACGTGTTTAGGATTGTGGCTTTTTGTATTTCAATGTAGGTGTTTGGGTCAATGTTGAGTATCTCCAAATTCGTCGCAAGCGTTTTTGGTACTATCCCTGTTGCTGAGATGACTAACGGGATGATGAGGATCTTTTCCATACCCCATATATCTCGTACTTCATGTCTGAGATCTTGGTACTTGGTGATTTTCGTTGTGTAGGTTGTCTGTATGTTATTGGTGTTGGGTACTGCTATGTCGATTAAGTACGTGGTCTTATTCGATTTATCGACGAGGGTTATGTCAGGACGGTTATGTGGGACTGTCTTGTCTGTTATGATTGCTCTATCCCAGTAAAGCTTGTGTGTTTCGTTCTCATGCACGGTCTCTGGCTCATATTTGTAGTACGGGCATTTTTCTGTCAGAAAGCCAGCATTCGCTGCCAATTTCTGGTGGACTATTTTCGCTACTTGATCGTGTCTATGTTTGTAGTCTGACTGCGCAAGGATCTTGCATCCTGCCATCACGTGTTGGATTGTCTCCGATGCCGCATGACAGTGTCTGCATTTGTCGCTTTCTATGTCTTTTCTCTGGATGAATTTCTGATTGTTCCTTGTTGCGATCACTTGGTCTTGGATGGCTAGCATGAATCCTTCTGTCTCTGGCTGGAGAGTGCCTTTGGCCAGCCAAGAATTTGATGCCTTTTTGTCAACGTGTGGTTGTTGCAGGTCATTGTAGTGCCTGCCATGTAATGGTTTTCCGGCCCAAGTTCTCAGTTTCTGTTCGTTGGCTGTTTCCAGGACACGCTCTTCGGTACTACACAGGTTTAGTGGCGTGTAATTTGCATCTGCTTGTATTATGGCTTGGATGAGTGGCGATCGGGGACTCTTCAACTGGAAGTATTGCCTCATGCTCTGGATCTGCTTGTCATGTAAGTCTTTGAGGTCCGCTTGTCCGCGTCCTCCTTCTTCCCGGGGTAGTGTTTGCCGTTCAATTGCCGTTGCAGGGTGTAGTTGTCCGGCTCTTCTCTGGATGGTTCTCATTTTCCGCTGGAGTTGTTCTAGTTCAGTGTTGGACCATTTGATGATCCCGAAGGAGTAGGTGAGCACTGGTACCGCATATGCGTTAATTGCTTGCGTGGTGTTCTTCCCGCTCAGTTTCGTCTTCACAATGCTTCTAAGTCTTTCTTGGAATGCTTGCGTGAGCTGGACTTTGACTTTCTTGTGCTCCTGCTGCCGTTTTTGCATTATCCCTAGGTATTTGTAGGTTTCGCCCTCGTCCAAGGTCTTCAGTAGTCTCCCGTCTTCGAGTTCGATGCCTGGTAAATCTTCTTTGCTATTCTTCTGTATTTTGCACTTATCGAGGCCGAATTCCATTCCTATGTCCTTGGAGAATGTCTCTGTTATACTGATGAGTTGTCGGAGTTGGGTGATTGTTGGCGCGTATAGCTTGATGTCATCTACGTACATGAGGTGGGAGACTTTATGTAGGTTTCTCTTGTCTTTCTTCAGCATGTATCCGTATTTACTTGTGTTCAGCATCCTTGACAAGGGGTTTAACGCCAAGCAGAACCACTGGGGGCTTAGTGCGTCTCCTTGAAAGATTCCGCGGCGGATGGGGATCTCGGCCGTTTCTATTTTACTGTCTGGCGTGTTTAGCTGTAACCGGGTTCTCCATTGTTTCATGCTGCTCTGTAGGAATCGGATGATTGAGGGATGCACTTTGTATATGCTGAGTATTTCAAGGAGCCACGAGTGCGGAACAGAGTCGAAAGCCTTCTTGTAGTCTATGTATGCGGTGTTGAGTTTTCGCTTTTGTTTTCTTGCTTGTTCCAGGATAACTGAGTCGATGGTAAGCTGCTCTTTACATCCCAGAGTCCCTTTCTGGCATCCCTTTTGTTCTTCCGTCATTAAGTTGTTGCTTTCGCTGTGCCGGCTTATTTTTTCAGAGATGCACCCCGTGAGTATCTTGTACAGGGTGTTAAGGCACGTAATGGGTCGGTATTTCGCTGGGTTACTGGTATCCTGGTCCTTCGGTAGGAGGTAAGTTATTCCCTTGCAGAGGAATTCAGGCATTTTGCTGGGGTCTTCAATTATCGCCGTAAGTTCCTTGGCTAATGGGCCATGGGCGCTGGTAAATTTCTTGTACCAGAAGTTGTGTATGCCGTCAATACCGGGTGCTTTCCAGTTGTGCGTACGTTGGATTACCTGCTGGAGTTCCTCTATCGTGATGCCCGTGTACTCCATCTCCTCTATTCCTCTCGTAGCCTCCATTTCTTGCTGAATCCAGGGGGCGCTTTTGTGCTGTACTTCATTGGACCATAGTGTCTTCCAGAAGGTCTCTATTTCTGCTGGCTTTGGGGCTTCGTACTTGTCTTTGTTCGCTGGGGTCTCTCGAAGCTTCCTGTAGAAGGCCTTCTGGTTTGCTTGGAATTGCATGTTCTGTTGTTTTCTGTTGGTATAGTCTTTGTATCTTCGGAGTCTTCTGGCGTATACACCCAGTTTTTGTTTGAGGGTATCCAGATATTCGCTGATGTGTTTATTGGGCTCTTCGTGTCTTGTATGAATCCTATTTCTCTTAAGGGCCATCTTCACTTTCCTCACTAATTTCTTACTCCTATTTCCCTGCATGTACTGGGTTATTCGCCCTATGCTGCTGCGGAGCTCTTCTATTCTTTTCTCCAGTCTCACTTGCCATGGTGGTTGGGCTTTGTTTCCTCTGTTACTTCGGCCTTCGTTCCTTACTTCGTACCCATTGGCGCGTGATGCCGCTACTGCTGCACAGTATATGGCGGTGTGTATTTCCTGTAGGGAGTTGTGGTTCTGTAGGTGTAGTGGTAGAGTATGTTCATTGAGGATCTTGGTTGCTTTGCAGAGTTTCCAAGATGCCGGTTGGCGTGGTATTCTTGGCCTTGTTGCGGCATCCGAGCCTTCATATTCCGCCAGGGCACATTGGAAACCTTCTTCCATTTTCTCCACGTCCCTCCTCTCTTCTTCTTCTATGCTTGGTTGGAGCGGTTCTCTTGCGCTACTAGCTGGTGCTTCAGGGTTGGCCACACTGGTTGAAGTGTTTGCCAGGTCATTGGCGACTTCATCTCTTAACCTTTGTAGTATGGGCTCTGCTAAGAGATTTCTGGTTATTATGTTCCTGCGTTGGGTTGTTATCCTTTCTATACTGATGTCCAGGTGTGGGTACTGTTGTGCGAATTTGGCGTGAAGTGTGGGTCTGTAATTTGTCATGTCTGTTTCCAGCTTTGTAATCGTATAGTAGGTGCGCATGATGTAGGTGTTCATATCTATTGTCCATGACATGCGCTGGCGTGGTCTTTCAGCCCTAGTGGTTGCACCTATACTAGGCTGCAAAGCACTTTGGGCTGTGTTGGTTCTAGTAGCCGTACAGTTGGAGGCGCCGCTACAACCGCCGACACCTCCAAGGAGAGACTGTTGCATATTTTTCGAACTGGCCCCTCTGCTTAAAACTCGAACGCGGTTCTGATTTAAGAGCGCGACAACCGATGCTCCATTCATATTTTCATTATGGTTCATATCATCAGAGTCTGAGATATATATATATATATATATATATATATATATATATATATATATAAAGCTTGAGGGGAAACTGGGGCCAGGCCCCAGGCCTGGTTCTTACTTACCAACTGGACTACCAAATTTCCTTATTGTGACAGGCGAGTACCTTTCTATTCTAGCGAATACCGTTCTTGTCTAGAGAGTTCAGTCCTTGTCTAGCGAGTTCGTCACGATTCATCGAGTCCAGCTTATGGTATTATTTTTTCCAATACAGTCGAACCTCGTAAACGCGCGAATACACTTAGCACGATCTGTTTCCTGAATTCCCATCAAATTCCGTTAGAATTCCTGTACGTTTTAATTCTTTTAACGCGAAAACGATTCACACAAAATACCACCAAATGAAAACAAACTAATAATCAATGGCCCTTGGAAAATTTCCTCCGTTTAACACAAACAAAACCTGCTTTTCCAAGTCTTGCGATACAATTTTTTCAAGTTCTCTTCTTTCCTCAAAATAGAGGGTTCCAAAGAAGGAGAACATAATGACATCTTTTAGAGGTGGTGGCTTTCGTTCTAACAGACCTAGATGTCTGAAGTGACCACATTACCTCAACAACAATAGAAGGAGTTTCCATGGTTTAATTTCTATTATCCCTATATGCATACTATGAGACACATGCCTGTAGCCAAGATGGGGGTTTCCCCATCGTGTTGTTTATATATATATATATATATATAATAATTCGCGGGTGCCCTATGCTCCATATGCCCCTTGCCTTTCTCCAGTTGCCCCTTCATCCTCGCTATAGGCCTGATGAAACAGTTGGAAGCCGGGTGTTTTTATTTTTCGTTTACTTTATGCAAAATGGGATTTTATCCTTGATTCGTTGGACATTTAAGTGTAAAAATTCATCGAAAACCCAAAAATTGTTGAGTTTTGGAGAAAAAAATAAAAATTCTAAATGATGTGGATTATAATAAACAGTTATTTCGACACTGGCGTAAGGTTTAAAAACACGACGTTTCGGGAGCCAACTGCTCCCTTTGTCAAGTGAAGGCAGAATGAAGAGTTCGTGAAAGTCCTAAGCTTATATACCCGCATGTTGGGAATCCCCATCTGACGCCATTTGGTGCGGAGCAGTTCCAGCTGGGGAAACCCCAATCGGGGAAACCCTCGCCGGGAAAGCCCCCGCACCCGACGATGTCAGATGAACACCCCCAACTCGAGGTTTTGCAAAAATCCTGTAAGGTTCTGGTAGAGGTTTTGCGATGTTTATTGCACGACTCCTCAAACCGTAGGTTTCCCATGATTCCAGAAAAAGTCTACTCCCCAGATTCGTCACATTCTGATGTAATATTTTCATCGAATGCCAATCTGGTTCGTGACCCTCCCTGAAGACATGTTCAGCCAACTGGTTTGAATCGTCTCCCCTAGCTACCGCACGCATATGCTCCTTCCCTCGTAGACGTATCGATCTTCCCGTCTGTCCAACATACACCTTGTCACAGTCTCCACACGGTATTTGGTAAATAGCACCAGATTTTTCCTCCTCAGGGACGCGATCCTTAACTTTAAGTAATAGATCACGCAGGGTGTAGACAGGTTTGTAGTAGGTCTTAACATTCACACAACTGAGAATTCGAGACAGCTTTTCTGAGACACCCGCCACATATGGCAAAACCACTGATGTCTTCCTAGTCTCATCCTCTACATTCCTGTTTCCACCACTAACACCACATTGGTTACGAGCGATAAATTTAGTCGGGTAACCGTTCTTTTTCAACACGCTTTTGTTGCGTCGTAATTCAACATTGCGAAGGTCATCATTACAACAATGTGTAAAGGCTCGTCGGTGCAAGGCTCTAATGACAGATGCTTTGTGTGATGCCGGGTGATGAGAACGAAAGTCAAGATACCTATCAGTATGTGTTGGTTTCCTAAACACCGTAGTCAACAGTCGCCCATCCACATCTCTATTTATCCGAACATCTAAGAAGGGTAATGAACCTCTATCTTCTTCCTCTAACGTAAATTGAATATGAGGGTTCAAGCTGTTCAAATAGAGATGAAAATCAGCAACTGAAGACCTTGGTAGGATAACAAACGTATCATCGACGTATTGCTTCCACACCTTGACACAGTAAGTACACTCATCTAAAGCACTGTTTTCAAATGCCTCCATACACAAATTTGCCACCACACTCGAATGTGGATTATGCGAAGTTGAAAAATATATCGATTACCCCGTAAAATTCATGATTGCAAAGAATATTTTATAGCCGATTTTAAACAGTTGAACTTGCTTGTATAGTTCAATAAGTTTGGAGTCAGCTCGAAAAAAATTAGAGTTGCCGAAAATGAGGATGTTAGAATAGCGCTAATGAGGTGGAGCCGAGAGATTCGAACGCAAAGTCTTACTCTCATGGGTGCGATTTTGCAAGAAAAGGCTCGCTTTTATACTGATGCTCTGAATGAGAGTAATGTTAAATGCTTACCTGGATTACAATAATTCAAGGACAAGCATGAGTAATTTGCAAAAATGTTTGTGTTAAGTAAGACATTTATTATGGGCTTTAACCTAACGTTTATACTAACATTACTTTTGTTAAATATGTGGTAATATATATATATATATATATATATATATATGGCCTGCAAAAGGGTTGCTGGTATCTAACTGGAAGGAGACCCACACGCTGAACGTATGTGACGATGTGTGGAACCGGCCAGGCCAGTAACCTAGTGTCCTACCCCGCCTTCAAGTGGTGCAGGCTGGGCTTTCTATTTATGAGGCAAATTAATATTTGCTGCACGGATAGAAAGGCGGAAGGGGAGGGCTAATTCACCAACCCGTCTAGCCAGCGTGGTGAAATGATGGCTAATTCCTCCAATATGCTAATACACCAAAAACCATGGCCCCTAGTCTCCAGGTGCTGGAGTGCTCCTGATCAAGGCAGCGGTCAGCGTGGCATGAAAGCAGGGGGTGCTAAGAATCACTGGAATGGCCCAGGCTGCCGTTTGTTATTGACCTTGGCAACGTATAATGGACGATCCCTTGCTTCTGAAGCAAAACTTCAAGAATTGGAAGAAGAACTTGACAAGATCAAATGGGACATTGTAGGACTCAGTGAAGTTAGAAGAAAAGGTGAAGAGTTGGTGGAACTTAAAAGTGGACATTTGTTTTATTATAGAGGAACGGAAACTGGAAGAACAAGTGGTGTTGGCTTCTTAATCAACAAAAGAATTAAAGACTACCTTCTTGAAGTCGAAAGCACGTCAGATCGAGCAGCGAGGCTCGTTGTTCAACTAACCCAGCGATACCAACTTCAGATAGTACAGGCATATGCACCAACATCAAGCCATACCGACGAGGAGGTTGAGGAATTCTATGAAGAAATCAAACAGCTACATACCAAGGGGAAACAACATATCAAGCTCATCATGGGAGATTTTAATGCAAGAATTGGACAACAGGAACAAGGAGAGACATCGGTTGGTAAATACGGATATGGGGAAAGGAATGAACGTGGCGATCAACTCATAGAATTTGCCGAAGCTGAAAATCTTAGCATCATGAATTCATTTTTTAGGAAGAAACCGCAAAGAAAATGGACATGGAAACACCCCAATGGGGGAACTAGCGAAATTGACTATATCCTGGCAAACAAGAAATCAATTATTGAAGATTGCAGCGTACTGAACAGATTTAATACTGGAAGTGATCATCGAATGGTGAGATGTAAAATGCACTTAAATACTAAACTAGAAAGGCAGAAGCTCATTAGGAAACAAGTATGTAAGAGGGTGGATTTAATGAAACTAAAAGAAAATAC
>QLNU02015270.1:76704159-76728640 GCA_006491805.2 Dysdera silvatica
GCGATAAAAGCAAGTTTAACCTTTTCTCATCTGATGTAATTCAGTATGTTCGGCGCCTTTCAAACAAAAGAAACACTGTCAAATATCAAGTTCCAACCAACAAGCATGGCGGAGGAAGCGTTATGGTCTGGGGGTGTTTTTGCCTCCATTGGGTGACCTCTAGTTCGTATTAATGGAAACATGGATTGCTTCAAATATTGTAATATACTTGAAAATGTTATGCTACCTTATAGCAAGAGGAAAATTCGTGGTCGTTGAATTTCCCAACATGACAGTGACCAAAAACGCACATTGTAACGGATCTGCTTAAATTTTTAATTATCTTTATTATCAATAGATGGAAACACTTACTTAACAGGAATAATTGTTAATTCTAGGATCATGCGACCTGACCTACTTTGCAGAGACAGCTAGGCTTTCGCGTGTAACGGACGCAAGGTCCGTGTTAGTTAAATCAAATGACTGCATTGAGTTGTGAACGGACTAGTAATGTAATATTGTATATAGTGATTGAGCTACCGTGTGTAGGTTTTCATGCTAAAAGGATTACCAGATCACGTTCATTTTCTTCGTTGCAGTTTGTTTCGTGTAAAAATAAAGTATACCTGCGTCTGAGCTCGCTGTTATGTTTTAAAATGGCGCCCAACTCGAGGCCGACCTTCTGAACCAGAGAGACTGTCTAGACAACATCCAGTCTAGAGCGTACGCGAAGATAAACAAGGTAAATGTTTTTATCTTTCGGAAAGATGTGGAATTCGTAATTTCCGTAAAGGCATTTTTCAATAATCGTCAACATTAAATGATGTTTTGTTTTATCTTCCAGATAAAGTTCTGTTTTATTAATCGACAAGATTAATTGTGCTCCTTAATCAACAAGATTAAGTGGAGTTGTAGTGTTTTATTAATCAACAAGATTAAGTGGAGTTGTAGTGTTTTATTAATCAACAAGATTGTGTTCCGTAAATCAACAAGATTAAGTGGAGTTAAGAAAATGTTGGATTTTTGGCCAAAGCAAGAAAAGTGGAGCTCCGAACCTTGGCAGAAGTGTTAGGGGTACAAGTGGATGAAAGTTTGAAAATAATTAACCTAAAAAGCTGATTCTGATGAGTCAGCCTTATGAGGAAGACGAAGAGTTTGTGAAAACTCTCCTAGAGAACGTGACTGAAGAGAGAGAACGACCAGAAGCACAGAGGGCAGAAGCACAGAAAGCAGAAGAGCGTAAACAAAAGTTTGAGCTGGAAAAGTTGCGACTCCAATTGGAACTTTGGAAATTAACGTTGGCCTCTACTTCCCAGCAGGTAAGCTCTGAAGCAAACGGAAATAGGATTATGCTGGGAACTGATTTTCTAGAAAGTGTAGGAATGGTGCCAGACCTAAAAAACCATTGTGGGTTTTTTGAAGACACTCCTATTCACAAATACCCATTCGGAAAGGATCGTTCTGTTAGACCAGAAGCTATCACGCAAACCCATAATCAACCTTATGACTATCCTTGTCATTTCAGACAAAGTGAGGGAAACAACTTAACCTCACTTCCACGAAATGAGCTAAACACTTCGTTGGAAAAGTACAAGAATATCTTCCAGCCAGGGGGAGAGGCTGCCCCTGTAATAAAACCTTACATCGACACAGGAGAGCATCCGCCTGTTGCTGTTCCACCATACCATATGTTGCCTGGTCGGAAGGAGATCATGAAAGAAAGAATTGAAGACCTTCTTCAGAAGAATGTTATCGAGGAGCGTGAATCCTCATACAGTGCTCCTGTTGTTTTGGAAACAACAGGAAACCAAAAAGGTTTATTCAAAACCAAACCTCGAGTTTCGTTTATGTGGGGTCTATAGGGAACTGAACGAAGTAACTGTGCCCAACACCATTCATTTCATCGCATCGACGATTTAATTCAGAGTGCGAAACACAGGGCTTGTATGTCAACCATTTACTTGAAATCTGTATATCCTCAGTGGATAGAACATCCTCTGGACCGAGACAAGTCTGCATATACCTGTTCATTTGGGACTTTTCCATTTATTAGAATGTCACTAGGCCTCCGTAATTTACCTGCCATTCGTTTCGCATTGAATACTGCAAAATCCCAATCTACAGGACAAACGGCTGCTTACCTAAATTTTGGAAGAGACCTACGAACCACTGACAACATCGAAAATGACTTACGTGAAATCCTAAACAATGATAATTTCATTCCAGAATTTACGCCTTACCTAACGAAATTTGCTGACATTACTGTCCAAGTTAAGGAAGTTATGATGCAACAAAAAGGTCAACCAAAGCGGTGTACTGATCAACGTCGCCAGCCTGCCCCTGTCTTCCAACCGGGAGATCGAGTGTATGTGATCCAGCACAATCTCAATAATGCTACCAAAGGTCATAGTGCCAAATTCATGCCCAGGTGTGATGGACCATATGTGATATTGACCCAGCGATCACCAACAACTTATGAAGTTGCTGATGTGGAAAGACTCCAAATACCAGTTGGAGTGTACCATTCTTCCGCCTTAAATGCTTATACCCAAGGAGAGGCTGTAGTTCCAAAAAAACCATTAAGGACGTGGACGACCTCCAAAGAAGTTTTAGTGCCTTCATCCTGGTTATTTGTCGGGGCGTCAGCCGTAACCAGAGGGGGAGTGTGTAGCGGATCTGTTTAAACTTTTAATTATCTTTGTTGTCAATAGGTGGCAGCACATACTCAACAGGAATAATTGTCAATTCTAATGTCATGTGCCCTGACCTACTTCGCAGAGACAGCTGGACTCTCGCGTTTAACGGTCCGTGTTAGTTAAATCAAATGACTGTATTAAGTTATAAACGGACTAGTAAGGTAAATATTGTATATAGTGATTGAGCTACCGTGTGTAGGCTTTCATGCTAAAAGGATTACCAGATCATGTTCATTTTCTTCGTTGTATTTTGTTTTGCGTAGAAATAAAGTGTACCTGCGTGTGAACTCTCTATTATACTACAACATCTCAACATGTCAAAGACTTTTTGAAGCAGAAGAAAGTTCAGATGTTTGATTGACCTGGTCAAAGCCCAGATTTAAACCCAATCGAGCACATGTGGTCAGAACTAGACAAACGTGTCAGACGCCAAAACTACACAAATAAGGATACCTTTTTCGATTCTTTGTTCTGTGAGTGGAGAAATATTCCTCAAGAGGGGATTGTATATTTAACCGGCATAATGCCAAAACGCATGGCATTTATTGCTTCCAGTGGCTATCCAAACAAATATTAAACACTGAAGTGTTTTTTGCTTTTAAGTTATCAGTCAAAACAAGACTGAGCTATAAAAATAACATTTGTCAAAATACTTATGACCCAAGAGATTAAGATCAAGTATAATTTCTATTATTACAAGCTTTGAAATAAATGCTGTTTTATACATTTTTAAGTATATATATTCATTCATTTTATTACATATCGTATTAAGTATATATATTCATTTATTTTATTCAATTAGAATAAAACATAGAGGAAATAAAATATTTGAACAAAAACTGTTTGTCAAAATACTTATGAGCGCTACTGCATAAGTAAACTTAGCGTTTTTTAAAATTTAGATTCTTTTGCATTCACTGGTATTTCGAAATTGGCTTCAGAAAAATTTCTAAAAATTCAGGGGAAGGTAAAAAATTTCGCAACCTCGGACTGACATCTGCCTATACACTCATCCAATATTATACAGATTTTTAAATCCCTGAATTTTCAAAATTTAAAATTCCAATCTTAAATATAAAAACAAAACTTCCAATCTAATTTAAAGTTTCAAAACCGAAATCTTCCAATCTAATCAAGATTATTAAAATCGAAATCTTCAAACCTAATCAAGATTTTTTAAATCTAAATTTTCAGATCTAACCATAATTTTGTAAAATGAAAATCTTCAAACCTATAATCTGACTTTTCAAAATCTAAATCTTTGAATCTATAAATCGAAAGTACCCATTTCCAATCGATTGATTTTATAATCTTATATAATCTCAATATTATATAAGCCAGTCCAATCTAAATATTCTATAATATAGTCTAAACTAGATATTCTATAATCTATCCTAAATAACTTATAATCTTATCTAAGTATTCTATAACATAACTTCTTAAATATCCTATAACAATCTTATCTAAATATCCTATGGTAACTATCAAATACCTAAGTAATATTTCCTCATTAAACGTCCTATATTCTTCTTCTAATATCCTATATTCGTCTTATTCAGTCATTCCGGCACAATCTTATAAAAATACTTCTATAATCTTATCAAAACATTCTAAACTCTATAATCTTATCAAAACATTCTAAACTCTGTAATCTTATCAAAACATTCTAAACTCTATAATCTTATCAAAATATTCTATACATTAGTACAATCTAAATATTCTATTTAATCTAAATATTCTATTTAATCTAAATATCTCTATTTAATCTAAATATTCTATTTAATCTAAATATTCTATTAATCTAAATATTCTATTTAATCTAAATATTCTATTTAATCTAAATATCTTCATTAATCTAAATATTCTCATTTAATCTAAATATTCTCATTTTAATTCAAATATTCTATTTAATCTAAATATTCTATTTAATCTAAATATTCTATTTAATCTAAATATTCTATTTAATTCAAATATTCTATTTAATCTAAATATTCATTAATCTAAATATTCTATTTAATCTAAATACTCTATAATCTAATTGAAACATTCTATACATTAATACAATCTAAATATTCTATTTAATCTAAATATTCTGTGTAATTTGATCTAAATATTCTGTATAATTTGATCTAAATATTCTATATGATCTAAATATTCTGTATAATTTGATCTAAATATTCTATATAATCTGAACTAAACATTCTATCTAATTCGATCTAAATATTCTGTATAATCTGATCAAAATATTCAATAATCTAATATAAGTTTTTAACCCCTAAATCTTCTATAACATTATCTGAATTTTCAAACGATATATATCTTCCAATCTAACATAACTTTTCGAAATACTCTACTTTTGTTTACAGAGAGTGCTGCCTAATCCTTTTATTCCTAGAATGTGGGGGTTCAAAATCCAATTTTTCCCGGAAATATACTGAACAATTGTTTTATTACTGCTTTATAAAATGGCCTCTTGCATTAACGCCCACAAAGCGGCAGGTTTGCTGCAGAAATAAACGAACGCCCACACAGAGCAAAATCAACACGGGATGTCGCAATGCAGCTTTTATCATTGCCATAACGCCTAGACTAGGAAGTGATGGATAAATTGTGACCTATGATGGCTATTTGACGACTTCGGTCATTCGTAACGTAAGATGATATCAACTCTAATAGACAATCCGCCGAAAGGCTAATTTATATATTGGCAAAGGGTATCGGGTAAAGTTATATAAATAAAGTCAATGGAAGAAAAGTTAGCACGGCGACAAACCTTGAAAGGAATGTTCCATCCTTATAATATTTAGGATATTAAATAAATATAATAAAGGCAAGAAAAATAATTACGCATTTATTGTAAGTCTTTTTTATTAAAATTTAGGGAGAACATAACGGTCACTAAAGCGCTAACTTGAAGGAAATATTAAGAGGAGAGACCTCTGTAAGCCTCAAGCACATTTATTTACTCAGACTTAATTTTTAATTTCCAGAGGAGAGGGGCTCTATCTTCACCCCCTAGTTCTATTAAGAAGAGTCGTCCAATTACTTGAATTGACAACAAATACAAAAATCTTTCATTTATTACAATTATTTCATAATTATTACAAATTTACATGCCTATGTTGGGGTGTGTGAAGAATGATTTAACCAAAGAAAAAGAAATGTGCTTTTGAGATCATAGGATTAAAAAGAGAAAGAGATTGGAATATAGTTTTGTTGTTTTATTAATTTAGTAGTTTTGCTTTTGGTCTTTGCAAGAGGAGGAGAGTTTATTGAATTGTTGATGTTTTCGACACTTTAGTTTCGTGTAATAAAGATTAATAGATTACAGCTAGATAGACCTTGTGCTAGAATCATTCGATTTCAAATTCTGCTGCCTGCGTTGCCTTTTGTTTACAGAGTGTAACAAAGTACGTAAGCCTGTTTCTTTCCTCCTTCTCCTAAATAAAATTTTGTTACATCGCTACCACGAATGTAAAAAAATGAACGATAATAATAAGAGTTAAGGTATATGGTAATGAAAGAATAAGAGGTAAGCAATATGGTAATGAAATTAATGACACATATCGACAACAAACAAGAGTTAACGTACAAGAGATTTTTTAGAGACCGAAGGGACGTGGAGACCGTCTTAACATTGACGCATCTGAGGATCGCATATTAATATGAAGTAAATCTTTTTCAAGCAGCGATACATGTCAGAGCACGATATGACATCGAGTCAAATAGCAATCTAATGTTATTCTACAGTTAAATGGGCTTATTTCGTCCATATTCCGTGATAGTTGCTTCTTATTGTTGTTGATTTGTATGAGGTGGTGGTAAGAAGGGTGGCTATAGATTATAGAGTTGCATTCCCAGATGAGGTCTGTTCCAGGGACAGAGTTTGAAGAAATGGGTGTTCTACTCCAGACGTACAAGATGAGATGGATGATGAAACCAAAATGCACAGGGTCCAGAAGAGAAAGAGAGAGATGATGGAAACAGAATGGAAACATGATGGAAGCTGGATGGACAGTCCGTGATGGAAACAGGATACAGGAAACATGACGGACGGGCCTATGATGATCGAAAGAGCTAAATATGAAAATATATAGGACGTTACAGAAAACAACCTGAGTCAGATTAAACCAAGCGCAATCTAGCAAGAAAGATATATCGTAGGTGAGAACTTCTGTGAAAAGATAGCCGTGGTCGTTGCAACTGCCTACCAGCATATCTTAGATATGCTTGATTGATTAGCGATTTCTGGATCTAGGTCATAGGATGACATGAAGACTATGAAAGAATTATTGTGAGAGTATTTGAGGATTGGCGTTATCATTCTAATCCCTGAGAGACTTAACTGCATAGACAATACATTTAAATTTATAATGGTGTCGATATACAGGCTTACTGGCAAAGTACGAGTATGTTGTAGAAAAACTATGGAAGATAAGCTCCCATAAGGGATAGTTCCCCTGATGCTAAGCCTCAGTGATGTAATGGTTCGACCTGTTGCGTTGCCATTTTACCATTTTTTTTCTTTCCAGGTTCTTATGTTATAAAAAATAAAATAGAAATAAAAGTAGAACAGAACGAAAATCAAGGGCTTGAATCCAAATAGTATCAGACATTTGCTATGTTTTTTTCAGCTCATGGATGAAACCTGTAAGAGGAAGAAGTTGAAATCGGAAAATTGTAAATTCTGGAGGAGTATATCTTTCTTTACACTACAAAATGCAAAATAGGAAGTCTGCTTCGAATTATGTTTATAAGACTTTTACATGCAATTGAATAACATCTTAGAAATATCTTAATGTACATACTTAAGAATATGTATACTTTACGGGACACTGACACAACTTTCAGGCTCGCATTTCGCAAGTTCGTATCCACACATGACCCAATAAAGCTCTAAAAGCATTCAATAAAACGTTGTTTCCGTTACAAAACTAGTGCCGGAATCTAATAACACAATAGCTGTAAATAGTATGCCATAAATTTCCTCTTCTATATAAGAGCATCGTCACAGAAAATTAAATACACCCCATTGCGCCAATGCATACTCGTCGCTGGACCATATCGCCTCATAAAACCGAAATCTGGTACAGACCCTCTCGTAAAACCGAGCTAACTCGTTCAAGACAACCGGCAAATCACGTATTAACTTTTAGGATAGTATAGGTGATTCCAGATTTCCGGGTTAGTAATAGGACATCAAGTATTTGGGAGAAACGCGAGTCTTTTTTTTTGTTTGTTTGTTTATTCGTTTCAAAATATTTTTAATACAGATCCAGCATCTCTAACCCAAAATTCGGAAAATCAGCCAACCGTGTTTTGAATTTTAAAGCGTATAATCTGGTGGAGCTGAAAAGAACACAATTTTTTCTAAATGTTTAAATGACAAAATTTTTATAAGAATTCCTTCTTAATTTATATAAAAAAAATATGAATATACACATATAAAATGCAAAAGTTTCCTTTTGCATTTTATATGTGTATATTCAATATATCCAATCGTTTCCTTTTCTTGTCACATATAAGCTGCAAATGGAATAAAAGTTCAATTCTCTGAAATAAGGCAGTCAAACTCGATTTCGGATAAGGAAAAATTCAGATAATCTGGAAATTCAAATTTTCAGTCTAGATGTGCAAAGAATCTAGCATATTCACCCGAAAACAAAAGTTAACTCACAAAAAAGAGAGATAATATTGGGAAAGGTAATGAAAGAAAGCTATAAAAATTAATTAGGGAAAGATTATAAAAAGTAATTAGAAAGGAATTACAAAAAGTAATTAGAAAAGAATTACAAAAAGTAATTAGATAAAAATTTAAAAAAAGTAATTAGAAAAGAATTACAAAAAGTAATTAGATAAAAATTTAAAAAAAAGTAATTAGAAAAGAATTACAAAAAGTAATTAGATAAAAATTAAAACAAGTTGTTTGAGAAAGATTATAAAAAGTACTTAAAGAAAAATTATAAAAAGTAATTAGAGAAAAATTAGAAAAGTAATTACAGAAAAATTAGAAAAAGTAATTGGAGAAAATCAGCAAAATTAGTTAGAGAAAAATTAGAAAAAGTAAATAGAGGAAAAACGTAATAGATGGAAGTCTGAAAGATCATATCGAAAAAAGTAACAAAATCTGATGACGGGAAGAAGGGCTCTGACCTCAGATAATGTAAGGATCCACAGAGGGGAAAAGAAGAAAGTAAAACTGGCCTAGATTTGACTATCGTGGATTTACAGACAGACTCGAACAGTGCGTTATAGCTCTGCTATCTCTGACAGATTGTTCAAGCTGTTAGAGCGTATTACTGTAATTCCTGTTCCGTTTCTTTTGCGTAATTACTTCGTTCCGCTTTGTTTGTATTTTATGACGTAAGATACTAAAGTGGGCGCCGATATAGGGAAGAGGTGGAGCCAATTATTAGTATATATATATTTATTTATTTTATTTATTTATTTATTTATATTTATATTATAGTCCCATAGGTGTTCAAAATTTGATTTGTTTCCGATTCTTGCTATGCATGCAGTACTTTAAAAAAATTTACAGTCACATTTTAAAATAAGGACATTTAAAATTTAAATCTAAATTTTTAAATTTAATTTAGCATTTTAAATTTAGCTCATTACTAATTGTCAAGCAGTATCAATTATTTTTGTAGCATTTTAGTATCTTGTACATTCACTAAAACGTCTGACAGCGTTGAGAAGGAGGTAATGATTTTATTCAGCCACTCCCTAGAAGTACTCATATGGGCGCCTATGAAGATAGCTACTAAAATAATGGTACACCAGAACTAGCAGTCAACTGAGGGATTCGAACCCTGGTCGCCTAGGGTAGGATTTCTTAACCTTTAGGAGGCCGAGTCCTGGTAAATTTTCTTTTTCTTTTTTATAAGACGATGGCTAGGTGCCAACAAATGTACTCGTGAATACCTCTCTCTTTTTTTTTTTTTTTTGAAGTTCATGCATTAAACAAATGGTTCCAAAACTTTTTCGGTTCTCGGCACCCTTGATGAATTTAAGTTTTCCCGAGGCGTCCTAAATTCTAACACATATGCACTTTGCCTATGTCAAATTCTAACATACACTTTGCCTATGTCAAATTCTAACATACACTTCGCCTGTATCAAGTTCTAATGATTACGCTTAGGTCAAAATAAATAAAACACATATTGAAGATCACAAAAAAAAAAAAAAGTAATTGGCATAGGCGTAGAATGGGCCCGTGGGGCTCAACCCCCACCCCCCAATGTATTTTAATAAGGATTTGAGCTCCTCAATAATTTACCAATATTAAAAAAATAAATTTTAGTTTACGAGAAATGTTTTGGTGCATTTTCATTCAAGAATTATTTTAGAAATTTTTATGTTCTTGTTAGTTGAACATCTATCCGGTTTTCTTTTAAACTTTACGACGCTTCCTTGTTGACCAACAGCTAGGGAAAATATTAGATATTTTGTGGGCTTTTGAGGACGTTTTTGAAGTAAAAAAAAAATATATATATATTCATCAATGTAATCTATCGATTTATAATAGAATATTTTACAATATATTGTAAACTGGATGAGACGTCTCAGAAATTCTTTGATGGTTTCAAGGGTGGAATGCTTATTTCCTCTCTCAGGTTCGCTTCAGTTAAAAAAAATCGTCGATTATTACTTTTTTTTTTAATTTCGAGTTTAATTTTTTTTTAATTTTCTCTAAAATATCTCATCCTTTTTCCTCAGTAAATCCAGGGTCCGAAAAGTTTTGTTCGTTAAACACGATTAAATTGTATTCTGCATTTAATCATTATACTAAACTAATTTTATATTTTCCACCCCAAATGCGAGCGTGTTATAAATAGGTTCTAATGTATGTGTTTGCGTACACGCATTAATTAATTAATGAAAAATTATTGGTTAATTATGAATTAATTAGTTTACTTATTTTTTAATAAATTACTTGGTAACTATTGGAGCCCCAAGCCTCCCAATAATTTTGGAAACTCTACGCCTATGGTAATTGGAAAAAAATCAACTGATTATATGTAAGCGGTAGGGTGGGTGAACCTGTTGATCGCTGCGCATTTTCTCAAATGGTGGAATCAAACTGAACGCGGGACACCCTCGTTTCTTTCTCCACATTGATTTTCGCGCGATAATTAGTTTTAAAACAGCGATCGTCGAAAACCCAGCTTCATGCAAATAATCGTAAGTTTGTTTGTTTGTTTGTTTGGCTTTTTTATGGCGCAAGAGCATCTGGGCTATATACTGCGCCACATATAGTCGTAAGTGGAATGAAAAAAGTGGTAAAACTCAAAGAATTTTCAAATAGTCGTAAGTAAAATGAAAATTCTTTGAGCTTCACCACTCAGACGGAGGAAAGAGAAATTCCTCTTTTACTAGATACCCAAAATTCAGGAAGACTTCTGCAAATAGTTATTATAATAAATAAGTTGCTAGTTTGCACCAGGTCCGCTAGATGGCGCGTCCTATCACACTGGATGGAAAATGGAACTAAAACGTTGGAAATTTTGTAATGTTATTTCTCGCCCCCAAGGGCCCCTCCCCCTTTCAAAACGTTTTTACTACCAATACTTATTCATTAGCGAGGCTGTAAAAAATTCTTGCCTCCACAAAAAAATTTCTGGTTAAGGCCTTATTGTTAACAACTCTTTACAGAGATAACAGACAACAACAAACCAGTGTTTAAGTTAAATGTGCTTCTGCTTGATGACGTTCACTTTACCATAAAATGAATATTCTAGTTACATTTCCAGTTTCATTTTCGCATACAATGCTCCTTACTAAATTTCGTATTTCTTATGCTTATTGTGATGCTGTAGACAGTTCTTTTAATATATGTCTTTATAATGAGCTTAATGGGTCAAAAAGGTCCCTGAGCTTGTGAAATTAAAATAGAGAAACTATAGTTGCTTTCGCTTCTTTTTTGGTTTTACGGCTCAAAGACTACAGTGGTCATGCTGCGCCGGGACCTACTGTTTTCCGAGGAATCCGAACCTCTTAAGGCCTAGGGAACCAAACCCCGGACTACAGTGAGCAGTGCGATCTTTATGAGATCTCTGAGTAAGCGTTCTTTTTGCACTTACTCAGAGATCTCATAAAGATCGCACTGCTCACTGTAGTCCGGGGTTTGGTTCCCTAGGCCTTAAGAGGTTCGGATTCCTCGGAAAACAGTAGGTCCCGGCGCAGCATGACCACTGTAGTCTTTGAGCCGTAAAACCAAAAAGAAAGCGAAAGCAACTATAGTTTCTCTATTTTAATTTCACAAGCACAAGGACCTTTCTGACCCAGTAAGCTCATCAAACTATAGCTGTAGTTGTAACGTTAATAAAAACGTTCCGAAATTTGAAAATTGAAATTTGGAAAAAAAATTTGGAAAAAAATTAAATTTAAAATTTGAAAGTTGAAATAATAACACTTCAATGAAAACGCTGCCATGCAGAAAAAAGCGCCATATAATACAATCCAACAAAAGGTATAATTACATCAAATAAATGACAAAGTGCATTTTTTTTATTTCACACTAAATATACTACGCCGAAAAATATAACCGCACTCCTTAGATTAAAAAAAAGAGGAAAAAAATATTTTAAATTTTGAAAGACGTTACCTATTATAAAATTTTTGTTTGAAATTGAGGGGAAAATATGGAACCCTAATGCCAACATTGGAAACGGATACCCCCCACCCCAGGGGTGTAGTCGAGGCCTAGCACAGCCTAGGGGCGCTAGGGCAAAGTTTTAGGAAATCATACATTTGACAAACAAAATGCTGTTCAAGTTGCAAATAAAAAATATGTGGATTCCACAATTCGCTGATTCCCCCCCCCGCCAAGTGTGGCCACCCCTGATTCAGAAGAGTGCTTGGCCACTTTTTCTTTTAGGACTACACCACTGCCCCCCCTATCACCCCCTAACGGCGTCCGTAACAAACATACATTTAGCGATTTTCTGGAAGAAAATGTGGATTTTGTTTGGTATAATGATTAAGTGTAATAGAATTCGGTCGTTTTAAGTGAACAAGACTTTTACGGGTCCGATGTAGCGAACACTTCCTTTAGTCCCAAACTTCTCTTTATATGGCGGCCCTTTTGTATAGGGCCTCGCATGGTCGCCGACGGCATAAAAATATTGGTGGGGGACAGTATGCCAATAGAGCAGATTGTTATTAAACAGGGATGTAACCAGCGGGTGGTCCGGGGCCCGTCAAAGTGTTTTGCTTCCCGGAACGTTCTGCGTAAGCCAGTTTAATATCGATTATTATTATGAAATTTTATTTTCGGCATAAATTTTGAAGTAGTAAAATACATTTCGGCATTAGTTGTATAGAAATTATGACGGTCTCATTAGAAGCGTTTGGGGAAAAGGGATTATTCTATGCTCTGATTGGTTACTTTAAACCTATGAGGGTGTGTCCTAGAATGATGACGTCATTACATTTCAACTATTCAGGCATAACTCGAAGTCTATCCAAACGGACAGCAGGGGTTTACTCGAAGTTTAGGATTAGTGGGAGGTGCCCCCACTAATCCTTCTCTGATTCAAGTAAAATAATTTGTCTTCAGATATGAATTTTATAAAAAGTAAATACTAACCTTGTAAAAAAACTTTATATATAGAATACACCCTGTGATTAAAGGCATAGCATTCATAGCCACGCCCTCAGGTTAAAAGCAACCAATCAGAGCATGGAACATTCCTCTCTCCAAATGCACTTGTCTCATTGAAATGTATAATTTTCTTAGAGTTATGTGGGCCCGTGACCCCCCACCCCCCAATAATTTAAAACATAAATTGAAATTTTACATATATATTGTATTGTGTAAATGCGCATAATATGTGTTTTCGCACGTATGTGAGTACTATTAGTTTGTTAATCTCAATTAGGTATCAATGGTTTGTTAATATCAATGAACTACTATTAATTTGTTAATTTCAAATAAGTGCCATCAATTTGTGAATCTTAAAATAAGTAAGTACTGTTAATTTTTCACTCTCAAATAAATATAATTAATTTGTTAATCTTAAATACGTACTAATATGCAATATATTTGCGCTGATGCATATACTTCCATGTCAACATAATATGCATATTTGGTGACGTATTCACCATTACGCGAAACCAAGCTAATCATACTACAACTTCAATACGATCTGTCGTTATAGCTAACGAAGTTAATAACGAAGGCTATTTCAGAAACATACAGCGAAAATCTAATGTGGGCTTTCTGTCAATAATGATTCGTTATTCAGTTTAGGAAACTGAGTATCTGTTTGCTAACGAGAACCATTCCTTTCCCCCCAACTCGCCTTTGCAGTTGGTTTAGCTGTTTGAGCGTCCTGTCTGGGATTACAGCGCCGCCTCCGGCGGCCACCCTTCCCAACCTCCTCCTTCTGCCCCACACACAATCTCTCTCTCTCTAATGACAACTATTCTGTTCGTATCGATTCTAATCCTATCAACGGAAAGGATATTCATTTCTTCATTATATTCTAGATGTTTCTGGATATTTCTGGAAAAGGAAATAGGAGATGGTGTAATTAGTTGAAACCTCAGACGCAATGTCTAAATTTGACCAAATAATTGCGTAGGAGCCAGGCTGTAATAACAATGCGTGGAGAACAATGACAAAGACGGGATTATGATGTCTAGGCCAATCTTTCGGACCTCACGGACCACTAAATTCATAATTTTAAATCCATTACCATTAATACCATTAACAGATTAATTAATACACACTATGCAGACCATTAATACCATTTATGTTAAAAAGATAAATAAAGGGCTTCTCCTCTTATCCGCATTGAGGCAAATGAGGGTTTTTTCACTAATTGCCGATAATTATTTCAAGTACATTATCGACATAAAAATTTACAATTAATTATTTTAACATAAAGTTAGGAATTAGTAAAACGTTTAGGATCTTCTCAAGCACATTCGTGAATTTAGTGCAATACAAAAGCAAAAATTGTCATTCAGAATATGAGAATTTCTTAGAATATTATTTTTGTTTTATTATTAATAAAACATTAAAAATGCAAATAATGTCCAGATTTTTCTGCGGACCACCGGTTGGCGACCGCTGGTCTAGGTGGCATTGCTTATAGCCGAGTGGAATTAAAGTCGAGTGTTGACCCTTGAAAGGGTTAAAAGGAATAAAAGCACGAAAATTAAATTTTAAATCTGGATTATTTCTTTACAAACTACTCGTGAATAAACACGGGTGAATCATTAGCACACGCAGAAAGCTCATGAGGGGAAGTTTATGATGGAGGTTATAACCACCTATCATACCGCTCCCTGCGTATGCCAGTGGAGCAAGTGCAGACGAGTTGGGCGAAACCGATCTTTCTTTTACCCTCATACACGCGAGTTCGTTCAAGTATACAGGGTGTCTCAGCATCAGGGTTGCAAACATCTAGGAGGGGTAGGGTACACTTAGACGAACAATATTTGCCATAGAATCTAGGGTCGCAAACCACTCACAGCGCCAGTTCTAAAACCATCCAGCATGCACAAATAGTGACAACCAGTGCATGAGAAGCGCAAAATGCGATGTCCTAATCATCTATGCACTTGAGCAGCTGACCTGAGTTTTATCTGGCGCTTTTCACGCACTGGTTGTAAATATTTGTGCATGCTGGACGGTTTTAGAACTAGCGCTGTGAGTGGTTTGCGACCCTAGGTTCTATGACAAATATTGTTCGTCTAGGTGTACCCTACCCCTCCTAGATGTTTATAACCCTGGTGTTGAGACACCCTGTATAAAAAACCAGTCCCACTAGCGCCGGATTAAGGTTTTCATGGGCTCTAGGTCGGCAGGGTAGAATGGGCCCCTAAAGAATACGGCCCTGGCGATAATTAATCGATATCATGATTAAACAACATGATTGTTTCTTTAAAGTTCAGTATCCTCCTTTTATACAAGTATATGAATAATGAACATTTGCCGGACATTTGTAAATAAACAAGATTAAAATGAAGCTTATATTTAAATAGCGTCAGGTCTCTTCAAGGCTTTTACGGTGGACACCAAAATTTGCGGGGCTCTAGTCCCGAACCTGATCGGCCTATATGTAAACCCGGTACTGAGTTTCACTTAAATTTATAGCACCCGGCCATGGGCGTCGTTTCGGTGGGACAGGGGTCAGTTGCCCCCCCCTCTCTAGAATTGAAATATATGCAATATTTTTAATACATTAAAAGGTTAAAGTAATTATTTGCTTCGGGTTAACATTGGTAAAAAAAATGCCCCCCCCCCTCCGTAATTTGCCTTAACGACGCCCTTGCGCCCGGCATCGTAATAAAAAAAAAGAAAGGAAAAAGAGAGAGAGAGAGAGATAGAGAGAGCAAAAAAAAAAAAAATTAAACCAGCGGTTAATAACCTTTCCCTGAATTTAATTTCAAATCCACTTTCCAATCTCCTTCTACAAAATGAAACCTTTTTTGGCCAATTAAGGCTTTAAAAAGGAATTTAAAATTGATAAATGAAACGTATCCTTCTTCTTTTCCTCCGAAAGGTATATTCAAAAGAGGAGGGGGGTCCAAATTAGCTTATTTATGGAAAAATTGCATTGCAAAATATTTTTGCCTTTTAAGTTTTCTTCCCTAATGCATTTATGAAAACATATATTATATGAGGTTCATTGACATTACAAGAGCCTCCGAAAAATAAAGCTCTAAGATTTCACTTATATCCCCTGTGGAGCGTGGGGAGGGGAAGTCGGCCATTTTTTGCTTTGCTTTTATCACGAAGTCATTTGTCACTACGCACTTTATGACTTTATGCACTTTTTGTGTTTAATGGCGGTGGTTATCACGAACTTTATTGTAGTTGGTATTGTCGTGGTTAATTATTTAAATAAGAAAACTTTGTTCATGATCATTACATTTTTTTTAATGTTTGCTGTTGTTGAGCATTTAGAGATGAAAAAGGTGGCCGCCGTAGGCGACTCTGTCTTCCCAAACACTGTTTGTTAATGGCGACCCTAAATAAAATTTTTTAACCAATTATAATTGACTAAAAAGTTTTTATTGGTTAAAATAATTAATTAATAATTGGCTAAAAAGTAATTATTAATGAGACAGTAAGAAACGCTGAGAGATTAACTGTTTATTATTCAACAAGGGAATGGATGCATTTAATTTAAATGATGACTAGACGTCCAATCAGCTTGAAGCAGCAGTTTGGTCGTGAACAATATACGCATAGCGTTACGATATAATTGGAAATACCCGATACACAGCAATTAAGTGCGATACAATTATATCAGCCGTGATATATACATAATCGTAAGATATAATACGGCATATTTGTAAGAGAGAATGCAGAATAATTGTAAAATAAGATTAAGTAAAATTGTACCATGTAATTAGATCATTTGGAAGGTATAATTGTGCAATTTGTAGAACAAAATTAAAAAAGCAATTAGATTAATTAGAAAATACAGTTCAATAATGTGTAAGGTGAGATTAAAAATGATTATAAAATGCAAATGAGTATAATTATGAGATATGGTTACATTAATCGCAACAAACGATTACGTTAATCGGAAAAAAAGATTATATTAATCGCAAAAAACGGTTAGATTAATTGCAACAAACGATTACATTAATTGCAACAAACGATTACATTAATCGCAACAAACTATTACGTTGTAGTAAATGATTACATAAATTGTATGAAACAATTGGGTTAAATGTACAACTGGACGATCAGTTTAATTGTAAGCTAATCTAATTAAGTTAATTGTAAAAAAAAAAAAACTTGCTCACAATTTGACTATATGTAAAACATTATTAATCGCAAATACGAAAATTATCAGATATAATTAATCTTAAATATAAAATGTAATTTGCCTAATTATGAGTTCTAATTAATTATTTATTATTTAAGCTAACTAATTATTTAAGTTAATTATAGCATATTATTATTCAGTAGGCCAATTATAAATTATAGACAGACTTAAGTCTGTCTTAAGTCAATTATAAGATATAGTTAATCACAATTAAAAGATGTAACTAATCGCAGTTATAAGCTTATAAGGTCAATTGGAAGATTCAATTAGCTTTAATTTGGTGAAATGTGAGATGCAAATAATCTTTATTAGGACAATGATAAATTATAATTAATCGTAACTTGGGTAATTGTGAGATACTTATAAATAATACACTAGTATTTAATAGTATATTGTTATACCCATAACAATATATTACTAAATATTAGTAGTATATTGTTATGCCTATAATTTGAGAAGTGATTCCCAACTTATTTTCTTCACCGATTTTTCAACTTGTATGGCCATTTGTCCTTTTCGAATGATGGACTTACAGGCCCTATGAAATTAATCGATCCCAGTACCATTTACAACACAATGTTATACGGATAAGGTAAAAACTATACATGCATATTTCAAATATACGTATAAAACGTTCACTTCAATACCTTGCTGGTATCAAAATTTGATTCCAGAACATCATGCAATGAGTACATTTGCCTTCAAAATTTTCTAAAGCTTTGGCAACAACTAAATACAGTACAAATGAAATTTCTTTTCCAAGGATGTAACCCAGAGCCATATATAGAGAGAGTTCGGTCACAGGAAGTGAATGGCGCCATTTTCACTTAATCACACCCCTCATTCAGAACAACGTTACACTGTTGCACTTGCTATAATCGGCGTAGTTTTTAGTCTCAAAACGGAATGTAGAGTAATAATATATTTTTCGAGCAAATTTTGTATTTTACCTTTAAAATAAGACATAAAAGGACTTTAAATTAGCGCGTAAAGGCTTTTATATAGGGTTGCGAATTTTTTTTTCTCCACAAGGGCATTTAAAAACATGTAAATACCAGCTCAAGATTTTTCAAATTGCGTTTAGAAGTGATAATTTTGAGGTTTCTTAAAAAGCACTTACCTTCAGGTGGATAACTGTCAATTTCCTCAAAGGCTGGTAGTTAAAAGAAAGTATTATTGTAACTTTTGTTTTAAATTGTTTAACTATTTATTATTGCTTTATAAATATTTTTAACTATTGTACTACTAATTTATTTATAGTTTACTTCACTTTAAATTTACTTATTATATTTATTATATTTTTACTTTTTTAAAACGTATCTACTTTATTTAATTACTTATTATTTACTTTATTTTCTTTAATTACCTATTAGTTACTTCATTTTATTTAATTACTCATTATTATATTATTTACTATTATTCAACGTCATACAGAAAAGCATAACAAAGTTTAAGTAAAATGTAGAGTATATCATAGACCCATACCTTACTATACGACCAAGACATGGTCCTGAAAAGTTCAAAAATTAAAGCACAATGCTCTATACCGAATCATTTATTTTCATATAAAGTAATACAAATTCCATGAGATACCTTCCAATGTTGTAAAAAGTTTAGGAAACCACTAGTTTTATGATTGAAAATACGTGGTTCGCTTTTTATTTCGTTGTCAAATATAATTTTCATTAGTTATTAAAAACAAGGATATAAAAATCACCATGTAATAAAACAGAAATAATGTATTTTACAAATTAATAATAATAATAATAAAATTATTCGATGCATGGATAAATGTTTTTTTTATTACAGATAAAATAAATTGACGATGCATGCAATTTCAAGTTTGCAGTTATTTTATGAGCAAACATTAATATTTAAAAATTAATAACTGATATAAAAGCTTTTAAATTTGTACTTAAAATTGTAAATGCGTAGATAAACATTTTTTTTTATTATTGATAAAATACGGATAATCCAAGCAATTTAAAGCTGCCATTATTTTAAAAACATAAATGTAAAACTAAAAAGTTATTTAAAACAATAATAGGCATTGACACTTTTATTTTACATGGTTAAATTACGGGTCAAACTTATTCCCGATATTATCTCATATCGTAATACTCTGAGGTGTGAACAAAAAATTATAAAGGGTGTGGCGTGTGTTTTTACTACCAAAAAAATGAAAAAAAAAATACTTCACAAAACAGTCGTCTTTCACGAAGTCAAAATCTTTTTGTTTTATTTTGGCTAACCAAATTTTGCGCCGTTCTTGATCATTTTTTCCATTTGGAATGTGAAATAATTTTACTCCTTGACCACTTCGATTCTTACAATTTACAGTGCAACAAATAACCATTTTTCACAATGAATAGGTTCCGATTATATTGAATTATTCGTTATCTTTACCTACCAAGAGTATGCTAACGCAATGCTGTAAGCTCTCGATAATTGAGCCATAATGGCCGCTGTCTGTCACTTGCCCATCAGTTAACCAATCAAGCAGCCTGAGCTCGACAACAATACATGACAGAACTTTCCCTATACATGGCTCTGATGAAACCGTCTTAAAAAGTCTTTGATTTAATTACATTATTTCTTTTTGTACAAAAGTTCGAGACGTTTCTTCGTTGCCCAATGCACTTCACAGCACTTCAAATCGAAAACGTAAACTTAATCAAAATCACGAGATGGTGGAAGCAGACGAGGAAAAGCAAAATTTCTTTTCGTCCGAAATCATAATCCAAATATTTGCTTTAATCTTGCTAACCTTTTTCTGGGCTTCGATCTTTTCTTATCCTCTGGGTATAATTTTGGATAGCCACCGTGTCTTTCCTTAACAATCACCACCTTGTCAATAATTCTCCCATCCTACAAATAAAAAGTATTTATTTTTCCTACAAATAAAAAGTATTTATTATTCCTACAAATAAAAAGTATTTGTCAAACAACTTCCATCATGGCCGATGATGTGATAATATTAGATTCATAAATTGCTCGCTAAAAGAGAATGATTTTCTTCCTGGTGGGATCGACCACACAACCTCTTTGTAACCAATCAAGTGCACAGTGGGCAAGACAACTTGACTGGTTGTCAAGAGTTTGTGGGTTCGGTTCCCAGGAGGCGTCGAGATATCATTTATTTCTTTGCGAATAATTTACCAACCAAATAAAAAGTATTTACCGGAAACTTAAGCATTACATCAAAAACATTTAAGAAACACTGAAAAAATTATAACTATGTGGATCAGGGTCGGTTAAACCGCAACTTGCGAGCTTTGATGCATAATTAATGTGCGACTAGCAAAACCTGTTTGGTGAGCTTCATATGCATCACAATTAAAATAAAATGTAAATATGTTTTAAACCTTTGCAGTTATTTACTGCGTAAAAAGGCTAAAAACGGACTTGATTACATCGTAAGTTGATATTGTTCACACTTTTTTTTTTGAGAGAAAGTGAAGAAATCCTCCAAATTCAAAAATAAATAATGAATTAACTTTTTTAAAATTAGAATCATCTGAAACAAAAGTAATTTTGGTTTTAAGGTTTGACGAAAATCAGCAGGGTCGGGGGACATGGTGAAGCAAATTCCCATGCACCTAGCGCGAAATTTTCTACTTTTTTCTGAAGTTATTCAAAAGAATAATTAAAAAAAAAATGAGAATTTTTGATAATCCGTTTACTTTTGGCTATTGAAGAATGGTTAAGGGCAGGGGGAAAGAGGTAAAGATTAGTCGGAGTGCCTGATCTGCTAAACCGTTTAAGGATTTGTAGATTCAGCTCCTAGTTCTAAACAGCCATATATTTTCCATCAAAGCAACTGAAGAAATGTAGCAAAATACGAAAACATAAAAAATCGAAGGCATGTAAGAATGATGTTGCCAAAAATCCAATTACAAGTTTACAATGCGTCGAATGTCATGAGAAGTTTGTGTAATAGTCCTGTTTCGAGAGTTTTGTTGTGCTAGTTTGTTGTGTATCAACGGTTATTACAAATTTATGCAAAAATAGTGTTGCCACATATTTTAAAATAATTATGATTTTAAAATAATTTATGATATTTTTATACCATACTTTCAATCCGTTAAGCAAAATTTGAAGACTGGAAAAATTGTGTTCCCCAATACCAAGTTATAGAATTCTGACCAACAGGGGCGGACTTAGGTCATATGGCGCCCGATACGAGCCCAAAATTTAGCGCCCATTACTCTAATTATTTTCGATTTAATTCCTTTTGTGGCCCAGTTTATTCTAGGAATTTCCTCGATAGGCTATTGAAACTTATTACCAAAATATTGAATATTATTACAAGACGGAAAGCCACGATAACAATTAAAATTTTCTTGCAAGAAATAACATGCGACCAAATAAGAAGTGCTTTTTCTGAGGAGCCAAAAATTAAATTATTTTAATATAAAAATTAAAGCCTTACATGAGATTCAATAATCTGGAATGTCCTCTAAACAATAAAAAAACTATTTAAACACGACTACCACAGTTAAAATTATTTAATTAGGTGGATGACGATCGTTTCGGCAGTGAATGACTGCCTTTGTCGAATCCAGTTACAAAAGTAACTTTGTAATTGGATTCGACAAAGGCAGTCATTTACTGACGAAACGATCGTCATTCGCCAAATTAAATAATTTTAACTGTGGTAGTCGTGTTTAAATAGTTTTTATAGTTTTAGCACAGTGTTTCACGTTAATAATTAATCTTCTATACAGTCAAATAAATTCATTTATTTTAATATAGTTTTCACATTCCTAATTTCTTACTTTCAGTGTCATAATGTATCAAACAAAGAAGCCGTTCATAGTATTCATTCTGTATTGGCCTGAATTTATTTTTATCGATGTCAGTAAACGCGTGGAAGAAACCATAATTTCGTACTGCATCCAGATATTTATAAAAATCAATTTGCTTTATTAAAACTTATTTAAGAATAAGCTTTGAATTTGCCTAAGAATTTGACCTTGTCTGAGCTTCGAGGTCGTTAAGCCATTTTGTCCCCCCCTCACTTGGCTTGGTTGGCGCCCCGTGCGATGGCACCGGTCGCGCCGCCCTTAACCCTTAAGTGCGCACATTTTTTTAGAAATTTCAATATTTTTTAAATAATCATTTATGAACTTAAGACTTATGAAAAAATACTAAAAAAATTAATGTCTATATATTTTGCTTTTTTTACAAACAAATATTTGGTGGTTGCACATCTGCAAAGCTGCGCATTCACTTCACATTTGAAAATTATATAATGAAATTGATTTAATTAAGTGATTCTTTACACAGAAAAAAATAATAATTTTTATTACCACTGGCTGAACTAGGGGTAACAGCTACCTCGTTCGAAAACATTTAGCACCCCTAAAAAGGGGGATATAACCCCTCTAAACTTGAACTTGATTGGCTGGTGACGCCAATGTTTATTAAACTTCATGAAAAGCTTCGAAGCAGTTTTTGTCCTTATTTAGACATGAATGTACCTTGCATTTTTCACACGCTACGTATGTGTAACCTCGGCATTTTGGAAATTTGCAAGTTGTTCTTTTCTCCGTCCATTATCATTTGACAGTGATTTTGTGGATCCAACCTCACGTCTACAGTAGGAAGGCCTTTGTAAGCACGTCTATAGTAGAGCCCTTGTAGGCATGTCTACAGTAGAGCCCTTGTAGATAATCCTCTTTTGTTCAGCAATGTCTGTATTTAGGGGTCGACCCCTTTTTGGGGTATTAGGGACAATTTTACAAAGACTTTGTACCAAGCCCACTCTGAATTTCTTTAGTGATAATCCCCACCTCTTGTTCAGAATGAACTCTTCGATGCAAAATCCAGGCATTTATAACTGTAACATCTACTAAATGGTAAAATAAACAAAAATACCATTTCCTGGATTTCATTCTTATTCTAATTCTTCCAATATTACTATCCAACAAGTCAACATTTCCCATATGGCTATTATAAGCAGATACTATTGCTGGACATGGCACTTGTACATGTTTCCTTATTTTTCTATCGTATCTCTTTATATCAATTTTGGGATACTCACCTACAAATGTAGATAGCAATGGACATTTTGGTTATCTTTGAAAATATTTATGACATTTGAACGGAATCAACATTCGCGCAATTTTCTTTATAAAAACCACGAGGTTATTTCTTCAAATCTTGTTCCAGTGGGAACTTGCAATTAAGTATCCTATTTCTTTGCATAGTACCAACTCAATAAATTCCATTTTTTGCAAGATAGATAGCTGAGTCGACTGAAGTGTAAAAACGATCAAAATATGATTTGAAATTTTGATGTCTTTTTCTTTCCCTTGCCAATCTAATTACAATATTTCCACTTGCACCAATATCAAGTTCATCACTTAATCGAAATTTGGCAACATTTTCTTGCCCGCTGTATATTTCAACTTTATATGTAAAGCCCATTTCACCACATAAAACAAAAAGTTTTTAAACCCAGTTATGGGGGATTGTCTTTCACGTATTGCTTCATATGGGGGATTGTCTTTCATGTACTGCTTCATATGGTGTCTAAGTTTTGTACTACACATTTGCTCATCTATAGATAATCGTTTATTTATTGGGAGAGACAGAAATTATGATTCAAATAATCCAATACCAGTTCCAACTTCAAAAGTTTATCATAATTTGGATCATCAAAATTTGGTTGCTTTGAATTCTCATTGAAATGTAAACAACTGCGAATTTTCTCGCAAGACTTTTAAGGCATTGTTTCTTTTACTAAAGCATTGCCAAGGATATCGTTCCATAAATCACGGATACTGCTTGTAGTTGACACTGAACTGAAAATGCAAATACTTGGAAACTTTTGTATATCATAAACTGAGATTTTTTTTTTTTTGTGGCTTATTTGGGTTCATTTGGCTGCTGTAAAGGTTTGTTTCATTTGTAATTTTCTCCAGAAGTTCGTCAGCAAATAAAAACTTAAAAATTGATAAGGAGTGTCAAGTTCCTTTACATGCTGAGGCAAGTAAGAATTTC
>QLNU02015270.1:76734741-76746981 GCA_006491805.2 Dysdera silvatica
CACAAATACTGCAGTCAGAGTTCATTATTGCCATCGGGACATTAGTGCGAGTAACACAAAATAAAGATTTTATTTTTAGCTCTTTTTCCCGAATGCATGAAGCAATTTTTTTTTCACAAGAACATTTTATTTTTACGCCGTTTGTAATGATGTATCACAAGATGGGGGTTATCATTTGAAAATTTGAGGTTGGAGGCCAGGGGGTTTAACAAAAAATTTCTTTGATATTAATTTTGGGCTTCCCCCTGGAAATAAAAATTGACGTGTTTTTACTCAAAATCGTGCCTATCTTAGAACCAAAGTTATTAAGGTGGTGCGTTTTTAATGAAAATCCTATATACAATTTTCCTTCTTGTGGAAGAAATTATATTATTTTATTTTGCTAGTCGTCTTGGCAACTTGTAATTTGTTTTTCATTACAATGTTAACAAAACACTTCCATAATAACGAACATGAGTTACATTTGATTGAATTTAGTAGCTTCAATAAAATTTAAAAAATATCATTCAATTAAAATATTACTCAACGGAAGTTGTTAGAAATCTTTCAGTAAGAGGAATTTGACACAACCTTTTGAATAAATGGTGTCAAAAGATCTTTTATGTGAAGATAATTCGATGTAATTTGTCAAAAATCTTTCCACATAAAGTTCACATCAGTGGAAGTTAAAAATAAGAAATAAATAAGATAAAAAAAATTAAATAAAATAAAAATCTTGCAAATAAATATTTATAAATAGTTTTTGATACATATTGACACAGATTTTTAATGCACATTGACAAAGATCTTTTAATACATTCTGAAAAATATATTTTAATAGACGGAGACAGTTTTGAATATACGCTGATAATTGATATTGATAAAGGTCTGTCAATGGAAAATCTCTTCAATAGAAGTTTCCAAATATCTTGCAATGTTGATAAAGATCTTTCAATGGATGTTGATAAAACTCTTTAAGTGAAAGGATTATTTTAAGTTAATAATATGATAAAAAAATCGGACAGAGTCTATTATTATTAAACTCTTAAATTTGCGATTTAAAACTCAAAATATTCTCCCATAGTAACGTTTGTCGCAACATCTGAACATTCCATCAAAGTTTCATAATAAACTTTCATGATAATAATCGTAATATATTTTTTTATTTTTTTTGAAAAGATTGGCAAAAATCTCTTAATAAAGATCATTACTTTTTCATCAAACGTCAAAAAATTGGCAAAAAATTTTCGTTCTATTCTCTAATGGAATATAATCTCTTGATTTGAATATAATTTTAATTTTTAATAGAATGAAATATCTCGATGCCTCCTTGAAAGTCGGCGAACGTTTTGTATCAATAATTAAAAGAAATTTGAATTACCTCAATAAAAAAGTGTCTATCATACAAAGGAATATAATCGATCTAAGTTCATTTGGGATCACTCACAAAAAGTTGTCCAAACCCTTTTTAAAACAATTATTGTAACGATATTTAACAACTTACTTCTCCATCAAAAGTTGGCAACAACCTTTCATAACAATGATTGTGCCCCCAAAACGCTATATCCACCCCATAATCATAAAGAAGTTTTTCAATGCCTCTGGTTCTCAGAATTCCAACTCTAACCTGAAAGGCAGCACATTAAAAATTTCACAATAAAAAATTCACAATAAGATTCGCAATACAAAATTCATAGTATGGTTAACAATAAAGATCTCACAGTAAAATATGCAATACAAGTTTCACAGCATTGTTAACAATAAAAAATTCACAGCATTGTTAACAATAAAAAATTCACAGTAAGGTTTACAACACAGTTCATACAGTAAAGTTCTGAAAAAATGCGCAATAATATTCAAAATTAAGTTCGTAAGTTCGGAATAAGACACAATAAAATCCAAAATAAAGTTTCTAATAGGATTTACAATAAGATTAAAAGGGCGTAAGTAATATTCAAACTAAATTGCAGTTGCAATTGAATATCAGTAAACTTCATATCTATTAAATTCGAGTCGCAATTACATATTTGTAAATATAATATTCATCCAATTTTAACCCTGTATTTTTAAATTAAATATGCCTTAATTGCATCGTAGATATTGAAATTAAATTACAATCGTAATTATGCACTTAAATTTCCATCGTAATTGCATGCATTTTAAATTACAAGTTGCACACTAAGATTTCGGTCATTTTATTCTGCTATCGCTCAAACAAAGGTCGGTATATACATTAAATTTGAGATTAAGCAACATCATTTTATTTACCTGTTTCCGTTTGTAAGGATTTGGCCATTAAAATCCATCTTTATTTCAAAGAAAAACTTTATTTAGTCTCTTGTGTTTGATGAAAAAGATTTGTTTACCTTATTATGATGGGTTTTTTTTTTATTTTTTAGAGAAAATTAAAGTTTTTAAGAATGGGCCATAATCAATCTTATACGTTCCGGCATCAAGTTTGTGGCAATCCGCAAAAAAAGACCCGTTTAGTTCCCATTACTTTACACATAATTCTACTTTACGAAGATCCCATCATATAAACAGATATATTTATTTTCAATTATATTGTGTAACACGTCATAAAGGTCTAGTTGTCGAGACCTTGAACGCCTTGGAACCAGTTCCCACAGCAGTAATGAGGCCTTTTCTAACATAGAGACTGGACACATATAACATTTAAAGATCATGAATATCCCAAACGATTTATTCTCAAACTTTGGGCCAATACTACATCCCTATATAGGCAGCAGCGTCGATAGGGAGGGGGCAAGGGCGGTCGCCCCGGAGCGCCATCCATGGGGCAGCAATTAGCCTTTAAAAAAAATGGCGGGCGCGACAATTATGACGTGACAGTTACTTGCCCCGGGCGGCAAAATATCAAGCTACGCCACTGTATATAAGCATTTCCATCTTTTATATGTGTGGCATTTGAATAATTGTGACGTTATTATATAGAAGTATCTAGATTGCATACTTTTCAACTTCGTATAAATGCCCTGCGCATGTATTATCCACTCAATAGACTTCGAAATATCTTGCAATGGCTGCCCCAACGCCCGAGCAAATGGCTCGATGTTGCATAATTTTTATTTAATTTGAATTAATCATGTTTTCGTTAATTTTATATTTAAGTTATAAATAAAGGTTAAGTTCTATTAAGCTGTCTGTTCCAATCAATAATCTTGCAGCGCGAAGCCTCCAATTTGATTGCTTTGAATTTCACACAAGCGATGCCAAATTAACTCGATAAAGTTCCACTGCTTTTAAGGAGTTATATGTTCATGGGACATCCAAAGCAATCTCTCATATACTCAAGAAGACAAATGCACTGGAACTTGCTATGTTGGCCACCAAAACCCACATGCTCTTGGTCAATTTAGACAGGTGGCCTATAAAGTCTAAGATTACTTCCTTGACCTTTTTTTTTCGGTTCTTTTTCGAATGGTTAAGATAGGCATGTATGTATTTATTTCAGAATATTATGTAGTATTTCAATAATAAAAAGAAAATAAATAACGACATGCCACTATTTTTTTTTTGTTTTGTTTTAATTCATATTTTTAAAACAGTTTTTTCAATTCTCAATCTTTTCAAATTTTCCAACTCGCTCAAAATTATTCCTAATTGATTTTGGTCTCAGAAAGTTATATTTATTTTCAAAAACTTCCTAAATGCAAGAAATGAAGTTTTTAAATGGAATTTCCAGTTGCCAGTATTTACATACTAGCTGGGGTTTTTTTTTTCATGAAATATAAAAATTTGATAAAAAAAAATACATATTTAAGAATATTTCACTTTTAACTTAATGTCTTTATGTATTTTATATCGCAGTATATAGTTCTGATGTTTTGGGGTTTTTTTTGCCGCAAATAATGCAATTTCAGGGGCTATATGGATTTTTTGACAAATAACTACTAGCTTTCTGTCAATTATTCCAATACCTTAATTATATCGATTACTAATGTAATTATACTTTATATATAAATATATACACGTCAAGTAATATATTTTGCCATGGACCGGGCAGTATTATCGTATAGATAAACAAGACAAATGTCTAGGTCTCGCTTTCTTTCTTTCTTTCTTTATTTTTTTTTTTTTTTAGGGAAGAAGTTTTTAGGGTGAAGTTTCGTCAAAATTATTCAGTGATTGTTTAATGACAGATGTAACTGTCAGATATGACAGAATTGTTTATTACTCAATTTTTTGAATGTTGAAAATTATGAAAATACAGTAACCTTTCATACAGTAATTAATATAAGCATATCGATATTAAAACGATGATTGTGCAGATATAAATTTGGTATGTAATGGATCCCATAACATAGTGTTGATTATACCAACTACTATGCAACAAATGAGGCAGGAGTTGAAAACAAAATTATGAAAGCAAGTAATTCAAACGTAAGTATGATATACAGGGTTTGTTGTAATTAATTAACTGAAGACATTATATAATTGTTATTATCCTTGTTGTGTAAATTTCTTTCCTACTACGCCCTCTGGAGGCGAGCACTTTACCTAATTTTTCAACAGTTCCCCATTTTCTGGCGTACCTAAATTAGCATTCCAATTTTTGCTACATTAGCAGGAGACCCCACTCCACTATATTCCATGGCTTTATATTCCAATTCAATTTACTCAACTGCATTTCATCATTTCCATGTATTACACAAGCATTGGAACCCACCTCAAAAGTCTTTACGTAGGTATTTTTAAGCAGGTGAAGATCTCAAAACAGGATATTTTAATATTTAATTTTAAAATCAGCTACAAACATACTGCTTTATTCCAAAATAGAAACTTGTCCTTACGATCGATGTCTCGGATATATTATATATCTCTTATTAACACTAGATGCTAATGTACCTCAACTTTTCATTTGATCTCATTACAATCTATCATATGAGGCGTTGAAAACAACAGTTGTATAAGTCCCAAAAATTAATTTTTTGAGTTAAGTCCATGGAAGTACCCTCTGGGGTTGCCTTGTTGCCTGCAACACTAGTATATGACCATAGTGTAATAAGTTGTTGCAGGATAGCACCACGTTACTATTGGCCAACACGAAACTGGATGGACGCAAATCCTTTCTTATCTCATTTTAAGCAAAAATGGGCTTGGACCATTTTTGTTTTCAAGGCCTCATGTAGGTTAATGGTTTTTCGTAATATTTGCAACTCATTTGTTCTCACATTAGCATTTTAATAAACATAATTTTGTAAGCGCCGTCTCCATGGCCTAGGGCAATATTTGTAAACTGGAAAAGGAGATACAAGCCGAAGAAACTAAAAGCCATAATCGGTTTCCGAAAATGAATATCTTTGCTTTGCTTTCCTAATTCTTGGCAGTCCCAAGGCTGTTGCATCATCACTTTATGGCCTCTTTAAAGTTTATTAGATGAGTTAACCCGCGGTTATGAATAAAACGAGATGTTTACAGCATTTAATAGACTTTTCGCTACCCTGTTGGGCAATAATCTCAATTTAATTTCCCTCGCCTGTTATCTCATGAATACAGTAGCAGATTTCAACAGACAGGGAGCCATTTAATTATTTCCGAACGACTCTATTTACAGCATGTTGTTATGAAATATTATTGATGCAAGATGTTTTCGGAAAAATGGAGTAAACAAGTCAGGCTTTTTCGTTAATTGGTAAGCAGAAACTATAAAAAGACGTTCAGTTTCCGTCTTGGCTTAATTACTTATTACCTCGTTACTCATTACTCAATACCTTATCAACGTTACATCAAAGCTGAATTAATAATTACTATTAGTAATGGTGCTGATTAACAAGTTGCTGAAATAGCAGAGCATTTTCTTGGTAAATATGTTGCCTTTGAGGAACTTAGATTCCGAACCTTTGGTGCTTTGGTATATTGCCTAAAGAATTCAGTGATTTACATTTAACTGACTGCCTTGCCTTCTGTAAGGCAATAGGGATTTTTGCTAGTTTATATGGAGATGTACAATGGGTCTATCTGGCCTAGGTGCTTTTGGCTTGCCACTCTCTTACACTCATTCATTCCACAGTACTGATAGTATAATCATGAACAACAATAATAATACCGATTTAAATAAGTGATCATAATTTTAATAACATTACAATGTCAAATAAATAGCCGCTTCTAACTCTCTTGAAGTTGCATTTTTTGCACAAATCAGATTATAGGTTAGTTGTCAAAAGCTTTGTTTCTATGGCCTTATTTGCGTTTATTAATTATCTGTGGTAGCCCCAAGAAAGATATGTGGAAGATACAAAAGATCTCTTCCAAATTAGATATAAGAGGCTATAAGAGAGAAAGGCTAATGACAGGTGCAGGATAAAAAAAAATATTCGGAAGATGACACCCTAATTAAATACAGTGAGATTCGGTTATAACGACCTCTAAAGAGGGTGAAATTTTGGTCGTTATAACCGATAGTCGTTATAAACAATATTTTTTTTAAAATGATTGTAGCCTATATAATATACTCTAGAGTTTTATAAATTATTTTGATAGTAGAAAGTACTAAACTTTTTGGTTTCAAAATTAAATAAAAACATAATTATAATGAATTTAATTTCCGTTTATATTATGTTATAACCACACTAAAAACATAGTACTTCCTTAGTTTTTTAAATTGAAAAAATTGTAGAAAATACTACTAAAGTATATAATGTAGAAAACAAATGTAATAAATAGTATTTATTATATTATACTAATGACTTCAGAACAGTGCCGGTTTAAGAGTTTTATGGGCTCTACGCCTAAAAAAAAGAATGAGACCCTTAAGAATATGACCCTCGTGATATTCAATTAATAAATCACTTTTTAAGTTCACTATCTTTAATATTCAGGTTTAGCAGTAATAAAAATTTCTCAGACATTTGTAAATAAACAAGATTAGAATAACGCTTAAATTTTGATAACTAACTTTAAATTTTAATAATTAACCTATGTGGTTCTGCTTTATGACTGTCAAGTCGCGTCGTTATATCCGATACGAATTTCCCTACTTAGAATCTACGTAGACTACAAAATCGCCGTCGTTAAAGCAGGTTTCGTCGTTATATACGATGTCGTTATAACCGATATATTTAGTATGGAGTAGAATAGCAAACCAAACTTCTTGTAAAAATTCCGTCGTTATATGCGGTTGGTCGTTATAATCGGCGTCGTTATAAACGATTTTCACTCTACTAAAAATCAATTCTATGGCATCTACACTATGTTGCTTCAAATTAAACTCTGTTGTCGAGAAAATAATTCCGTGAAGTTTTTTTTTTTAACTCCATGTCGGAGGTGCATTCTAGTGTGACAAAATATTCTATTAAATTAAGTAGAAATTAACAGAAATTAATTCAGTTGAGCCCATGTTCATAAATCTGTCCATAGCCTTGTTTATTTAATAAAATTGTTTCTCCCTAGTTATTATAACTGGCGTATGCAGGTGGTTGTCGATGGAGGTTTTAACCCCCTCCCCCCTCTTTGCGATGAAATTTTGCATATGTACATATGAATATGTATAATCCCCCATTAAGTTTGTAACGCTCTTAAGAACTTTCTGCATACGCCTATGATTAGTACACAATACTTACTTAATATTCCTAGATATATAATATGCAATATCTTTCACTCAATACAGTATGCAGCACCACATCCTCAATAGCATATAATGCTTTATGCCCGATAGTATGCAATATTTAAATAAAAAAGGGCTGCATACATTCCCATTACATTTCCAAAACCATTAAGGCTCGCATGAAAAATGACAATACTCGTGTTTAAAAGAAACTAATAATGCTAGCAGTGGCGTAGGCAGAAAGTTCATAAGGGGGTTATAGGCTTAATGGGAGGGGTTACAGAGCTACAACTCATATATTCCTATGTTAAATATACAAAATTTCATTGCGATGGGGGCAACCCTCCCTGGCTACGCTCTGAATACTAGAGAACTTGGGCCCGAAAATGTCTAAATTAGGCCCGGAAATTTAAATTATGCTTAGAAGCATTTAAAGTAGGCCACTGATAAGCATGGGCGCCGACGACATAAAAATATTGGGGTGGGGGGGACAATATACCAGTAGAAGGCATTTTGTTTGAAATTGGAGGGGGACATGGAACCCTAATACCAACATTGGGGGAGGGATCCCCCGCTAGCGGCACCCCTACTGATAAGCAATGCGTTTTCATTTTATTGTATTTTTTAAATTGGAGAAATCAAATATGCAAACATCAAATTAGTCATGTAAATATAGGGTGTGTTGTACGAATGGCGAAAAAAGCTTTATGCACAGACAGAAACGAATGATCAGGCGCAAGTTAATATTAATTATATTAGTTAGCGAAAGTTAATATTAATTATATTAATTAATTATTTATTATGCCATATCCTTCGGGATCTGCAGAGCACCAAGAGAGGAAAATTTGTATTAATGACAATAGTTTAAAATTAAATGTTCTCAGAACCACAGATTTAAATTAGAAGAGCATTGTTTTGGACTATCTGAGCCAAACTGTCTAGAACAGGAGTGAACAAATGCGGCTCTTCGTTAAATTAAGTGCGTCTCCCGTCGAAAATTTAAATCCTTTTTTTTTCCAGAAGTTTTTTTATGAATCTTGTTAAATTGACTAAGAAAGTGAATCGGTTAATGAAGAATAGAAGTTGTACGTAATCGCTTCAAAAGTAGACCTTCGGTTGCATCGATAGGTCCATCTAGGAGTTATTATTAAATTTTGAAATAATTATTTTGTATTTTCTTTCTCTTAATTATATTTTCTCATATGTATAATTTACATAGCACTTAAGACTTTGGTACAATATGTAACCATATTAATTAAATTTGTGCATTTGACACTATTTTTGTTTATTTTATTTATTTTTATTTTATTTCAAAACAAATTTTGACAAGGACACTCAGAGTAAGGGACAAAATTAAGAGTAAACATTAAATGCGTCTTGTCAAGGTGACGTTGAAAGAAACTAGAGGTTTGACAAGGCCCACGTCACCCAACTATTATGCAAATAATTAAAACGAGTACAAAAAATGCAACATACATTGACATAACAACATGAAATACATATAAATAATGAAACCATAATTTCTGAGCCAATAATAATATATGCCCGTAGCATAAGAGTATTCCACACCAAAGAACCCGAGTCTTAACTACGGCTCTTTATAATATATATATGATAAATTGGAATGAGGCTATCATTGACTTCATGCGGGCCCACCCTGGTGTAGAATAAACCGCCCCAGTTTAGCATACAATTCAAAACTAATTGTTTATGTATTTTAACACACTGTATTTTTAAAGGGTATTTTAGGAAAGTCGTATCTCATTAATTCTTGCAATACTTTTACCTGTTACTGAACTTACAGGGTTTGATTCAAGTCGACAATAACGTAGTGCTGTATTGGAGCAATACATCGGGCGATGTCCAAGGGTTATCACCCATGGCCATTTTGCTCTATTTTTGGGAAGGTTGGCTTCCTGCAATGGGATAAAATGCATTAAAATAATTTTAAAGTAATAATAATAACTATATTTCTGCTGTTGATGATACATTATGAATGGCAAAAATTATAGATTATATATAGCAATTATACAGATTATACGTAGTAAGATAATCTGGGAATATAAGATTCTGGACGTATATAATATCATATGTTAACCATGTATATATATAATCGGTGTTATATATTATTTATATATATATATATATATATATATATATATATATATATATATATATATATATATATATATATATATATATATATATATATATATATAATTATATATATATATATATATATATATATATAACTATATATATATATATAATAATATAATATATATATATATAACTATATATATATATATAACAACTATCAATTCTCTTAGTTATTGTTATTTATTGCATAATTAAGTTATGTTATCCTTTTCACGAAAAAAACTATAGAAGGTTTAAACAAATGTTTTGGTTTTCCACGAAAGATAAGTATTTTCTGTCTAATTTGGATCTCTATAGAATAATTAAAGACCATTTGGTATAAGATTTTCTCAACAAAATCGCAAATCCGCTATTAATGTAAGACAAAAAAAAATGAGTTACCTTAATTTAATGGATTTATCCCAAAACAAATAAGACCTTAAGACGAAAATATATTTTTTTGGAGCTTTCTAGATTTCTACAGTCAAATAATTTCGTTAATGACATAAATCTACTTTTAACTTCGGTAACGCGTGGAAGACCTTCTCCACTCTCTGCGATCATCCGACTTTTTTTTAAAAAAAATATTCCCTTTCATTGTTCAACTTCCAGCATGTTTTCTGTCAATAGATGAAGCTTTTACTAGAAACTAACAGTAGCGTAAAATGGTAACACTCCGTGTTCACTTGCAGCTCACTTCAGATGATTCCTAGCGAAGAACAGCGAGGTCCATTCACTCTGCTCTACTCAACATTTGAAGCTGTGCTTCAGAACGCTATTAATCTCAAACACACCAACATACAAGTTTCAAACAAAGGCCCTGCGCGGTGGTGCAGCATCATCTAGTGCGGCGCTAATCCAGGTTCGACTCCTAGTGATGGAAAAAAATCTTACCAACCAACTTCCCACAGTATCACGAGGTTGGTTCCCTAGGCTCCAAGAGGATCGGATTCGTTGTAAAGATGTAGACCCGTTACCCAACTACAATGGTGGCATCGTAACGCATTCGCCTATCTGGACATTAACCCTGATTTAACTCCCAGTGGTATCGTGGAACCCATGCTGTCTTTCTGGACACCGTAGTCCTGGATTTAGTTCCCTTCGGTTTCCTAGGAAAACCGGATGTCCCAACGCAGCATGACCTCGGTTGTCCTTGCATCATGAAAACACAACTTCCAAAGATCAACATTTAGCTTACCTTAAGCGTTTGCTCCAGCCAGGTATAGTGAGTGTTTATCGCCTCCATGCCTCCATATATTAAGAAAAAATACACTTCTGTGCTAATAATAACGAAGTGAATGGGTCCCACCTTGAAGCTAAAAGGATCAAAAATTAATCGATATATTGATAACTTAATCGTATCTATACAAGAATCAAAACTGTTATGATAAATTGACATTCATAAGCGAAGTATACTGATTGGACAAAAATACCAATTGTACTTGTATGTGCCGTTAAATTATATTAGTGCCGATAAAATAAAAACTCCATTAATTAATATACTGTACATGTATATGACATGAGAGTAGGCATGTATATAGGGGCTGACTGGGCCCCTCTAAAAGGGGGCGAACGCCTTGTATTTTCGGAAGACGCAAGTCCTATCGCCCATGAGGGCACATCCTCCCGGGGGGGGGCAGCGGCCCATTCCGCCCCTGCATGTATATAATACATGATGCATGAATATTATGTGCTTGAGCATAATTTTAAAATTCGTTAATAATATTATTACTCTTACTAATATTCATTCAATTCATAATTTTATTCGCGTTTTGAGATAAACTTTCCAAAAACGTAGGCATGTTTTTTCAGTCTTCTGACTATGAACTTTCGCGGACGGAGAAATAACACGGAATCGCCAATTCAAAATATGGCGTTCGCAAAGGAGGTTGATCGGGGTTTTTCCATCTATAAATAAATAAATAAATATATATATATATATATATATATATATATATATATATATATATATATATGGCCTGCAAAAGGGTTGCTGGTATCTAACTGGAAGGAGACCCACACGCTGAACGTATGTGACGATGTGTGGAACCGGCCAGGCCAGTAACCTAGTGTCCTACCCCGCCTTCAAGTGGTGCAGGCTGAGCTTTCTATTTATGTGGCAAATTAATATTTGCTACACGGATAGAAAGGCGGAAGGGGAGGGCTAATTCACCAACCCGTCTAGCCAGCGTGGTGAAATGATGGCTAATTCCTCCAATATGCTAATACACCAAAAACCATGGCCCCTAGTCTCCAGGTGCTGGAGTGCTCCTGATCAAGGCAGCGGTCAGCGTGGCATGAAAGCAGGGGGTGCTAAGAATCACTGGAATGGCCCAGGCTGCCGTTTGTTATTGACCTTGGCAACGTATAATGGACGATCCCTTGCTTCTGAAGCAAAACTTCAGGAATTGGAAGAAGAACTTGACAAGATCAAATGGGACATTGTAGGACTCAGTGAAGTTAGAAGAAAAGGTGAAGAGTTGGTGGAACTTAAAAGTGGACATTTGTTTTATTATAGAGGAACGGAAACTGGAAGAACAAGTGGTGTTGGCTTC